>CAJNYU010000181.1:270237-284937 GCA_905331475.1 Rotaria socialis
GTGGTCGGATATTTCCGTATCCGACCGTATCCGATCGTTTATGGCACGATACAAAACGACCGTAATACGGTGCATACCAAATGGCCGTAAATTATGGTCAAACGGCCGTGCACGACACAAGCTGATCGACCTGGGACCGCTTGTCAGGATTCCAGCGAAAAAATTATTAGAAAAAGGACGTCCCCTCGGGATTTATCAGGACATTACGATGTATGCTCTATAACAGAATAAATAAATCACTGGTTTAACCATTGATCTTCGATCATAAGATTGATGAGAACTCGAAAATGCTTGACTTATAATTATCGGAAAGTGTTGCTAGAAGAAGAAGAAGATTTTTCATTTCTTTTGAAGAGAATATAATGATTAATTTTCACATTTCTTCATTTTAATTAACATGAGCGTAAAGAGTTCTTTCTACAGTTGCATTGACATTAGTTTAATGGGCACTTTGAAGTTGTAGAAACATGCTTAGAAATTAATGTTCTTTTTTTGTTGCTGTTCTTTGTATAATCTAGTCAGATATTTACAATGCATTATTTGTTAGTCCTCATAATTCATTATGAGCTAAGGAATAAATGTATTATTATATTGAGGAACCTTAATCATACAAATAAAAATATCCTAGTATGGCTAAAATTGTAGTTTGTATTAATTTGTTCGTCTATCAAGTACAACTCAATGTTCGGAATTGAAAAATATCTACTTGATTTAATTCTCAAATAGAACCTTTATTTACCATTAAACATTTCTTTTAGATATATTTTCAATGAAATACAAATATCCGATGATACTTAACAGGTAAATTCTTTTCTATTTTACTTGAATTTTTAAACAAATATATTTCTCTTGTAAAATTTATTTTCTCAGAATTTAAAATGAATTAGAAATACAAATAATTTCTATTTTGAAAAATATCTACTGGAACTAAATTATTCGACAGGGATATTCTGAGATTGATATCAATTGAAATAACAATAAAATGTGATAAGTCAAAATGGGAAACACTTAGAGGAAGTGAATTCTTCAATAAGAAGGAATTTCCAATAATAACAGAACAAGTGTTTTTAGACTTTTCGCGAATTCTATCATCAGATAATAAGAGACACTTGAATTTAATTTGTCTATTGATAACTACATACACTGTAAAAATAAATCTGCAGGATAATAAACGGAAAAAACGTTTTTGATGGGGTATTTAACAAAAAAAAGGGTTTATGAAGGTGCAACGTATCATAAACCCTTTTTTCCTTATATGACGAAGATAATAAACGGCTTTTAGGTTTATGATTTGGAAAAAGGATTTATCAGATATTTTAAAAGCGAAAAAATGGGTATGTGTCACGTTGCACTTTCATAAACCCTTTTGTGAAACACGATCTGAAAGGAGTGCTGAAGTATATAGGGTAGAAATTTGGACTCATCCCCCGGCCCCCGTGTAACGCCTTGATGAAGATCAGAGATGCAACTAATAAAAATGCCAGATGCCACAATATTGGTCATGGCAGAATGACAGCAATGGAAATTAAATAGTATTGAGTATTGAATGAAGATCCAATAGTTTATTCAATGAACAGAAATAGTTGAGAAGAAGAAGAACTCCACCCACAAGTAGCTGATGCGAGTTGGATTGATTGTAAGGGACAATCGAGTTAGATTGATTGTAAGTAACAATCAAGTAGAAAGAAAGGTAATATGTAATTAATCAAAAAGATGATTCTTTTTGATTAAGAAGAAAAATAGTAGTTAGAGAAGATGCGCTCGAATGATGAGCGAAAGACATCGAAAAAATGAGTGTAGGTATATCTCAGTGAAGAGAGATACATGAAGAAGCTTGAAGAGAAAAAGGAAGAATAAGAATAATGAATTAACAATATTAGGCGCAAAACCAAACAAGAGAAAAGAGAGGGAAGCTAGAAAAAGAAACAAACAGGCGCTAATATAACATCAATGACGCTTATACTGTCACCCCTCCATCCCACAGGCCAGGACAGAGAAATTAATTAATTAGCTAATTGGTTAATTAATTAATTAATTAGCCAATTTCTGTCACGGTCTGTGATGATCTCTATTGGCTCCATAGATCAAAATAGATACCTTGATCGAAAGGCTGCATATATGATTACAGACAGTGGTAGACAGGTTCCAGCAAAGGAGTTTCATCGTGTTTCGCATTTTTATCCCACAGGGGTTGCACTAACAGCTTTTTTTTTACAGTGTAATAGTATATATATATATATATATATATATATATGTATAGTATTAGCATATTGATTTCACAGGTTCGTATTAAAAAAAAATTCAATTAATAATTTATCTGTAGATATGTACATTTATTTTGACATAATCATATATACGGAATAGGATCGTATTTCATCGTTGGAAAAATAAACAAAAACAAAAAATTACTCTACCTGAGAAATGTTTTCATAGCAAAATGACTTGCACAATGTACAAACGTATCACCGTCTTCATTTAATACTAAATTGGGATCAATATGACGTCGAATATCGGAATGAGAATGATAAATTTGTAAAATTTGTACTTCATCACCACGTATCATAGATCGCTTTAATATTGATTTACTTGAACCCATAGTTTTGGAAAACAAAAAGAAGCTCAATCTGATCACTCGGAAGTACGAAAGTAAATAATAAATTATTACAATAATATGAGATGGAAAACAGGCACTAAAAAGAAAATAAGATGACAAACAGAATATAACGTCAAAAGTGAAGGATTGGCTAGTTTTTTTCTCTAGATTTTCTAGAAGAGGTCGCTACAAGATATTACAGACGAGACATTTTAATGAGTCACTTGTTGAATTACTATCATTAATTGTTTATTGCTTTATTTTTTGAAACAAATGTCAACAACATCATCTCTTTTACTTCTTGACGAGGAGCGTAAAGCTCAATTGGATTTATTAAATAAAATCGATGAATCTGGTGAGAGTATTTTTTCATAAATTTCTCTCTTCAGTTTAATTTAATGTTTCAACAAAAAAATTTTATTTTAATTAGATAAATGCTGAATAAAAATTTTCAAAGTTGAAATTGTTTTAATTCTCGATTTTCCTATGATTATCATTCAATGAATTTCAGCTTATTTGATTGACATGGACGTTTTTGATCGTGAAAATAACTAAATAGATTTTTTTAACATTTATTTGTGTGAGGTCTTAAAATGGCAAAATGCATCGACATGTTAGTAGAAGGATTTCATCATGGAATTATTAGCGAAACATGATCCATTTTAATTTCTTTTCCAATGATAGAATATCTTAAAAAACATTATGACACTAAAATATGTATTTATTTATTAGCTGCCATTGAAATTTGTAATGCTGCGTCCGGGTATTTATTCACAGGACTCAATGCAAAATCAATTACTAATGCAGCAAGTCAGTTCTTTCCAAGTATATTCTTCCTAAAAATAATTTTTCTCTAATTCTTTTAGATCATCTTCAATTAGACATTGAAATTGTTCGAACAACAATCGATAGTCTTTTATGGTTATATACAGAATGTGCTAAGTCAAAAGTAAATATTTAAATCTTTCATTTCTTTTTCGTATTTTCTTACTTAGATTGCAACAGATGCTCTTGATGAATCATTAAAATTACTCGGTTACAGTACACCTATTCGACAAAGTTTTATTGAATGTTATCAATCAAAAGCTCATCAATTATATACAACACTTGCTAATGATCTTGCACTTTCATTACCACATTATGAAAATTTACATTGGCGTTTTGATGTACAAGTATGTTTTCGATAGAACTCATTAAAATTATGTTTCTTTTTTTTTCTATTTGATAAAATAATATAGATAGCAACAAGAAATATGCGCCATCGAAAGCAATTCGATCCTTTTTTTATTGTTAAATTAATATTAATTAATGGTTCTAACAAAAAAGAACAAGTTCATGTCCTTCAAGTTGATCCATTGACACTTGTACACATTGTTCAACAACTTGAATTGGCAATGAATGAATCAAGAAATAATCATGCTCGCAGAATTATGCATACATTCCGATAAGAACTGATTCATTTTCATGTGCCTGTGCTCATGATAATAGTGCAATAGGCTTTTTATTATTACTATTTTTTACATGTAATTTTTATGCTTTGTAACATCCATAATTAATAGAAAGTAAATTACGTAGGGTGATTATTTAAAATTCTTTACATACCATCATAAATATATTCATATTAATGCAAATTTACCTGTCTACAGAATTCTAAACATTATCTCATCAGTTTTTCTTGTTAATTACTGCAGGAGTCAAAAGGATAAGCTTGAAAACTTATGCTCAAGTATACTTCAACACGTCTAAGTTAAATATCAGCTACGTTATTAAGCACGTGAAAAAATGATGGTAAATATGACTTTTAATGAACGCTGAATGAGTACGTATGATGCACGTAACTACGATCATGCATTTTAGTCATTTCTTCATTACTCAGATGCAATTTAAGTATTTACTTTTATTTTAGTTACGTACTCAAGTTTTTCATGCTGATTTTATATTAGCATTGAAAGTGAAATCTACACAAAAACTTAGTATCTAAATTATTTAATTATTCTTTGATGTTTATGAAAATATGATTGACTAGAGACTACCGATGAAATATCTGTAGATTATTTTTGTTAAAAATTAAAATTTTATTTCATACAAAAAGTTATTGTTTAATAAGATTTACTAGACAATCAATAAATTCATTTCATAAAGAAATATTTTGAACAATGAAAATCTTTACTTCATCTCGTATGCTTCAACTTTTTTGCAAGTGGCAGAGAATTTGCAAAAACATGTTAATTTAGAATTATATCATCCAGGTAACATAGTATAAACTTGTTATTTCAATTTGAATAGTATATCCAATAATCAAAGAATCCATAATTCTCTTTTTCTATCTGTAATCACGTCTTTTCTGATATAAATAATAAATCACATATTTCAAGAAGGATATGAGACTTGGTCATGTATGGACTTATCTTAGTTCGCACTAGACCATTTTATTTGACAATAAAAAATTATATTCATTTCCAAATACAAAATCTATAATTTATATTATAGTCTAAATATTTAAATCCAAGCAAAGATAATCTTGATCATATATAAGCAACGCATGTCTGTATAAAATATTTACAGAAGTTTTCAAATTTTTTTTCTTCAATATAAAACCTAATATTTTTATGATTATTTATACACAAAATTCATCTAGTTTTACATATATATCTTCTTGAAGAATAAACTCGATTCATTTCATTTATTTATCAAAATGAATACCACGAGTAAATTACCTGAATTCTTAATCATATATATTCGTCCACACTTCATTTTTTTCGATATGTTTTTGATCAGCTCAATATTTCTTGGTTGTATATTTTGTATGTCATTTCTATACATATCAGTTGGTTATCGCTCTTGTCATTCAGTTTTAACGTTGCTGTCAGCTAATTCATGTGTAGCTGGTCTTATTTTTAATTGTGTACCATTAAGTAATGCTCTATTATTATTTCGTGATGATATATATCTTTCAACATCAAACCAAAATCAATATTGTGAAATTCGGAATTATCTTATGCATATATCTGGTAGTCTACTTTATTATTCATATTGTATTTAATCAATATCACGTTTATGTTTTGTGGTCTTTTACAAACATTCTTTTCTCTTAAGTTATCATATTCATTTTATTCTTATTGCAATAAAATGGACTCTTGGTTTCTTATTACCAATATCAATACTTACATCTAGTCATTGACAATATCCAACCGAAATAAGTCAATGTTTTATTACGATTAAAAATATTTCACAAACATTATATGGTATGAGCTACAACGAATCCTTTTCCTTTCAAATAATATGCTGTTTGATTCTAGGCATGATTTCAATGTTTCTTTTACCAATTACAATAATCTCAATATACTACACACATATTGTTTGTTTTGTAAGAGCTGCTGTAAAACGTGCTAGAAAAACAAACGCATTACCTGTTCGAAGATTCAATCTGAAACGTGATTAAGATTAAATTGTCTTGTTAAATTAATAGATAACAATACGATATTTTTTTTCTTTTAAATAAGGTGAGATTCAAATTGAACATCGGTTTTCAAATACAAAGGATATCAAAGTATTTCGACATATAATTATATTGATCACTGTGTTATGCATTGGTAAGAAAAATTAAAAACAAAACTAACATCAAAAAGTTACTTTTTTTTACAGGTGGTTTTCCTTACTCAATGTTGATGATATTCAATGTTCAAAGTATTGCACCGTTTTCTATGTATCGTTTATGCATAACAGTATTCGCATTAAGTGTAACAGTTGATATGGGTGCAATATTTTTTTTAACAAAAATGTTCGTACAATATTCTTTAACTGTTTCAAAGACGAACAAATCGAGTTGCTTCAATTAATCGTGGTTAACATCTAGATAAATGCGGAAGCATCGGATTTGCATCCGATTGTTATGTGTACTTCAAAAAGCGAAAATGCACATCCATTTTTTTCCTGTAAGGCATAGATCTCATCAAGAGACATCCCTTCTCACTAAATTACAAGGAGAAAATACAGGCATGCTAAGTTAGCATGGGCCACACTGTATGCAACTCGATCCAGTGATCACTGACTCTACTCTCAGCGTGATATAATATCTTTAGAGATCACAGAAATTGAGCTCAGATTCGTGTTCAGCTTCGAAAACTGGATAAGAACAGTTATTTTTGAATGGNCAATTTTTTCGATAACTCAACCATTTCTTGACGGATCCTTCTCATCTTCGAACTCGACTGAGACATTGATGAGGCTGAACTGTGTAGAAAATTTCATCATGATCTAACTCTCCTTTCGAAAATTATCGTGTAAAAGGACGGACGGCCGGATGGATACACTGACCGATTCTAGAGTGTACTCACTTTTTGAGTACACAAAAAAGGGCATACATCTCTTCATATAGCTATATATATATACAAAAGAACAAACAAACAAACAAAAACAAAAAATGAAAAAAAGCGAAATAAATACATAAATAAACTGTTCATGAGATCCATTGGCAAATTTTTTCCCAACTTTCTCTGTCATGCATATAACCACCATGAGAAAGGTTTGGTGCCCAATAAAAATCAATGTTATGATCATTTAAATAATCTTTAACTAAATTAACATTAACAATACAATCATTTCCAGATAAAAGAACATGTGTTGGTAGAATTTTATTGAAATTTGATGGTATTTGTTCAATAAATAAATTATTTTGTGTCCACCAGAAATGACGACTTATCACATGAGATATACCTAATTCACGACAAACAAAATAATATAAATAGAGATGACCTAATCTGTATGGAGTGCGATAAACGAAATTGTAAACAACATAAGGTTCAAATAATACAAAACAGATTGGATCAAGAAAAATTAAACGTGATATATACTGTGGACATTTTTTAACGATCCATGATAAACAAGCAGTACCGTAGCTAAAAAAAGGCAAGATAAAGAAAGTGTTTAACTAAAAAATGAAAATGATACACTAACCTATGTCCAATAAAAATAGCTTTCTTCAGTTGATAATAATTAAATATAACATGAATCGATTCAATAGTTTCCGACATAGTTGGAATGTCGTCAAGAGATGGATAACGCATACAAATGCATGGCATTGATATAAATATAATACGGCGTCGATCAGAAAATTGTTTTTGAATTCGTGAAATAAAAGGTTGATACATGATAAGACCAGCACCAATACCATGAAAAAATATAATCGGATCTTCCTCTTCTTCTACATTACATATTTCATCGTGATAGGTCCAAAATGAAAGGTGACCTAGACGAACAAATTGATATCCTCTCAAATAGAAAATACTTGAGCAAAGAATTCCATTCAAAAATGTATCAGTAAAAATATAAAAAGCCAATGGACGAAAAATAACACGGACAGGATCAAGAATATGCTTCATATGCGAAACTGTGTTGGTAGTTTCATCATCAGTTATTTTTAATCTATAATCGGTTTCAATTTTTTCAACAAGTGAATAAATTTCTTCATATTCTTCGTCATTTAATTCGTGTAATTGCTTTGAATAGAACGCAAATGCAAACCATCCAATCAAACTTTGACGATCAATATCTTGAAAAGGACAATCCATAAACCATTTGCTTATCGTGTGTGGAAGACTTTTTACAGTTGACAGTACATGTGAGACTATTCGATTACGTTCAATAGATGGTACATCAGGTGCAGAAACCTTCTGTTGAATTTTTGAATATAAATATGATTGATATGTAAGAAAAATAACTTCCATTGTTGACCATATTGTGATAACTATATACAAATATGATGACGATATTGGAATAATAGATATATTCAAAAATAAGACTTGAATTAACCAAACAATTGAAAACGGAATGGGTAATGATATAAAACTAATCAGTAGAAAAGAACATAAAGCAAGAAAACGACTAGACTGATAGATTTTGCATAAACCACTGATTAAAGATCGATCAACGAAACGAATTTCTCCTGTCATTAAAATTGAATTGTTCGTTTTATCTAAAAACAAAAAGAAAGGTTTTATGGCGATGTTAAGTTTGACCTCAATGAGTTTCGATTTAAGATATAGTACACACACTTTACACGTGTTCTGTATAGAATTAATCACTGATTTGTAGCCAGTATATAAAAAGTACGCATTTTATTAGATTAGTCATCGCTTCATATGAATCATATATACTGTGAGCACCGAACGAAAAGGCAAAATTTTGCTACGATAATTTTTTTTCTAATTGATAATAAGATAAATATTTATTAAGATATAAAATAGCTTGTTTACATATTGTTTACTGTATACTTGTTTACAATATTAGGAAAAAAAGATTTAACATTTAATTATTACATTTTAAAATCTTGTAAATTAGTAATTTTTATTACAACAGTTCTTAATCAATAGATATTAATTTGATGATTGATTTTCATTAGTATTCGCTTGTTTATATAATTATGTTGGATTGTTTGACATTATATATTGTAAATTAATTGATATTAAACACATGAATTGATATCTAATGCTGGCGATCGCCGATAATCAAGCATCCATTGTTTGAATGTAAGAAAATTCGTCAATGTTAGTAAAAATTCAAAGATTTCTTCTTCAACTTCATTCTGATGAGCTTCTAACTGTTTCATAAATTGATCAAGATTAAAATCAGATTGTGAATGCTTGATTTTATTTGTAATAAAATTTTCAAATATAATCAAATATTCTTTATGAATGTCAGTATAGATTAATTTGTTTTCATCTAATTCCGGATCAAATTCGTGAGCATATTTCATTAAAAATCTTTTTTGAATTGAGCGAAATTCTTCATCCATTATCATATCTTCTATAAGGCCAATTGTACGATCAAATTTTTCTACTTCTGGATCTTGACTTTTATGAGAAGCAAATGTTTCATCAATATTTTCGTTTGTATTAAAATTTAAATTACGAGTAATTCCTGCCATAATCTATAACAAAAGAAGTCTTTTTTTTCATAGAAATTTTACTTGTGTAGAAAAAATTCTATTGATCAAAAGTTATTTAGAATAGATCTGGTAAAAATAGAACTTACGTTATATTTTAATATAGAAGCATACATTTGTTTTTCTATCTGATGAAGTTCTTTGGAGAATGTGTTGCGTTTGGATGATAAGTTATTTATGTCATTATTTTTTATAGGATGTTCTAATTTCATTTATGATAATAATCTTTATCGAGTTAATAAAATGTAATAAACTATTCATGTTAGAAATTTTGATGAATATAGATCAAATTTTTATATAAATTCAAGATTGAAACATTTCTATGCTATAGGTAAATTCTAATCGAATATTCATCATTTATTTGTTTTCTAGAGAATGAAAGTAACTGTGAGAGAAAGAGAGAGAGAGAATATTATCATGATATTGCTAACAAATGACGTAATTTCAACCACATGAATATATTCAAGCACAATATCAAAAGACTTTATTGGATGAGTCATTCATTTTTTTATTCATATATAGGTATATATCAGACACACGCACACCTGTGATGATCACACAAGAATAATTTGACCTAATATCATCACATAAACACACAAAAATTTCAGTTATTTCCTAGAGTCAATCGACACAATTTTTCTAAGTTAAAAAAACGCGAGACATATAGGTACACACACTCACAGAGTATAAGCTCTAAGCACTAAGTCAACTTTTGCCTTTTTTTTGTTTTCACATAAACATTTATGACCAAATAATAGTACCGAAATGTACAAAATATTTGATCTTTTATTGTACACATACAAGAGAAAAAAAAGGTAACAGAAGAAAAATAATAATAAACAATAACATCGAAATAGGATAGCAAACCAAAAGAAAAAACACCGTAAAATACGATATTTGACTATACCAGGAATATGTGTGATGATCTACTAGTTTGATTTATCTGACATTGAAAATAGAGAGCGAGAGAAAACATTTCACTATATATTTATCCGATATAAAAGAAAAAATATTAATAATTATTTGTTGTTTCAATAATTATTCAATTTTCTTTTTGATTTTTTATACGTTGAATTTCCAATGAATTATGTTGACAAATGTGATAGTGCTATTTGAACATAAGCACTTTTACAACAACTATGCTGTGCTATGGAAAACATATTACTTTGAGAAAATTTCTTTTGTACACTTTTTAGTTTTGTTGTATCTTGGCCAACAAGTAATTGTCCTAATTGTTCAATACCTTGATGTAGTTGTTCATAGGAATAGCCAGTATGATAAAGCATAAAGAGTTTTGGCCATAAATTTTCAATAACTAATGAAATGGAAGTTAAAGATGTTATACGTTTATACGCAAGTAAATAACGTGAAAGAAATGAAGCACATGCTGATAAGTAGGATGGAAGTAAGTGTGAAAATGAATGATCAGTAAATGTTAAATCAAGAAGATATTTTCCTAATGTATGTTCTATATCAGTTGCTTGAATTATTTTCGAACATCGACGAAGATAATTTAATGATAACGGACGACCAAGATCAAATGATAATGTTGATATTATGCGTCGTTCCATTTCTTTCATATCCTCTTTTGAATATGCATTATCGGACACATAAACAAAATCGTTCATACCAGGTATAGCCATTTCTTCATATTTACATGCTAATAGTAAAGCTGAAAGAAAAATCATATCGAAGTATATTATCAATGAGTATATCGCATTTTCATAGAGAACTAAAATGGACTTCACACAAAATAAAAGTTGCAGTTAAACAATAGAAACTCGATGACCTAAGTTTTCAGGTCTGTCTAACAATTTCTTCAACTCGCTGCATAATGTTAGATAAACCAGAAGAGATCGCAAAGTATAAAAGAAAAACTAAATTAGAAAAGCTACAGGCAACAATGACTAATCAATCGTGATGAATAGAATTTTAGCATGTGATTATATTCTATTTGATCAATTCAATTAATTATTAAACTAAACTTTTCTTGGATTCCGCAGCTTTCAATTTTGATGAGCTTTGCTCTGTAGTACTCGAAAATGTTATGATAGGCATTTTTGAAATATGCAGAGCTCAGTAAGATTAAATAAATTATCATAAGATAAAGATGTATAGGCCTTTCTCTCAAAATTATAAGCATTTTACTAGATTGATCACTTTTAAAAAGAAATTTATCAAAAATTGAAAGTAGATTTTCGATCTATTGTTCTTTTTTGATGGATTTAGATCTCGTAATCCTACTAACACTTTAAATATTACCATGAAAACCAATACTTCTTTCGCGATATAGGGATACTTCAAAGGATACTATCATGGAATCATAATTTTTGTTAACAAAAATCAGCTTCTCTTGAAGATCTATCATCTTGAGCAAGAAACATTTGGTTTGACTTTAATATTGAAACCGGTTTAAGCATCATGACTTCTATATGTATGCAAGAAAATGAAAATTAAGCTTCGATCTTCTAATTACTCGATAAATCACTTATTATAGGTGATGAGCTTAGTAAAATAATTATAACTCTGGATAAAAAGACTTTCCAGTAAAATAGAGAGATGAAGTTCTTTAGTATACGACATAGTATCCTCATTGATAAATTGTCAAGAACAGAAAATTTTACGCCAATGATTTTTCTCAAGGCGATTTGATAAAATAACACTCATGAAAGCATCTGTTTCAAATGTGTTTGTTGAACATTAAAGTTTTTTTCTTTCTTATTTGAATCATACCGGTGGATCCAATAAGTTGTAATTCATGTTTAGAAACATCAACTATTTGTAAATAACGATCAATAACATGAATTGCCATATGAAATGTATCCGAAAGAAGTTTAAAACGATCATGTACTTGATAAAGCCAATCAATAAGTATAGCTCGATTTTGAGGCGAAGCTGTACCTATAAAACAAAAGTTTATAATATTCATATAAAGTTCTTCTTTTTTCTAGATTGATTGACCTTCACGACGATGAAGTAAAAAATTCTGTCGAATAGGTGTGCGTTGTTCTAGTTCTTTCCAATATTTACAAATATCAACAACAAATTCCGAAGCCGTTGTTATATTATTTAGATCGCCACTATCACAATCGAACTCAGCTGGTAGTTCTGTTGAAAATTCCAAATAATCATCACAAATAAAGTCTTCTGTCTGACTAACAACACTTGTTGTTGTTGATGATGATGATGGTAGCGGAGGCGGTAATATACTGTTAGTTGATTGTGGTTCAAGAATTGTTCCTACATAATTTTGTTGTTGAATGACTTTCGACTTCGACATCATTGTTTTATTAGATAATGTCATGTTACTAACTTCGCCAAGAATTCCACGCATTGTTCCTTTTTTACCGTTCGGATTTATTGTTGGTTGTTGCGCTTTTGATATATGTTTAAATATGAGATTTTGTATTGTTGAATTTTCATCATTTTCATTATTTGATGATGCAGTATTGCTAGTTGAATTCGTGGTCTTCCCATGATATGGACGAATAAATGCTGAGTAATGGCTCATGATTAATGAAGATTAATTGCCTAGTAGATGAATGAGCCTACAAAATAGAATAGTGAATTTAGATGAACAAGTAGAACATATATTCGAGCGCGCACACAGAAATAAACACAAACACGATTTGCTAACTAAACGGACGATTATGAATAGGCTGGTCGTCAGAAAAATGATGGTGGTCGTGCAAATACAGGAGAATAAAGAACTCAAAAAGATGTGTAATTATTGGTTCAGAGAAAATACAGACACTAGCGACATTTAGTTTTCGTTCGAACGTAATGGACTATTGTATAGACGAAAAATGAAACGTATTCGGAAAGCAAAAATGATATTGGAATTAATTAATACTACGAATATCATTTAGCTAATCATAATAAAGAAAGATAAAATGTTAAAATAATGATTTAAGATTAGCTAATATGGAAAGAATAAAAAACTTGACTTGTACCATTTTCTATTACGAATACAAGATTTTTCATTGATATTGAACGAACTTTTCCAACTTTCATATACATGAACGTGTCAGAATGAAACTTCTTCCGTTTTATGTTTCCCATGAGTAATAAAGTAATTTTAAAAAATATGCTTTCACAACTAATTCTTTTTTATTACTTGGTGATTTATCTTTACATACATATTTGTTGATAAGGTTTTTGTCATCTTATCAACTTAAGTATACAAAAGATTTTTTTTTTGTAAAACCTAAAACGACATATGGGCTGTACAAATTCAATGAGAAAACAAGAAATACAAGTTGGACGATCGAAACATGATGAAAATAGATTTCAAAATTTATTTCATGCGACTAGTGAATTCGATCTATCGACGTCAGATTCTGAAAGTGAACATGAGATTCTATCAGTACAATTAATGAACAAGAACAATGTTAATCATAAAAATAAACTAATAGAAAAAATTGATAAAATTCCAACTGGATTGACGACAACGCATAACAATTTATCAACTGCAAGCAGTACGTTAATGGATAATCGACTTAGTCAAACACGTGTTTAAAACTTTACATTTAAGAATTATTTTGTTAAATTGTATTATTGTTTTGAACAGTGAGATTCAAGCAGGATATTTTAACATAATTTTTTTTAGAAATATTCTTTCTGTTTTATTAATATCCTATAAATATTTGAAAGAATAATAAAGATACACTGTACTTTTAGATGCTTCGGATGAAAAGATGGTTATAAGACTTCATTCGAGTAGATTTTTTTATCGAAATTTATGACCAGGATAGCAACTATCATTGTGTTCCGACTTGTGCTTGTAGCCAGTGGCGGAGCCAGGATTTTTGGCAAGGGGTGGGGGGGGGCCGAAGTCCCCGAAAAAAATTTTCGTGAATTGTTTGAGAATTTGAAAGCCATTTTGGATTTTTTTTGGGAATTTTGACAATTTTTCTGGGTTTGAAAGATTTTTGGAGAATTTTGAAATTTTATTGAAGATTTTTGGTTTTTTTGAAGGTTTTTCTGAAATTTTTGAAGATTTTCTGGATTTTTTGGGAGATTTTGAAATTTTTTTGAAGATTCTTGCGGGAGCTTTTGAGTTTCATAGCGGGCAACACTGTCTAAAACATGAAATTGCAAACATTACTACATAGTTATATAAAAAAATGCATTTTCTAAAATCTCGCTAGGGGGGGGGGGCTGG
>CAJNYU010000181.1:284947-627144 GCA_905331475.1 Rotaria socialis
AGCCCCCCCTGGTTCCGCCACTGCTTGTAGCATATGTCGTCGAAAGTTTTAAAATAATAAACGGAAGCTACTCTTTATTAAGAAGCCAAGTTCTTTCTTAATCTAATATTACTAATTTTAATAGTCATTGTGAAATATGGTATCCTCGACTTTGTCATTGTAATTAAAATATGTAACCCATTGGATATAATAAAATTCTTATATTTTCATTACATTTATGTGCATCGTATATATGTTTGTGCTATCTACAAACTATTGCAAGTGATCTAACTAATAATTTAATCTCAGTTAATGCATAACAATTTTATAGTAAAACAACATAATATAGTTAATTTTCTACATCGAAAATACAGATAATTACTTTCTATACAAGAATATTTTGAAAAGGAGTTGAGTAAAATTAGAATCAAATTTGATTTATGCTCAAAGTAATTGTAAATTTATCTAGATGAAGATAAGTACTTTGTATAATGAAATAGATCTATAGATTACTACGGTCGGTTTGAAACAATATTGAAGCTTTTACTATCAGAAAGAACGATTTGTATGTAAATAAATTAAGTGCATCTTAGATAGAGTCTCTTTAGTGAGTCAAACAAAAACTTCCTTCGTGCACTTTTTAAGCACTTATCATGTTTTACTGTGCATCATTTATTAGTTCACTATGGATTTTATCGGTAGAGTTTACTTATAAAATGTACATAGCAAACTAATATTCTCCGATCAATAATAATTCGGCAAAGAAGTCAGAAACAAGCTAATTTTTTTTTACGATAGGTGACGTACTATTAAGATTTTATTTTTGAAAGTTAATTTTACTAATCTAAAGGCATCAATTTATTTTTCATAGTAGATACTATTATATCTGAACTGTAATCAAAGAGAATTCTACTATGAAGGAATTATTAGAACTGCTAGTCAGTTGCCATCTTATCTTCATTATTAGTGTTGATATTTGATGTCTGATGAATGTTAAATGATTTTTTTCTTTACCCATAGGAATAAATATGATTGACATCACTTTTTCACCATATCAATCATAAACAAAATTTAAATCAATTTTTTCTCAATTATTTTTGCCATATATTGTAGCAAAGTATAATGCACATATTTCTAAAATGAAAAACTTCCTATATCAATAATATCTCTATTAAAATAGAATCAATTATTTATGAATCAGTTAGTCTAAAAATAGTTTTAACAAAGAATTGATCTTAATCAATGTGATTTCGATTCAAAAAATCTCTATTTGATTTAGACCATGTCCTATTGACTCATAGGATATCTATATTATATTATACTTGAGCAATTCACTCAAGCTATTTTAGCTTTTCTGTTACATTCAAATTTTGATCGTCCTAAAGTTGATCATCCTTTTGAATACATTTAGGATTAAATCAATGTTACAACTGAGAGGTAATTATATTTACAGAAATTTCTTTGCTTTCTTTTGATTTTTCATATTCTTATAGAGAAATAATTGAGCGACAGTACACCAATTCTACCTCATCGAATAATAACCTAATAATACGTTTTTATTCTTTCTCTCTTCGCGTTTGCATTGAAATAAAGCGAAGCTCTTTCGTAACAATTGTATTTTCAATTTTCAAACCTCAAGAATGGCTGAAGAAACTATAGTTGAGGTGAATAATATATTGTTTTTTTTTTATATAAAATAAGATTCTATATGTTCTTTAGTATCCAACATTAACTGAACAAGATGCCTTTGGTATGTATTAGTGTTTTTCATGAATTATGAAATAAAATATTTCCTTTGTTTTGTTATTTTGAAAGAACTTCGTCGAATATTTTCATCTTTTGACAATGATAATGATGGATTCGTAGATGCTAAAGATGTCTCAGCTCTGTTCAAATACCTTGAACACAATTTTCAATCATTTGTGATCAAAGAAGATGAATTGAAGGTATTACTTGATCGAAATCATATTAATGGTTAGTTTTAATTTGATTGTTATTCAACAATTTTCTATCAATTTCTAAATAATATAGAATCTCAGCCAATATCATTTACTCAATTTTTAACTCTTATTGCATATAAAGTGACTGAATTCGATAACCTAGAAGAATTACAAGAAGCATTTCTTATTTTTGATCCTACTGGCAGCGGTTTTATCACGTAAGAGTTAAAAAAAACAGTCTTTTACTTCTTTTTACTATCGTTGTTTTAGAACCAAAGATCTTTTACGAGTAATGCAAAGTCTAGATGAAAATATAACAGAAGCAGATGCTCAAGAAATGATGCGCCAAGCTGATCGGAGTTTAAGCGGAAAACTAAGTTTTGCTGAATTTATTGACATGATTCGATATGCACAAAGCACGTAATATGAAAATGATTGACAATCTTATTTATTTTAATAATTAATTATAATAAAAATATATACTGATGCATAATTATATATTCTTTTTTTGCAAATAAAATAATACTCAAATATTTGAAATAAAATTGAGATAAATTTTATGATAAGTTAAAGAAAGAGAAAGAGGAAAGTAGGGTCTGGTATTTTTGTGTTTTGTTAATGGCATTCGACCAAACGAACAACATAGAAAGCATCTGACAAATTGCGACGAATGTTTTTATTTTTCCTTCTATTCGTCCATTATTTCAATAACTTTGGGTTCTTCTTGTTGTTGATAACGACCGCCAGATGATGCATAAGACATAATTTGTTGAGCAAAATGTGGATCATCATTAAACATTGAGGCAAAATTTTGTCCACTAGCCATAATCTGTTGTATACACATAAGACGTTCATGCATTAATTGTTGTTCATATACATCTGGTATGGATAATGTTGATTGTTGTTTTGATATATCATGATCTTGATCTTGATCCATGATCATATTATGCTGATCATTTATATCTGATGTTCTCATGTTCATTTTTCTTGTTGGATCTTTTAACTGTTGCATACTTGTAGTACTTTTTAGCATTGATGATGATGATGGAACTGATGAAGCAGCGGCAATCATAGATGGCATATTCATTGTTGAAACAGAATATTGAACTGGTAAATTATGAACACTTGAATATTGATTGCAACAATCAGGATCATCAAGATAAATATTTGATTGTGAACGAGCAGCATATGAAGATGTCATAGATAATATTGAATGTGACGCAAAATGACTTAAACCATCATGGCCAACGTAAGTGAAACTTTATGAAAATGAATTTTAGAAAAACGAATTAGAAAAATGAAAAATAGATACCGTTCAAAAGCATCATCGGGAAGGCCGAGACCATTTAAAGAATCATTACTACCTAAAAAAAAAATAAAATAATTTATTGTTGTTATAAATTCCGAACAGAAAGCAAATGCTTTTTTGTTACCAGGTGGTGTTATGCAAACGGGTTCATTAGTAAATTCGGAATCAAAATAACGTGTATCTGTATCTGAATCAAGGTCTGGTTTAAATGGTGGTTCAATCTAGAACATGAAAAGTCGTATTTTAAAATATATCCAATTTGATAAGAATACAAACTTTTTTTTCTTCATATAAACGAAAAGGAATGCTCTTAAAGAATGGATGTCGTTCAACTTCAATGCCATCTTCAATACCAGAACCGATACTAAAATTAATGAATAATTGAATAGTATTGAATGGATTGAGTTTTAATCATACCGTTCCGTTGGTTCTTTTGTAAGAAAACGTTTTATTAAATCAAGTGCTGCTAATGATAGATGAGCTGGGTATGCTGGTTCATGATTGAGAATTTTTTGAAAAAGACCATCTTGACTGTTACTATCAGCAAATGGCAATCGACCGACAAGACATTCATACATTACAATACCGATACCCCACCAATCGATTGCATTTGTGTAGGATGTCAGTCGAAGAATCTTTATTATTTTCAATAAAAATGAAGATATTTATGAACTAATTGATTTTTATTCAGATCGAATGGTATATAATTAGAGACCTTCAAGTATGAAATGAAACACTCGATGCCATCATTCGAAATATGTAATACTTATAGACTTAAATATGTAGCTTTGATGAATTTATATTTTTCAGTTAAAATATATGAACATTTACATCTCGTCACATCAAGCATGCTAAAAACAATGCTTTTTATCAATTAATAGAGAGTGCACTGCTTTTTCAATCGATTTATAACTAATTTTTACCTCAGATTCATTAATAAAATAACACAAAATTAAAGTGAAAGAAGTCTAAAAATGCATTTATATTCGCTCTGGAAAGTTGCAACACAAAATATGTTTTCCGTTATGTTTCTCCAATAAACATTATTGTATTTTATGAAAATTTCATGAATAAAATAAATATGTGCGAAGAATAGGAAATATTCACAGAAGTGCCTCTTGATTTTATTATGAAACACTTAATAAAAGACTTTCTGACATAAAGTTCAATTATATTCAACGAACAAAGGATGCAATCATTTTGCGCATTTTATAGAACTAAATCAAAAACTAACTAATATAATTCGAAAAGGAGAAAAGTTCTTTTTTTTCCAGATTATATTCATTGATATGTAAAAATCAGCATTTTGTATTTTTATTCTTGTACTATATGAGACATCACAAAATTTTAGTAAACACACTATTCAAAGGCTCAAGTTAAAAGATTAATATCGTGCGTTTTTTTTTAATAGAATGTAAAAAGAATACATTAGTATAAAGGATTAACATTTAAAATTTTACCCCTTGGCAGATAGTGACACGTAATCGAATAAACAGACATGGATCTTCACTCAAAATGGTCTCATCATAATATATGACCTATTTATTTATTGTACTTTTGGAGGATGAAGTAAAATGTTGATGAAGAAATCTCTCGCAAAATAGATAGATCTAAATAGTATCTTCATGATTAATGACCGTAACTACATCGTCTTTCACATCGTAATCTTACTAATACTATACTAATAGCTTTCTTAGGTCAACTATCCAATTTTACTCTTCATATTGAAATTAATATAGTTTCTTTTGTCATACCTCTGGTGCAATATATTGTGGTGTACCGCAAAACGTAACTGTCGTTTGTCCAAATGGTACATTAGTTTTACATAAACCAAAATCAACTAATTTAATATGGCCAAAACGATCGAGTAAAATGTTTTCCAGCTAGTTCAGGAAAATAATAAATTGAAAAGAACTCTAAAAATAATCTCTTTCTGTTTCTTACTTTGATATCACGATAAATAATTTTTCTTGAATGTAAATATCCAATAACACAAGCTATTTCAGCTATATAAAATCTTACACGTTCTTCTGAGAAACGTTTTTCACGATTTAAATGAAAAAAAAGTTCACCACCATTTACACATTCCATGACGAGACAAAGTCGATCACTTGTTGTAAATGCACAAATTAAATTCTACGCAGGCAATTTATTGTAGTAGAAAGGTAAAAAAAAAAGTAAAATTACCGTAATAAACGGATGTTGAATATGCCTGAGGATTTTATTTTCATCCATAGTATGTACAACTTCATTCTAATGAATCAAATATAAAATTATAACATAAAAACTAAGACCATTTATTATTTATACATTTGTTATAACAAGACTTTTTCGTAACATTTTCATAGCAAATATTCGCTGTGTTGTTCTCTCTCGGCATAGAACAACTTTTCCAAATGTACCACGGCCAAGAATTTTTAAATATTCAAAATCATTGATTTGCTACAAAATACAAAAATCATCTTAAGATACAACTCATATATTTTCATAAAAATTATTTCTCATACTGGTCGTCGTGAAAATACTTCATTGATTACAGGATAATCATTTTCTGTACTGTCAACATCATCATTTGTGACCATTTGTATAGTTTGATTTGATGGTGGTGGTGGTGGCTGTTGTTGTAAGTGTGGCGCTGTTTGTCGATTGATTATTTCAATAGCTGTTATCCATTCTTCTCTAAACAGATATGATTTTAAAAAAAAAGAAACTATGCATCTTAAAGAAAGTGGTTTTTCCTTTGATTAATACCGATCTTGTTGACTGCTAGCAGCAAATAATCGTTCTATTTTCATTTGATTAAATTGTATAACAAATGCATTTTGTTTTATTTTATCTTGACGTACAACACTACAATCAGTCACTTGAAATTTATTCAGTGGTTCTTCTTGTTGTGCATCATTTATAACTGGAGGCTTACGATAACCATATAAATGACCATCATGACGAAGTATAAAATAACGTGGACGCCAAGTTTTTATATGTTCACCTGAAACATACACAAATAAGAATGTATTTTATATAAACTTTGTCTCATCAAATTGATAATGATTTAAATAAGATTAGTTCAATCTGACCTATTTCAACATAAAATGGATGTGTTTTGTTTTGAAGATCTTTAATAGTAGCGCGCTAGAAGAAAAAACTTCATGCGCAGTTACTTGTTTGATTCTAGACGAAAACGAACTGTTTCATCTCAAGAAACTTTTTGACTTCTTTCTATAATAATACAAGAAAACTTCTACAATAAATCTTGTATCGATATGCTTGAGAAAGCCAAACTCATTCTTGCCGAGTCTGCGTGTTTATGTGATTGTAATTTTTTTGTTGTCAATAGTGTACCGCGTAATTGATATTTTTGATCACGGTCACGATCGCGCAGCACACTAATTTTCAAAGTTTAAGGTGGCCAAAAATAGAAAAACAATTAAGAATGTTTTTCACTGGCAAAATACAACATTATTCTTCAAATAATACAATCTATTGAAAATGTAGTTTAATCTAGATCAATTAAATATTTTAAGCAAGCAAGAATTTATTCGATTTAGTTAAGTTTTTTAAAATAATCTTAGCCTATAAAATACTCATTGTATGCACCTCTTTTGTAAAGCCAACCACATTTGTAAGCTGGTGCATTGGCCAACGGCTCTGTCGGATTATGAGATTGACTTGAGTTTTTAGATGGAGCTTGCATTTTTTGTTGTTTCTTGTATTCTATTTTGTATTGAATACGAGACGATATTTATATGTCGTTTTATCAATCTAGAAAAGAGCATGTTACGTTTACCTTCGTGACATTTATATATAATAACGGACTAGTTCGTTATCATTTTTTAATCGCTGAACCGAAACAACAACAAGATGGAAAAGCGTAGCCGAGAAAGAAAGATCATGTGAAAATATATTATTTTAAATAAAGCCATTGGTTATATATTTATCAGAGCTGGGCAAGTACGAACTTTCTCGAGTACGAGTACTTCGAGTATTTTGCCCATCTCCGGTATTTATAATACAATCACTGCAAATAGTAGTTCAACAAAATAATATATTATTCGATAAAAAGTTCTTAATACATAAAGATATTATGAAGTGAAACTTTTAATTTAATCTGAATTATCTCATACATACAACAGTTGAAAAACAAATTGATAACGGTACTCTCATTTCTTAAAAAAAAATAATAAAGAAAACTTCTCTCTAAATTATCTACATTTCTATGTTATTTAAAGAGCCTATAATAGATCATATTTTTTTCTTTGGATTTCTCTCATATCCTCTAGTTTTCAAACGCCTCTACATCTGAAAGGATAAAAAAAAAAGTTGGTAGCAGAAGAAAAACAAAAATCTACCGAGAAACGAGTTCATCAGGTTTTAACTCAAAAATATCACCCTCTCCTTTCCTTGGCTACTCAATAAAATTTGTAAGACTAGATCAATTTAGACGAGTATAATAAATGTAGTCATGCAGTTAGAATTTCTCTACATAAAATACCTAGGTCACTGGTAAAATATAATCTGAAGTTTTCCTACAAGTAGCAATTTAAATATATTTTTATCACTCAATTTCTTTTATAACATCTAATAGCTTATTAAAATGAACTTATATGACTTTTCATCTAGAAAATATTGTTATTGTTATTCTTAAATAGAAAAGTCGAAATACCGGAATTCCTGTTAGAAAAGTGTTTCTTTTTAGGGAAAAGTTGTTAAAGTCTCTCACAAATATACAGAAGATACTTTTCAAGGAAAAATATCTGGAAGTTAAATTCAGAAAACTGGAATTTTCTTATTAAAAATTGATTTTTCAAGAAATGTGAAACAATGTTTAACCGCATTCTTTTTATGCAGGAGTTGGGTTTTTTTCTAGAAGATCATAAAGCTATTTTAGATATTTTGCTTTTATACAAACCAATAAAAGAGACCTTAGAGTCTAGGGAACACCAAAATAGAACCAAGATACTTTTTATCATCTAGGTAGTAGAGGTGGGAGGTTCTTGAATAATACTCGAGGTCTAGAGCATCATACAGACTTTGTGTATTGAAATAAATTAAAATTTAGGGTATTAAAACCAGTCAACATGACTGCACTATGCTGTGAGCACCCTCAAGATATCAGCAAATCAAAAAGAAAGAAATTCACTGCAAGTGTTGTACAAGAAATCAAAGTAATACTAACGCTTCTTTTGGTTTGTTCCAAGTATATCGAAACAACGAAAAATAAAAGTTCCAATGCTATCTGTACTTATGAATTGTGATTTTTCTAATAATTTACTTAACGTATGTAAAACTAAATTGTCAGTTTCGTTTATATGTGAAAAGGATATATTACAACAATAAAGTAAAAGGGCGAATATTTAGTAAAGTCATAGCTTTTTTTAACATTTTAACTTTTACAAAACGAATACGTGTTAAGCCGGTCAATCCTTCCCTATCATTTTATTTCTCTCTTTTTTTCGAGTAATTTAAACATGTATTAACTATACAAAAATGATCACTGACATTAAAAATATATATATATACCGATGGAGAAGAAAGATATACTTTTTAAAAGAAAAGCCTTAAAGTACAGAGACAGCTTGGAATACTCTTTCTAGTCTTTAGACGTAACAGAACTCGTGGTTATACAATCTGTAATTGTAATTATGTAAATAGCGTCTCGCTACAATATAGGATCTACTTTCTTATTGCATTTCTCAAGAAAGAAACACGAGTAGAAGGAAGGTTCGTATATCAAAATAGATAGGATAAAACAATCTGATTGTGATTAATAACAACAGCTAAATCGTATTTCTCATTATAGTTCCACTAGGTTTTACTCGTTACAAATTTCTGAATAATATCGAAATAAATTATGAATATTTACAATTCAAGCTTTTTCAAAAGTGACAAAACTATTCAATTTCAGTGAAATCATAGCAAACAGATACGAATCTATGTTGACTTTATCGATAAGTATGTAAAGATGTAAAATGATTAAGGAAGTTTGTACGCATAGAAAAAGATTCAATGAGAATTCCATTGAAAAAACACAATTGTTTTTCTGTAATCTATCTCACGAGTACCATCAAATTCGTTAGTCTGGTGTAAATACGTATAACAAATAGAAGTTGTGTATGGCTAAGTATACGCTGTATTCTATTTCCTAAATGCGTAGGTGTAATGAGAGGTGTCAGCTACGCTGCTGAGTCGCCGCCGCCGTTGTCCCCTATCATTGATATCGACAATTTTTATTTATATTTTCTTTTTTTAATGAATTTCGATATTTTTATTCATTTTTCATCTCGATATGATATATAGAGAGATGCACCAATTCCTAGTACATGGTCTGATAGATGTCATTTTTGCCTGATGAAGAACACAGTTGTCCGCTGATTCCCTAGAGCAGTCAAGATCAGTTTTTTCGCTTTCTATGAAACCATAGTGGGTATTTATGAAAGATTTTAAAAAATGTATCGAATTTTACGAAGATTTTACATAAAATTAGAATTTTCAAATTTTATTGGGTCAAATGCTGTGAAATCTAATTCAACTTCAGACTGGGAGTTTTTATTAGACAAAATCTAGTGGCAGATCCATGGGGTGGCTGAGGGGGATTAAGTTCCTTCAGGTAGTTTTTAGCCGCCTATGAACTCCTCACAGTGCAAAATCCTGGCTCCGCTGCTAACAAAATCTAAGAATAGATTTGAAGAGAACGTTCAAAACTGAACAAAAATAATATGAAAAAAGATGCTCGGTTAATAACTGCGAAATGACGAACATGTTCTTTTTATACAGGGGGAAAAAGCAAATCCTAGAATTTTTGATCTAATGTTTGCTAGTTTTCAGTATTGAGAGTTATCGACCGAGCATCTTTTTTCATACTATTTCTGTTCAGTTTTGAATGCTCTCTTCAAATATATTCCTAAATTTTGCCTATTACAAACGGCAAGTCTTAAATTGAGTTGGATTTCTCAGCATTTAAGCGCTCAAAACTTAGAAATCCTAATTTCATGTAAAATCCAGGTAAAATCCGAAGCCTTGTTAAAATCTTTCATAAATTTCGACTGCAGCTTCGGATGGAACGAAAAACACTAATCTTGATTAATCTATGAAATCAGCGGATAACTGCGTTCTTCATCAGGCAAAAATATCATCTCTCGGACCATGTACTAGGAATTGGTGTATCCCTAATTTATGTCAATGTACTTTATTTATTATGTCAAGATGTAAAATAAAGTTGTTTCACATATTTATTTGAAAATATTAACGATAGGATATTGCAATAGGCAGACTGTTCTTGTTCGTAAAACTAGTGCTTTTTTAACCTTCCAGTCGCCGCTGATCAACGATGGAACCAACGCCGCCGCCGTGCAGTCAAAATATTCGAGTCAGCCGCCAATGAGCACCTCGACTGACACCTCCAGTTGTATTTTCTACTATAATTCAAAGAAATTCGATAACTTTTAAAAAGAAGAGATCTCCAGTTATTATGTCTGAAATTGTATATTTCTTTTTGAAGATTTCCATTTTCTTATTAAGAAACACCATTTTAATTATAATTCAAGTAGTTTGAACAACAGTCAAGCTTTTTGTAATGTTTTCTTACAATTCTACTAAAAGAAACGAGTGGTGTCACATATCCAAAATTTTGGAGATGCCACCACATCTCCCACAGGAGATGCTGCGTGTCCCGCTGGAGACGTGACACCCACAGTCGGGAGATCCGGTCGTTCACCACTGGAGATGTAAGATCTCCTTTAGAGATGCGCATCCCCCACACCCACACCCAATCTTATACATTATATTTACGTTTTGTTTCCACTCAAATATGTGTCCACAATTAACATGATCGGATATAGTCTGGTTCTTATGAAAATCCTGAGCACTTAATCAGTTAATATTGCTTGTCTTTTTAAATAATCACAGCAAACTACATCCGAGAAAAATAGTCAATGACAAAAATGTCAGAAATAATTAGTAGGATTCTGTAGTAGACTTGACTAAATGAATTTAATCTTTATTTATAGTGTTCAAAGTAAAACATATACTTACGTTAGTGTTCTTTGCATATCATAGAAGATAAGTATGCTCTACTCTAAGTTACTACAATTTTTTACTTAAGCCATTTAAATTTGATGAAAGCTAATTTTCTAATTTCTAATTAGAAAAAAAATATTTTGCTCTATGTAGATTCATCAATAGTCAAATATGTAAAACTTTACTTTTGATAAAAACTGAAAGAAAAAGTGATATTATAGATGACACTGACCGATTGTTTGATATTATGATAGGTCAGCAATGTCGTATGATTCAATTCATTTTTTAATCTGTATATTCGATAGTCAAAAGTATAAAATCTGAGCCACGTGTTGGATTTTCAATAGAAATAATTTAAAAAACTTAGTTCAATCATACTTATTGTTATTAGCCAAGTCAAATAATATCCGTATACGAGTTTTTTGCAAAGATGTCAATGAATAACATGATTTTATTAAATGTATATTTTTGAACTTGATCTTTGTTTCCATAAATTAAAAAATAACTGCACAAGTTGATGATAGTTATTATTAATTCGATCCATATATATATATATATCAATGTACATCTTGTTTCTTCACAAATAGAATCTACAATAGTAAAATAAATGTCCATTACTAAGAAAAACTTGTACTTTCTAGTTCAATAAACTTTTGATTTTAAAAACGGACATCTAAAATATGTTTCTAGTAGAAAACTATTTTTATTTTAGTTCAGGATCAAAAAGACAGACAATTATAAATATATCTGCATATGACTACATAATTATTTGATCGATTACTAAGAAAATAATTAAAAAACATGTAAGTAACTCATGATTTTTCTTTCTCAACTATTTTAAGTGCCTATTTTTTCATTCGGCAATGTCTAGAGAAAGGTTGATCTGAGTGCATTTCTATTGTTCAATTGTTTTCTAGTTCGTGGCTTAAGAGAATAAAATAAAAAGAGAGTCTCTAGACAACGCAGACGATTATTAATAAAGCTTTTCATATGTTATTAACAAATAAAAATTACTTTTTCTTCAATAGAATGCTTTAAAAAAAGACTTTAATTATTGACCGTCAAGAAAAAAAGTCTCAAGTTAATTCTTTAAGTTTTATTCATTCGACTGAATTCTAAATGTAGGAAAAGAGATAACGCTATACGACCAAAAAAGATGACTTATTTCATTTTCTTTGTAGATATACAAGGGAATGAAAAAGGAATCTTTTACAAAAATAAATAAAATAAAAAAAATTGTATTAAGAATATTAATTTATTTTATGATTAGTTTCTTTTCTTTCTTACAATTTTGAATAATACAAAACAAAGAAGGGAGAAAAAACCAGTACGAACATTGGCTAAATTAGATAGATAGTATCCACCACAGAAAAAAAACACAAAGCACAGAAAAGATAGATAGAAAGAAAAAAAACTATTGCTACAAAAATGTTTCTTTAACATTATCTCCGTTTTGATCTGTTCCCAGAAATCGAACTGTAGTAATAATATCTTTTTTTTCTCCATGTCTCATACTAGATGTATGCGGTCGAATGGAATCATCATTATCAACATGATGTAACATAGTTTGAACATTTTGTATATTTGGCGATGAAACACGTTGTTGTTGTTGAATTGTTTTAAAATATGCTTGTGTTGATGTCAATGACATTGGTTTATAATGGCGAGTTGATGACGGCGATGAACTTGATCCTGCTAGTCCAATCGAAGATGATATGTATGTCTTCATTTCATCAATCAATGGTGTTGTTACATCTTGATTGTCATCTGATGCTTTTCTTTCATGATGTTGTTCACTTGATGATGATGATGATAATGATGATGTTTTTCTGTCGATGGAACGTAGAAATTTATCTGTTGGTGAACTTTCATCAAATATATCTAGTAATGATTTATGTAGTTGACTAGTTGTTGTTGTTGTTGCTGGTATTACT
Organism: Rotaria socialis; assembly: GCA_905331475.1. Taxonomy (NCBI): domain Eukaryota; kingdom Metazoa; phylum Rotifera; class Eurotatoria; order Philodinida; family Philodinidae; genus Rotaria; species Rotaria socialis. The sequence continues at coordinate 298,126 of CAJNYU010000181.1, forward strand.
GCTGTTGGTGTAGCATCAGTTCGTACCGGAGCAACATTTAAATGTTCTATTGTATCATTCGGTAAATCATTCTCAATAATAGCTAAACAATAAGAAAATTATATAAGAAAACGAAAAAGTTCAGCAAAATAAAAACATGCGAGCAAATATGTCCTTTCGCTCTCTCTCTCTCTCTTTGTCTCAATCCTTGCTTTTTTTATAAATATAAAACTTTTAATTTGTCTAAAAAATTTAGATATAAAAAAATTAATTTGAATATTTTATTGACAATCATTTCTATTATTTGCTTTTTACCTGTTTCATTTTGTTGGTAACGTTTTGTTGAACGTTGTCTATTTTTCATTGAGCGGGTTGTTGTTGCTGTTCGTTTTTGTTTGACCATATCCATTGTTGGTGGTAATTCAATTTCAATACCAATTGTATCTTGATGTTCAAGTTGATGATTATCAAATTCATGTAAATAACTCATCGATTCTGTCATCTAAAACAAAACAAAAAGTAAGACTTATAGCAAACGTTATTATATCATCTGAATACTTACTAAAATCACATCAGCATACATTTCATACTCAGCACGCTGTTTTAATAAACGCATACATTCAGATGCTTCTCTATCTGATGAATTAGCTCTTAAAAAAAAGAAGTATATATATATATATATATATTTGAATATTATTTAATAAAAATTTTGTTTGTGCTATTAATTACTTGAAGTAGAATATTGCTCCTAAAAGTTCAGCTATGACTCTACTCGATAGATGTATTCGACGACCATTAGGTGGTAAAATAGAATTTTTTTCTTGTGTTGAAATACTTTCACCGAATGAAAAACCTTGACTGAGTAATCTATCAATAGTAGGAAGAACATTAAAAAGAATTCATTGATTTTTATTATACTACTTTTTTGACATTTTAAAATATGAATGTCGAGAATATATATCCACGTTTGATACATTTGATCCATACTGAATGAGTAGAAACCAAAGAATATGTTCTCTAAATAAAGAAAAATATTTTCTATTAGAAGGTTTTCTTATTAATCCATCAATCCATTAAGATAAAGGATTTAAATACTCTAGAAATATATGATTTAGATTCCTTGAACCCTGTTCTTCACATTCTCTTTCTCCGTTAAATAAGAAAAATCAGCAAAGAAAAAAAAGAACTCCGAACACCCCAGAATGTATAAATAAAAAGTCTATAATATATCTTTTTCCCTTCTCCATCAATATATTTTCGTTCATAACAAACCCCTTATAGCTCAACCTTATGTTTGAACAACTGAAAAAATATCAGATAACAATTGATGATCAATAGGTTATTAAATGTACCTTGTTGTTGCATTGACTGAATCAAATGGAGAAAATGAATGCAAACGAACAACGTCACATTTTTTCTCATGTTTTGAAATTGCATGTTGAGTAAGCGGTGTGGGCGCATAATAGTCCTAAATAAAATAAAACTTTTCTTACAACTATTTCATTCGTATTTATATTGATTTGATCTTTCGATTTAATTATGTTTTGAATTTTATCTTTCAGCATTTTTCTCTTTTTTTGATTCAATCAAAGCCGTGTGTTTGATATTCGCTATCTTCATCATTCTATCAAGCTTTATTGTTTTGGTTTTGGTTTTTTTATTTGTTAATTTATTGTCGATATTTTATTACAAAATTATTTGGTTAACATCTTTATCGAACAAGAGTTTTATTTTAGTTTATTATTTCTTTTATTGGTTTTATCGTTGTTCTTTTTTACTATTTTGCCTTTTTGAGTTAAATAAGGAATCGAAATGTTTCTTTTTTCTTTTAATATTTAAACAATCATTATAAAAAGTTCGATATTGATAATTGAGTCTATATTTGCTGAAAATATCCGAATAGATCATTTTGATCATATAAACTTTATTTATCTTTGCCACAATCAACCGAAAGACTTACAGGGTTCGGTGTATGATAAATTGATGGTGCAGTTAAATTTGGAATGCCTAAGAAATAGGAAAGAGTGTTTTCCCTTTCTCTTTTTCTCTTTCTTGATACACTTACGAAATCCATGAATTTTTTCATGATGTGCATCGTCAAGAACACTCTACAAAGGAACATAATTAATTTTGATTTTTAATTCAAAAAGTTTTGAATAGAAATCGTCGATAATGACATATGTTGGCTATTCAGTAGTAGAGCTACTGATACAGATTAGTAAAAGACTACTGTTATCAATAGCTAACTACCGTTTAGACAAAGTCTTTTTCGTATTAAATAGATCTATGGTGCATAAACTTACTAGATTGTAAAGGGCGATAAGGAACGTATCAATTGTTGAACAAACATCCTACAAGTAAGAGTGTGATACATCAAATGATGAAGAAAAGAATAATGAAATGGAATGCTCGGTTTCTGTGTGTTTTTTAAATAATGATAATGAAGCGGTAAGAGACTAAGAAGGAGAAAGAGAGGGAGAGAGAAAGAAATAGAAATAGAAAAGAAAGCCGTTCGTCTCTTCTATAGATGTCTAATTATTCACCATAGGATGCTGTCAAGAAATAAGAACGACGACGGCGATGATGATGATGCCAACTTCAGGGGAAGACACATTATGAACTTAGTCAATGCGAATGTATTCATAATGATGATGAAAAGTAAAATTAGCTTTGTTTGACAAGCTTCAAATTTGACTAGCTGAGCTACTATCTTCCTTATCTTTTTCATTTCCGCTTTTTACCTCATTATTCTCATTATAGAAAAAAAAAACTTTTAACATGGCATCATCTCACGATGAATCCTGGTGTTCTTGTTTTATCCTTTTTTTCACCTACTGCTATCATTATAGACTCTATTAAAATTTTTAATTAGATTTAAAATTGGAAGCTCAACGAAAGAATCATGCTTCAGGCAAAAACTTATTCTACATCTAATGAGAAAATAAAGAAAAAAAAAGAAATTATCTTCTGAGGCTTTACCTGCTTACTCAAAAGATTTACATTATACGCTTGCACTCGATCTTTATCTATCTTGCATAGATTTTCTCTTCTTCTCTCTAGTCTCAATTTATATAAGAGCTTTCTGCACTTTTTTTTCTTATATACATATATATATATATATATTCATGAAAAGGATATAGCTATATGTGTTACCCAGTTATTAGATACATATAATCATAATGAACAAGTATCATGACATTCTCATCTCTTTTTACCTTAGCAGTAACATCAGTCGATTCCGGATGACGATGAAGTACATCATAGTAGGTTGTGATGAATGACGGAAGAAATTGCAGTACAAATGATCGATATTGCACATCGCGATAAAGTATGAAGAGATTATCACAAAGTGATGATGCATACTAGAGATACACAACTATATTATATTGGTATACACACATAAATTTACGTATCCATACCTCTGCAGGTTCTGCAGTGATAGCCAAATGAATTTCAGCATTAAGCTTTGTATTATAAGTGGATGTTGATGATGCTTCTCCATTCTATCCAAGTGAAAAGAAAAAGAAGAATAAGACCTACATCTTTAGTCCGTTTTTTCTCTCCTCTTTCGACTTCCGATGCGTTCTCTTTATTAAAACACAGACACATATACACACCTAGACGGTGAGAAAAGAGAAAAAGGGTGAAAGCCAGTCGTGCAAACAAATTTCTTTTTTTCATTTTCTACTTCTTTTTTTGTGCTAACGTCACCTCTCAGAAATAGTCAGTGTGTGCAAGTATAACCTTTGTCGCTTTCGTCGACATGTCTTTCTTGTTTAAGATTTAATGTTTTGACTGACAAGTGATAATCTTCTCTTTTTTTTTTTTGAGCATAAAAATAATTCTCAATCTCGTTGCTACTTTCTTTCGTTTGGGTGGCATATGATTTATGTTACCTTAAACATGAATGGATTTATAAATAAATAAATAAATCAAAGAAGAGTGAAAAGATGATGACGAGCATATATGTCTCTTGCATTATTAATTTGAATTGTTCTGACGAAGATACAAACTGAGATTTGCACTCAAGCAAAAGAATAGACATGTTAAATTATTACATCTAAAGTATACGGTTTATTACCTACTGTGAATTTTTTTCTATTCTACTAAACGTAAAGAAAATCTTTGTTTAGGGAAGAAAAACGATATGAAACTTATAAGAGGATTTTCATTTAAAAAAAAAGAAGATCAAAAAAATGAATAAGAGTACATACAAAAGCATGAAGAAAAGAAGCAACTTCTCACCTTTACTATTTCTTAACAACTTGTTTCTTGTTAATTTTCTACAACGATGCACATCATGCGAGAAAAGTGAACCCACAGAAAAAGAAAGATGTTCTTTCTTTTAGGTTTCTTCGACGGTGTTATCAGAAGCAAAAAATCGAGAAAGATTATAGATCACACATAGACATATATGTGTGCATGCATTCAAACAAACTTTGATTGCTAGCACGCAACTCAATTGAAAAATAATAAAAGAGAAAGAATCTTTCACTGTTGAAATATTATCCTCATTAGCATTTTATTTATGTTGAATAAGACGAAGAGAAATCAATCTCGACATGTTCAACTATCAAACAAGATACAACATGCTAACAAAGGTACTCAAATTCAGAAAGTGAAATATACCTTCAGTGAAACAAGCCAATCATCAAGATCTATGAAATCATTCGAGAAAGATTCTTTTGAATAGAGACTATCACTAGTCTGACTAGTAGTCGTCATGGTTTTGAGCTAAATGAACAGAAAATTTAAATATAGATACGTAAATATAGTGTTAACGTCATCTATGCAACGTTTGATTCCTACCTCTTAATAAAATATTGTACAATACTGAACAACAAAATATATTATGAAACTCTCATTGCACATTTGAGATTTATTTATATCTATCTAAAATATATAGTTGCATGAAAACAAAATGAAACAAAGAAGTTATCTAAAGCATCAAATAAAATGTTCTTTTTGCAAAGATTTTCGAAAGTCGACTTTACAGTCATGCAGGTCAGTGCCTTTAACGATTGATGTACCCCAGCAAAGCAAAGTGTACGTACACTCTGTTTTTTAGACTACACTTTATTTTCCTATGAAGTACACTCTGAAAATAAAATTTTTGGCTTAGAGTACGGTGTACGCGTACACTGTGCTTCGAAATCCTATTAATAATATTGGTGCAGGTAATCCTATCAAATCATAAGAACTATTTATTTCAAACCAAGCGCACACTATGTACGAAAGACTGAAAAGAAGATTTTTCAATTATAAATCGACCGTAGATTTGATTAAGAGAAAGCAAAATGAAGGGGTTGACAATAATTTATGATTCGTTTAAAATATCACGAAGGATTTATTCGCTATCAACCTCTTCAATGATTCGAATCCATTGTACATGGATGTCACTAGCTTACCAGAGTAGCTGTCTAATTCGAGTTCGAATATAAATGGAGAAAAGAAAAACTAAAAGTAAAACTAAATCTATTTCTATCACCTTTTTTCGAATTGATAGCATGCAGTTGGGGACCTATTTATATTCGAATTCGAATTAGACATTTCATGATGAATTGATCGATTATTAACATTGAGCTGACAAGGAAAATTAAAATATTTTCTCGGTGCATACAATACACAACTGACATCAACGGATACCAATCTGATCATTATTAGCAGGAAGATTTAATGTATCAGTCCAGTGTTTCCAATGGAAATCTAGAACAAAATGTACATGTACACTTTGATTATATATACAAAGTGTATTTGTACACTTTGCTTTTAGTGCCAGAGTGTACAAAGTGTACCAAAAGCAAATTTTAAAAATCCAAAAAGCACAAACTAATGCTGTGTTTTTTTCACAAAAAATATAAAGTAATACTTGATACATGAATAAATGATACATAGACGTACTATCTCATAATCTGACACGTTCCTTGGCAAAATTACAAAAAAAAGGTTTACAAAAACAAAAAGTTAATATGTATTTTTTTTCAAATAGTATATTCTAAAAATATGAATTATTTTCGTCTTCATGACGATGCAAAAATGATGTAGAGAGTTGTGTGAATTTTAACGTGCGTCCCATAAAGAATGGCCTTCTCAGTATTCCCTCAACAACTTCTTTATTTTTTTCAGCTTTCTGGCTTCAGCTTTTGTTCTAACGATCCACCTTCCAATTCTACACTAGACTTGTATCAAAAGTTTTTCTGAAGAAGGTTGACCAGAAAAGTAAAACAATAATACTGAACAAGTAGAAAATAACTAACATTCAAACCTATTTTTAAAATAAACTTCAGAAGATTTTTTTATAATACTAGAATAAAGAAAACCAAAGTTAAGAGGCTTTTGAGTACATTAAAGTTGGCGCTTTCTTGTCCTGCAGCGCAACGTTGGTTTGAATCATATCCTAGAATAATAAATCTGACTTTCTATAATAGGATTCAAAATGCCCGAAACTCACTATTTTTCACCGAAGGAACACAAGTACATTTAGATTAACTTTTGTCTTTGTATCTGATCAATAATCGCTTTTTGTCGAAATAAGGAAAATCTGAACTCAAAAGATGCTATTTTGACTTATTCACGCCTCTTTTTTTAAAATCTCCGAAGCGGCAGTTTAAAACAGCTAAACTCTCACAAATCTGAAAAAGAAGATTATTGATGAACGTCACAAGAATGAACATTATCAATTTTCAAACTAGAATCGTTCGATAGAGCTTTTTGAGGGTTACAAAATGCCTATATGTTATTCTATCTATTTTTATCGTTAATAGCTTAATAGAAAAATCGAAAAAATGAGTTTTGAGATTTGAAAGTTGATTCTTGTGTACGTGTTCAATATTATTGTTTTCTTTTTTTGCTCAACATTCTTCAGAAAAGCTTTTCATATACGTCGTATGTAGAATTAAATAGTAGATCTTTTGGAAACAAATTGGAGCCTAGAAAATAAAAAAAATGAAAAAGTTATCGAGGAAACATTGCGAAGGTCATTCTTTATGGGACACCCGTTAGAATCACAGTGTAAATTCTTTTAGCAAGATGTACACTGTTCACTTTGTTTTTCTGAGCAAAGTGTAAATCAGAACTAGTAGATGTTCTGTACATTTTGCTTCTGCTGTGTACACCTGCTATTGGAAACACTGTATCAGTCTTACATGAAAAAATCGAACTGAATTTGACTGGCAACAGTGACAAAAATTCGATAAACTACTTTTTGCTTGAAGCATCATGTTTATAAATTGATATCATTCGATACAATATTGTTCTTTTTGCACCTACCCAAACAATAATGCCATGCAGCAAAGCAAGTTAGATGATTATTGTTGAAGTTTCTTCACAGAGCATTCTTTAAAAAGAACAAGTCCTGGATTGCATAAAAGCAACGAAATGTATTCACAACACAAAACAATGAATATTGGTAGTAGCTTTGTTTTCTTATCGATGAGTAAGATAGTCTAATTAGGACAAATGAAATCGTTCATTTTAGTGATTCAGTAAATACGGATTCAAAGAAAACATCTTATCAACTAATGCTCTTTTTTTATTGAAAAGAAAAAACTGAGAATAACATAATCAATTGTGTTATCTCTGGTACATCGATTGACAGTCTTCATTATTTTAATTTTAAAACTTTGAGTTAAGTGAAATGCTGAGTTAAATTAATTGAAAAATGATAAGCAAGTATTTCATCTCTGAAAACTAATTCTGAATGTGAAAAATGTAGAAAGAAATTCAAGATTGATTTTTATATCATGATGACAATGGGAATATTCAGTAAAACCTACTGCGTATAATAGTGTCATGAATCAACCATTGTTTTTGCAAGGACTCGAGCTTGGTTGTACTCATATTCCTATGAAATAAAGCTAAGCGAATGAGAGGATCCCATTAGTATCGGAGACATTCGTTCACTAGATAATGGACTTCTATTGTGAGATATAGATTGTTAAAACATGTGCAATACTAGTGTTTTCTTATTGCGTAGCTTTTGTATCGGGTGTAGAGCCCGTCGGGTTCGGGTCCAGATGAAATAATTTTTACTCATTGTGTCAGATTACAAGAAAATTTTTGTGCATATAATTGTGTGAAAAGAAAAAGATATTGTTAATGGTCAAGTTATCTAACAAAAGAAACAATAGAAACACTTTAATGCATTCATTCCTTATTCCATCCGCAGAGCCCGCGGAAGTGGGGGGGGGATGATGTAGACCTCCACAATAATTGAAAATTTTCAATTTTTCCCAACGACAGGAGAATATTTTTTGTAAGTTTGAGCTTTTTTTGCGAACCTTGTTGCACAGGGGGGGGGGGGGGGGGGGGGGGGGGGGGGGGGGGGGGGGGGGGGGGGGGGGGGGGGGGGGGGGGGGGGGGGGNACAACCCCCCCCCCCCCCCCCCCCCCCTCCCATTATTAGGTCCTTTCCGCGGGCTCTGTCCATCCGACGCTGCACTACTAGCGAGTCGCTAGGAAACAGAGACCATCATAAATTAATTGTTTTAAAAGTCTATATCGGATAGTGGAAAGAACATGTAAAATGTACTACATGCCTAGCGCAAAAGGAAAGAAGTATGTTGTATCTTCGGAGTGATCGCCAGATTCGATTAGAAAAGTTTGTTGGCGCAGGCCCTTCGGGGCTAAAATATGGAACTCACATGTAATTTTTCGTATAATTCTACTAATACACAATACGTAAAATGTGAAATGTACTGCAAGACAATCGATCGGTACAAATAATGTCTTATTTACCCAGTAGAATCATTCCAACAGTAGAATTCTATCGGATTCCGACAAAGATGGACAGTGAATATGCCGAATACCATATGTGTTTCAATAAAACCAGCGAAATCGTATGGATTGCTGAGCACGGACCTCTAGGGATGCAACGATGACGGTGAATCATCGGTTCACCGTCCACCGGTCCACCGGTAACCGGCCCTTAACAGTAACTGGTCATACTAAACCAGCTCTGATTGGAACTAGTTGTTGATGACAACAATTACTTTCGGTCTCCCATGGTTTCAACAGCACTTTACCTACCACAAATGTAATTATTCAAAGTCAAAATTTTAAATTGAGGAGATATTAATGGAGCTGGTGATTTCTCATTTTTTCAAATATCTTCTTAATAATCGCTGATAGTGGCGCTGATACACAGGTGATTTAATTGCATCGAGTACTCATTTACAGATGTCATATACGTATATGTGCAGTCCTACTTGAACTAGTATGTACCATTAGTGGACTCCCACTTTTATGCTAAGGACGATCGTGTTGCAAAGTCATTCTGAATTTCAATGCTGGTAAAGAATTTAAGTTCTTACAAAATCATCAAACGTTAATACTATACAAGATTGCCAGTATTATGATTCTCTTATTCCATGTTGTAGTTTTCATACGACTCCGACTAAATCAGAATATACATTTTAAAGATCGCTAATTTTTAGTTTTAAAGATTTTTGTTTAATATTGTCTAGATAATTTATACATGGGAATTGAAGTTTAATGTTGCTGAAAAATGTATATAATTTGAGTATCCAAACTGGAAATAGTACTGTATGTGTTTATCGAACTGAAAAATATCTTACAAACCGCACGCATATTCATGTTTTAACAGTGTTTGTGTTATTATTAAACTTAAGCAAATTTCAAACGCATACTATGTGAAAATACCCCTTTTAAGAGTCAGAATACAACTGAATTCGAAGCAGAGTAATAGATCAAGTAATGAATTAAAACTAGCATCGGGAAGAGTACTAGTCATCGATGAATTTAAACACTGAAAATTTCAGTTATATCGTATTACATAACTATAAGAACTAATTTTCATTTACAATAATATCATTTACATCTGTGCTTTGTGCCAGCAACACAATCCGTCACACATTCAAATGTACCGGTTACCGTTAAGGACCGGTTATCGGTGGACCGGTTGCGGATGGACCGGTTATCGTCACCGTTGCATCCCTACGGACCTCCAGTCGGATCCTTGGTATTGGATCCAATCAGATCTGATGTTGGATTCTAACGGAATTTAACTCTAACAAGTCACCCTTGCGCGCTCTGATGGCTCAAAATGCTTATTTGATTGTGAATAAGAAAATGCTCTTTTTTTCGTCGGAACCGACAATAGGTCTGTGGCCAGGAATCCTATCGGATTCTGTTGGGGAGTCGAATCTCATAGGATTCGATAAGATCCGTTGTCGGATTCGTTCACCTGAGAATATTAGTGTATTTACCAATCGGTTCATACTGTCATTTTCGTTGTTTTTCTAATTAGAAAATTTTACTACCGAAAAATTTTCCTGTCGGCATCTTTCTCGTTCGAAACATTTACTTTCGACAATTTAACCTTTCGACATATTTACCTTTCGATCAAAGTAGAGTAAATCGGCTGGGGGCATGCTCCAAGGGTATTACTCCTTTAGTCATTTTTGAAAATGGAACCTTGGATCATGCCCGATACATTGACGAAGTTCTTCCTGTCGCCCTTAAATATGTTAATAAGGCATTCGGCAATGATTGGACATTTCAATAAGATGGGGCTAGGCCGCATATTCATCATTTAACTCAGGAAAGCTGCCCAAAGAATTTCCTAGCATTTCTGGATAAAGACCGTTGACCTGCAAATAGCCCGAATTTGAATCCGCTCGACTACTGTATCTGGGATGAACTAATGGAAGCAAGGAATTGGAATCAAGTTACATCAAAACAAACATTGATTTGAAGAACTAAAACGTGGTTGCAGAAAAGTTCGATTCGGCGTAGTTTTTGAAAGTTGTAATTCATAAACAGGGTTGCTACTTCTTCCGCTTTTTGCGGAAAGTTTCCGCTTTTTCATATAAAAGACTTTCGTTGTTTAATTGAAAACTTAACCATGCAAGAAACTAGATAACGTGATGTTAGACAAAAATTTCTTGGAAAATAATTTTCTAACGTATAATTCTATACAATTCTTGAAAAATTTTCGCTTCACATAATAGATTTTCCAATAAATTTTTCTAGTGAAACACATTTCGTGTTCATTTTGNTATGCGATTGAATCGAACATTTTTCTTTTAATTTTCATCAGCGAATTTTTTACTCAGCCGCCGCCGTCTCATAAGGACTTGCAAATATCAACCGGCGCCGCCGCTGTGGAAAACAATTTAAGAATTTGTAGCAGCCGCCCCTGAAGTCATTACTCATTCAAATAATAAGCCGCTGGAAATCTTTAAAAATTGAAAATTGTTGCCCACCGCCGCCGTTCACCCCTTCGGCTGACACCTCTATTTGCCGCTACGATTATCTTTTATCGAGCTAGTAAAAACATACGTAGAGGGACTTTTCTGTTGGGAAACCCTATAAAAGACGATAGGCATTACATATTGAACACGAAAATAATTTTCTAAATTCCATATACTCTAGTAACTATATAGCTATAATCAACACATTTTAAACCAATCAAATGAAGATTTTTGAGAAAACAATCTTAAACAAATAGTTTTTTGAAATTTGTGATTTTTACTATTAGCTGTAAAAATTATTATTTTTTCAACGTATGTTAAATTGAACACGATTTATCTTTGGTAAAACTTGATCCTATTGTGCACGAACTAACTTAAATTTATTCAATACGAGTTCATTCTTTTATTCTTCAAATGGAATAATGAGATCGCTATGAGTAATCGAATATAAGCGTAACAATAGTTTGGTTATGATCGACTCAAAAACAATGATTTCTTTTCTCGGTGTATAAATCTTTCTTATACACAACAGTAATAGACGAACAATCGGTTTTTTTCTTTTCAAAACTTCATCAAAAACACGATATGAATTCAATATCCTGTCTTTGTATTTATTGATAAAACTTTTTATACATTTTTATTTTTAGACGTCTAAAGTATTTAATATTATTTATGAAAACATTTTAAAATTTCGTGCTTAAATCAATACTACTCCATTGAGTGTATAGAATAATAATACACGTGAAAATTTATTTTTAATGCAAAGCTATTTTAAATCGAAGGTTTAAAAATAATCTGATTTTCATGTCATGTTCTTCTTCAGAATTCTATAAAAGAATCAACATGAAAAGAAGGAAATAGAAGATTATCAGAAAAAGAATCCTTTTATTTTATGGAAAACCTATATTTAGTTTTATTGCTTTGGAAGAAACCAAATATAAATACATAGATGAACACTATTTTGAAAATTCCCTTCTTTTTTTGTTATGATGCAATATGATTCATAATAATTTGAAGTTTGTGATGTCATTTAAATTTTCATATAGATTTCTTATTAATTTTCGTTTTAATTTAGTGCTCATTACAAAAGTATAGAAATTGTATCGTGTAGAAGAATTGAATACATATAATGTGCTCAGTAAAGCACTCTAATTAATTTTTAAAAATTTTATTTTTGATTAACTTAGAACAAAATATAATGACATAATAAAACATGTTACTTAAGTTAAAAGTCTGAAGAAAAAATAGTTGACATTTGCTTCGAAGATTGCTTTTGTCTTTTGACTGGAATTTTTATTTGTCTAATAAGAAAAATAAAATTTATCGACTTCTCTAAACTCTTGAAAATTCACACAATTTGAAGACGAAAAACATGTTAAAAAATTATTTATAGATATTTTTAAAATGTCCTTTAAATATACTTTTTTCAAGAAGCATTCTAATTGATTAAGACTAAGCTAAAAACATGTTCATGTATCACAAAAAAGAATGAAATTTCGTTCTGTATTCGAAGGGTTGTTATTATTTTCTTTTTGTTTTTGATTATCGATACTCATTCTTTGTTTTGTTTTACTGTAACATTTAAAAAAGCTCTCGCAAGACAAAATAATAGTAAGCCAAAAAAAAACAAGAAACGAAAATGAAAAACGATTATCATTCACCGGGACTGCAATGTGCTATACAAACATCGCATCACACACTCAGCGCATATACAAAGGCAATAGAGTATGACAAAAAGAAAACGATTCAGCACAGAGAAGAAAAGAAACAAACATGAATAAGTTCAATACAGTGAAACAGAAAAAGAAAAAAAATAATACATTCTACAACAGAAATCACAGTAGGCTTCCGTATTTGTTATTCCTTTTTTTCCAAGTGAATGCACTCATCGTTTTTAGTTAAAAATAGATGCGTGCGTGTAACGAAAAGTAAAAAAGCACTTATCTTCTGCTCTAAAGAATCGAACTATGGTTTGATGGTATACTATTTTGGCCACCAGTCAAATATCCATTTGGCGCCTCAAGTCCATTTGGTGTCTCAAGTTCACTATTTCCTTGAATGATTTTATTTGTATTTATAAGTTTTTTCTCATGTATATTTGTTGTCGAATTTATTGGATTCTTACAAGATTTCGCTTTTTGTCTTATCGAACCTGTCCTTTGCATTTCCACACTAGGTGTTGCAGGTGGTAATGGCACGTTACTAGATTTACTTGCACGTCGTTGACGACAACAGACAAAATATTTACACAGAGTTTTTCGAAAAGCAGTTCGAAAATCTCTATTATGAAAAGCATATAAAAATCTAGAATAATAAGAAGTCAATAAATATTTTCTTTCCTTTTCGCCTTTTTTTAGCTTACGGATTAATCATTGAATTAAAATAACCAACCCAAAAGACAATATCTTCTATGATTGGCATGAATTTCCACCTGCAACGATCCGGTTCGCACGCCGAATATCGAACAAAAAATGGAAGCCAACATATTAAAAATGCAACCATGATCGCACCTAACGTTTTAACGGCACGACGTTCACGTCTTAAATGTTTCAATTTACTATTGCGAGGATCAAGATAATTTCCAGGTAAATCAATAGACGGTTGTCGTTCCATATTTGTATCAAAACTATCATGTTTTTCTGAACGGCGATGGGTATTATAGGAACCGTTTGCTGTTGTTGTTGTTGCCGATGCTGATGCTGATGCTGATGCAGTTGTTGCTGCTGCTGCTGGTGATGTTGCTGTTGTTGCCAATTTATTAGTGCGACGCGATTGATTTGTTGTGGGCGTTGTTTCAACAAGCGCTTGATCATCACTAGATCGTTGATGAACATTATATTGATTATGTGGTGAAAAACGACGGCGTGGAGCAAAAGAATCCATTAATTTATATGCTTCTCTTTCTTTTTTATCAGCTATTCGTATTAACATGACATACATAATAATCATAACAGCGCCAGGAACCCAAAATGAAAAAGACGATGAAACAATAGCGTATGCTTGATTAACAGCAAATATACAACGACCACGAACACGATTTAAACAACTTATCTTTTGTCGTTGTTCAACTGTCGTATATATACCAGTAAATATTGGTATAAATGAAAGTATAGCTGATCCAATCCAACAACCAGCTATCATACCATAACGACGTCGATCTGATGATGAATTTTCATGTTTAAATGGACGTACAATAGATAAATAACGATCTAATGCTATACAAGCTAAATGCATGATTGATGCCGTCGAAAAAAGAACATCACATGAGAACCATAAACGACACATAAACTAAAATTGAAAATAGCTCTTTTCTGGTGTCACGTTTAAAAATAAACATAGATATTTTTTTCTTTTTTTAAAAATATTTATGAGTGAAGTTTAGCTAAAAATAATATTTTAAATGTTACACGTCATTTTTTCTCTGTAGTAGATCATAACTGATAAGCATAGTTAGACATGTTCGTCAATAAGAACAAAATCTCTCCGACTCTATTTCAGTCTATGGGATCTGTGGTGACTAAAATACGGAATAAAAGGAATGAATTCAATTGTAAGTTTAATCAAGTTAAAAATAGGATTTAGAGATCAATGTGCGCTTTCTCGATGTCCAATACCCATCATAAAATTCAAAAACAGATACACTCTACTAATATATTCTATGTGCGCGTCTAAATTGATTTATCTGTCGAATAATAGAATGAGACAATGTCATTCTCTTCTATTTCAATATCATTATTTTAAATAAATGTTGATAAGAGATTTATGTAACCAGAAGCAAAAGCAACCGTTTGAGTTTCATAAAAAAAAGGAAGAAAAAAAAACTTGCTATTGACTATTTCTTTTCGAGACGATGGAAAGTGAAGCACTTGGCTTGATTCGTTCATGCACATACTTATTCATAGTAAATAAAACGACAAATATTTTGATTGTAAGACCAATTTAGCTTAAGGTCTTCATCTTTATGCATAAAAGAAAACAAATTCAATTCCAAGTAATCAATGGTGAATTCGAACTAACAAATTATAAAAATTATCTGATTCACTTACCGCTCCCAGAATCCATCTGCCTTGAATTAATTGTAGTCCATAGAATGTCATAGCTAATGTACTAACACCAACATCAGCGACAGCCAATGAAGCAAGAAAAACGTTACCTGTCATACGTAGTGCACGATAATGTTTAATAACATGAATGACAAGAATATTGCCCGATATGGCACAAATGGTAATTGGAACAACTAGTGCACCAGCAAATATTCGATAAGGCAATGAATAATAAGGTAAAGTTTCATTAATTACTTCAGCTATACAAATTTCTGTTATGTTAAGTGAAAAATCAGCCTGATCTAATGTTAGCGTATTGTTCAATGATGAATTGGAAAATTGTTTAAAACCAGAAGATGCATCAACGGCAAGTAACAGTTTAGATTGAACGATAGCAAAAACAATTAGAAAACAGGCGAATGTTAACAATCGACTGATGTTAATATAAACACCGAGAAAGCAAACAATCATGTGAAATAAAAATAAAACACACACGACAATGAACAGGATTACGGCAACACAAATAAGGGCGCAGTTGTTAACTTAAGTTTTGTTGTCTAAAATAAAAGAAAGAAAAAGATATCATTTAAAAGAAAATTAAGTTTGTTTAATGGTACATAAGCTCGCGATATTCTTCCTGTGACTGCAAAACGTAAAGAAAATTGTAGACGGCAAAGAAAAACCAAGATAAATCTCAATCAAATCTATTTATTCTCATCTGATTAAAGAGGAATGAAGATATAAACGTCATACATAAATTATCAAATGAACTGCGAACAAAATGTAGTCTGAACATGTTTTCACTCAATTTTTTCTTTTTCTTTAACAGAAAGAGACGAATAGTATTTACTTGACTGAATGGATTAAGTTATATTTTCCTTTTTTTTCTAAACAAATACAACAAGGCACGTTAACAATTATAGCTCATGTTTGTTGAAAAACAACTCATATCAGCCAAATTTTACAAAAAGAAAGAAGTAGAAAATCACAATTATGCAGAAGTGAACAACTCAACAAATGCATGAAACAGAATCAATAATAGTTCGTACAAACGCACCAGCGTACAAACAATATTCCATATTGATCTTGAGTTGTCTTTGGCGAAACTTTTCTTTTCTTTTTTCTACTTGTCCTCTGAGCAACCACATATACACAATCTCATCGCCACATCATGCCGCTACCGATAGTCAATTAGCTTTAAAAACAAATACTCTTCTATTCATCATACACAAAATGCACTTTCTTTCTTTTCTCCTTCTCTTTCTCTCTCTCTCTCTTCTAACTTGTAGATGCAGTCTCCATCCATGTATATATACCTGTAAAAGGAACTCAAGACATTGATTCGTCGTTTTGCAGTTTCTTATCAAAAGCAACGATATCTCAAATGAACCTAATTCATTCAACAAAATCACTTTGAATACTGTTACTTTGTATATGGTGAGATAACGGTGGCATAGCTAGCCAAACTGATACTTAACTCATTTTAAAAATTCATACACATAACAAAATTGAGAAAAACATTGAAGAAATTATATTTTTAATAGTATACACCGAATCATGAAGGTTAAATGATACTGACTAATTCCAGTAAAATAACTTACTGATACAATCACTATTAATATTGAATTACGGATGATCAATCAAAGGAGATAAAATCATCCATGACAAGCATGGTCAGTCATACATAAACAGATACGCATCCAGGTGTAGCAACTAAAGGAAGATTGTTAGAATGCTTTGATATAGGCAGTACTAATTAGAAAGAAAAGATGAGGAGAACAAACAGCAGTATGAAATTTAAAACGTAGTTTGACTGTTCTTTTCTTTCTCTTTTCTTCGAGTCTAGTAAGGAAAAAGTGATAATAAATAAAAACAAAACAGAAAATTTAGATGTAAGATCAATGGCAATATTAACATCATCATCAATACAAAACATCTGAATTATAGTATAGATAACTTAATTAAATAAATTAGCGGAGCTTCATCAAACTTACTTTTTAAAGCGTTAAATGAAAGAATCAAACCATTTGTCTTTTGAAAATATTTCAACAATCGCTGAGGGTAGCAGATCGTTGAGGGTGACATAGCACACATCAGAGAACATAAAGTGGTTACTTACGAAAACAAACAGACGCCTTTTTAAAATCGAAAAGAAGAAGCAAAAGAGGGTAAAGAGAGGGAGAGGAAGGTAAGGTGAAAGACTAATAATAGCTGAGAACAGAAGGGGTAGATCGCGAAAAGAGTAAAAACGATGAGGATTAGTTCTCTCTCTCGCTCTCTCTTGTTCTCCAAGCACATGAGTCGTGCTTGTCATTGCATTTTCCCTTTTTTTTTATACATCAATGGCAGAAAGAAAAAACGATAGGAAAAGTAGTAGTAGTAGTAGTAGTAGTAGTAGTGACAGAACGACCGATAATTGTCAATTGTATAATTGCTGCACTTGGTTGATCAACGTCGATTTATAACTTAATGCGACAGATTATCTAAATATTTAGATGATATTACTTCTCAAAGATACATAGATAACAGAAGCCATCACAACTGTAAATAATCGAATATTAAATCAAAGATATGCAACTAACAAAAGAAAACTCACTCAGATACTAGACTATGCAATAATCTGTTTGTTCAAGAAGATCATAGTAGAGAGAAGCAAAAAATGATAATATCGAATAAAAAGGAAATCGTTTTTGTCTAAACTAAGTTGAAAAATGTTTAAGGCATTAAAATTAAGACGATAGTCGATAGGAGTTCTTTTTTTTTCTAAGAATCTTTTTATGATTCGTATCTATTTTTACAATCTAATCTTAATAACGCATTATAAATGAAAAAAACATCTTCAAAATTAACGTCTAGCATATTGAGAAAAAATTCAAAAAATAAAAAAGTATTCTAAACCATTAATCACTTGTCTAAAAAAAGCCCGTGCATAATCATTTGTTTTCAACAAATTTTTTTCCAATGCTTATAATAAATATTCATACATTATCAGAATACTTGCTGTTTCTGACGAGTCATCGACCTTACTTACTATAGTCACAAGAGAAAAAATATTTCTCATGCTTTTCTTTGGATTTGTATAATTAGAGAAACGTATTTTTTTAACAAACGAACAAAACATCTTTTTGTCTCTTGACTTATTATAAATATATTGCGATTGTGGTATCAGATTAGCATTAGTTTTTCAAACAAAAAACAAATGCTAATGCTAGTGCTAGTGCTAATGGATCAACATTAAAGCGAAGTGCTATGTTTTGATATAGTTTTGTATTGGAAATAGGTAATACGAAGGTGGAACCAATTAACTAGAATTAATTTTGAAATCTAGTTAATATGTTAACTCTATCGAACTTATGGATTGTTCAAGTCGGAAGTTCTTAATAGTTGAAAAAATTGCATAAAAAAATTAAAAGAAGAAACTACTTATTTTTCTTTTTATGATATTGTGAATTCATTAGAGACAAAATCGAACACACATTGGCTGATTTAATTATTCATGAACAAAATATAGAATTACATATGAAGAATCTATGTTTAGTAGCAAGGAAATATTAGCTAAATGTACTCGTTTAGAAATATTGAGATCATAACTTCGATGAAATTATTTATTCTTGAACACGTCAATATAAAAAGAAAGCTATGAATGTGATCTGCAAATTAGTACTAATAAGTTTTTCTTATTTTATATTTTATTTAACTATTATAGAAACTAACTAAAAAGGATTCATTAGATTAGTCAGTAAATGAAGGAGTGTTTTTTTGTTGTAGTCCAACATTATGAGAATAATGCTAATCTTTAAATTACTTGTTCATCTGTATATTTATTTTAATTATAAAATGAATCATTGATAGATATCTGTTAGATGTGCACTAATGTAAAGATCACGAGAATCAATCGTTTACGCAAACAGTTTGTGATAGATGAACAAAGAAAAAATGTATATAAAACAAAATTAATGATCGATCTCATTATATACTTATTTATCTTTCACGCATTTGTTTTTCCTTTTACAAGAATAAAAATAATGAGGGAAACAACTTTTTTTTTTCCTTTTTTTCTTCTCATATAACACAATTGTTCGTTTTCTCTCATCTTTTCAATAGTATTTTCGATATAGATTATCATCAAAGTTAATGAGAAAAACTAATGACAACAAAAAGAACACAAAAAAAAACATAGTATGTCTTTATATCGGTTTCATAAAAGAACATATAGAACAACAAAGAATCTTTACGCTTATGGGTAACCTTTGTAATAGAATACTAGCAAATCAAATTGATCTAGTTATCTACACGTACTGTCACTGATTAAGGAATAAACATAAAATGCATGGATAGCATGGATAGCATAACCGACCATTATCCAGACAGCAAGACAGTCACGATCATCACCAACTTCTTCTCTCTCTCTCTCTCTATATATATATATATATGTTATTAATTTCTATATATTAGATTGGAAATGAAATATTAATATCTCATTTATTTTCACTGATTTTTCTTTTTGGTTTTATGGTATGCGCATAGTATTACTTTTTAGATAAGCCAATCAATGGTCACCTTCGACGTCATTAATAAGAAGTTGATTGTATGTGTGCGTTAGTATCAGTTTTAGATTGATCATGCATAAATATAGAAATTTGATCTTGGTGAGAACTCAATAAGATAGAGAAATGAGAAGGTAGAGGGAAAAAGCCATGTGGTAATTTCTATCTCATTATGTTTCTCTAGTTCTATAGGTTGAAAGATCGTGCTTACTTATCCAGCCATACATGAATATATCTTCTTACCAGGAAAACTATGTTGGTGACAAATATAGTGATGGTATCGAAATATCATCTACAAATAGAGAGGAAAAGAGCAGCAAAGAATAAGAATGAGATATCCATAGAGTAAACATTGTTTTCTTCTGTATTTTTTCTCATACACACACACATCTCTCTCTCTCTCTCTCTCTCTCTCTCTCTCTCTCTCTCTCTCTCGCTATATATATATACAGTCTAGCATCCTTATCTTTTCTGATCAATTCTTTGGAAGTAACATACAAGATCTTGTATAAGGATGTCTTCATGTATACAATTCTATAGGGTGAATGTACTCGCTTAAGACTGACTGTAGACATATGTATATAAATAGGTATATAGTGAAGACAGAAAAACTTGACTTATGCCATGAAATAGAACTTTGCCGAAGGTGGCTAACCGATCGACCGACAAACATAAACAAAGTAAGAGCATAGGCAAAATCAATGAGCAAGCTTCTTGGTTAGCGCGCAGGATTTTAATCGGAAAAAGGAAATCGACGAGCGGGGTGCTTGCACACACGCCTCTGCATTAAGCAAAGCGAGAAAAGAGAAAAACAGCGAAAAGCGAATGTTGATTTTGTGTTGTAGCTAAGTGTGCACGAGCAGTATTTTCACTAAATCAACATAGAAAAGCAAGCATACATGCGATGAGTCTATATTTTTACCATGATCAATGACTTGCACAGGCTGGAAGACAGTGAAAAATCAGTCTGGTCACCAGGAGAACGCGAAGGAGGCAGAGCGTGATAGATCAAATTGCTTTAGTACATTCAAATACGTGCACGCATCTTTGTTCAAATAAAGCCAAATGAAAAAGAAGGTTAACATAGACCAACAACATTAACGAATAGATCATTTAAATGAACTCAACAACGGATAATTGAAATCTTTAACAAAATATATCATTTCGATATAGACAATAGTATAAAAGAAGTTGCATCATTTCAAAAGTTATATTTCTTTTGCTAGAACTATTTAGGAGAGGAACAGACGAGAGAGACAAAAGAAATGACATATGAACTGTGCTCGTATTTTTATCGAAGACAATCAATAAGTGCGTTTAATAGAATCTTTAATTGTATTCTTTACAGAAGCAAAAAATAATAGAACAAGATAAACAATTTCATGTATCTGTTGTTCACATTAAAGACAAAACTATAAAGTTCGGTCATCAACATGAGAATGATCATCATTTTTCTTTATCCTAATTCTAATTCAGGTTTTTTATTCTTTCAACGATAATCAAAGATATAAATAGAAAAAAACTTATTTTTAGAATCGAAGATGAGATAGCTCTTGCAAATATTTTGAATTATTATTTTTACATATATTCATCGATCAATAAATAAAACTATGTGAACGATAACAAGCAGGCAAGAGGCCAAAAGAAAGCGAGGCTATGTGTGTCTATTTTTTATTTTATTTAGTATTACTGTCTTCGCTTCGGTCGACGTCCTTCCTTGTTGTCTCTTCCCTTATATCTGTTTAGAAAGTTCCGATTACGTTAACAATCTACTTTTTTTCTTTGTAATCTTTTCTTCTCTTTTTAAAGATTTTGTTCTGGATTGAGCATTCTTTACTGGCTCCACTCATAGTTTTGCATTCAACAAGCATGTTAGCATATACTCACATATTGAACTTGGTGTAGAATATTATGACTGAGAGAAATTATGAAAAAAAAAACCAGAAGCAAAGATTAAAAAAGAAAACGGGAAATTAAATGGATGCATAATATATAACTGAAAAGGATTAAGCTCAATACTACTACTATTATTACCACTGAAACTATGCAGAGTATCAACACACATGAGTCTCAATATCCTGTTGATGAACAATATATAAATAAACATGGAAATAACGAAATCTATAGAATACTAGAAACTTATAATCATCCGCTATTGTCTGTCTTATCATTAAAAACAATGTTTAAACCGTAGATAAATTTTTTTTATTTCGTCATTAAATTCACTATTTCAATATATAACTAGCAGAAATATTCTAACAAAGGTTAGAATTGTTTTCTTATTAGAATTCATAGTTCTATTCCTACAAACAAAGCATCTATAATCGACTAGTTCAGTGCATTATACTTCATCACTCTCATTTTAATAAATGATTGTAACAAAAATGAAACAATAATCCATATATCATATAAGTTAATTGAGTTAAAATAGTGAGTAAAAAGGAAACGATTAATTCTTTCTTCGATTCAAAGAAGTTTTTACTATTGTCATTCTAATTTATATACACTTTTGCTTTACAAAAAGAAACTGATTTACATGATTGAAGCAAATAATTATATAATAAAAATTTTAAAAAAATTATATATTACTTTATATTTCCTGTATGACAATTGTTACAATTTCGTCGGGCATTTTAGCACTTACCTTGCTTTTTATGGCTTTGTATATACTTTGACAATAGTTAGTTTGCATAAAATATCCGTTTCATTTAGTCAATGCTATCAGCAGCATCTAGTCAACATTGCAAAATAACAATGACATAGCAATCAGAATTGATTCACATGATTTTATGCGTAACAAAAACGAGCAATGCGACCGGCTCATTTATGATATTTATATACGAAGAGAGAGAAAAAAAAATCGTCTTTTTCTCCGCCATCTTTCGAGTTAATAATCCACCCCTGTAGATTTTGCTTTTTCCTTCGTTGATATTATACATTATTTAACTGTGTCATAAAGCATAGATATAATAATTCCTCGAATTAGGAATACATTATGCAGAAAGAATTGAAATTAAAACTATAAATCTCGTTATTAATTAGTTTTATCTATTTTGAATAAACAGTAGGATAAAGCAACAAAATATACTTCATTTTGATAATCATATTTTACGTGCAAATAGACGATAATATAATTTATTGCTAACTTTGTCATATCTTATGCTATATAAATAGAGAGAGAGAGAGATGTAAAATAGAACAATTTTAGGCAGATGAATTCTGAAGATCAAGTGAAATTTATTTTTAGATGATTCAGAACGAGTGGATAATGATAGAAGAAAGATCGACAAAAAACAAATAGCAACAAAATTTTACTGTAAAAATTGTTAAGGTTGATGACTCTCATAAAACTTTACAAAAGTCGATGAGATTTATTATCAAATATAGATATACAAAAGTTGTATTATATTTTTTTTTCCTTTTAGATTTTTAGTAAAAGGATCAAGGATGAAATTCCATCTTCTATCGGCGAAATAACACAAGACTGAATAGAAATATTATTTCATATGTAAGAAACCAAGATTTTTATCCCTAAACATGCATCATTATATTATGGTATATTCATAGCTCTTTCATCGTCGACTGTATATGAAGTAAATATTCATTTTAATTATTTGTAGAAAATACGGTAAAACTAGAAAGTCAAAAATCATACAAGCAACTGTATTTATGCAAGAATGCTTTCCAGTTGATTTGTATCGGTAACTCTATAATAAAATTTCCACTGTGTTCTGAAAAGAAAATCGATCGATAAGCAGTGTTCTTCACAGGAATCTTTTTTTTTCTGATGCTGAGCGATAATACTGCATAGAAAAAGAAGCATAACAAACGATGTATGTCGGCCTCATAAAACGACCAGCCAAGTGAAAATCCTATTATAGCAATGCAATCAAAAACAAAATTTGCGATAAATTTGGTATGTGCTGATTATAAAACTCTCGAATGAAACGCACAGTTCGGATAGTCTTTAAATTTTGCGATTAAAATTAATCGTATTATTGCAATTTGAATCTACTATTTGATTATTGTTTTCACTATTGAACTTCTTTTTACTGTAAGAGGCAAAATCAACGGTAAAATCACAGATTGACAATGTGAAGAAAAAGAGTCATGTTTGTTCAAAACCATAAATGTACAAGTATTCCAACGAAGATGATACTTTTTAAGTACATTTTCACTAGACCATTGCATTGTTGCTTCCAATCAATAGATAAATCAATGTCCCGTTCTAGTTGTAATTTCAAATAAATAATTGAAGGGAATGTTCTAGTAATTTTATTCAAAATTGATAATAAACATTCATCGGGCATACGTTGATTATATATATGAATATGAAGAATATGTAGATTCGGAAATTGATTTAAAAATAACAGAAATGGATTCATATCATTTGCAGGAACGTCAATTAAAGACAATTCTCTTATTCGATTATACTGACAAATACTATTTAAAAAAAAAGAAAAGAAAACTTGGTTACATAATAGAAATAAAATGTTTTATTTTTCTTCTTACGTACTCGAGCGGTTTATTTCGATCATAAATACTTAAAAAAGATATAAATAAAGTGTTTGTCAAAGGTAGTAATTCCAGTAGTTTAGATAGATTTACATTTTGTTCTTTTTCAACTTTCAATGTATGTAACAATGGAATACTGATCGGATTGATTATGGACAGATCACTCTTAAAATGAATCAATCGTAGCTCTTGAAGAGAAGGAAACTTTTTCAATATGATATCAAATGTTGACTCATTAAATCGATAGTTTTCATTCTTTGTTTGATCAATTAATAGGTTTGATGCGTAATTAATTGGAAAACTATTAAATATTTCATGATTATTGATTGATATATCAAATAATTCTTTACTTTTATATGGAATCGAATAAAATATAATATTTTCTTTTGGTGCATATTTAAAATAAGAAAAAGACCATTGCTTTTTAAGAAAATACTTAGATTTAAATGAATTTATATTATATATTTCTTCGTTGGCTTGAAGACATCCCGTAATTCGAATAAATAAATTGAATTGATTCAATGATGAATAGGCTGATAGTAAACTTTCCCATCGTTGACCATCTATTAATTGTGTCAATTCACTATTGTGATTTAAACAATTTTGTATTATAAAACTGAAGCTATCGGTTATCTCATTATTCAAGATTCTATATAAAACTTGTTCGAGATGTTCAAATTGAAATGTTAATATTGAATCAATAGTTAAATGAAATTTTTTTAGATGAATTAAAAATGAGATCCGATCAGTATTTAAACGCATTTCATCAAGCATTTTTAATAGAGTACGATCTCCACTTGTCCACCAACCAATACGTATTGAGAGTTTTTCTAAATTTGGAGTATGTTGTATCAGAATAAGTAAATCAGTAACAAGTGTAAGACTTAATGATAGATCAACTAATGAATTAAACATAGTTGTATTACACACGCGTGAAAGAACAAGCCCAGTAGGCATTTCAATTTCAAGTTTGACTAAATTTGAAATTGAAAGAACAGAATTAACAATTAATTGTGTCCATTTATGAAAATCTTCATCACGTATATGATCAATTTTAATCGAAAGTGATGCCAAGTTTGATAGAGATAAAAGAAAATTTTCAACAAAAATGATTAATTCATTCAAACGTGGACATTCAATAATAATTTTATTAATATTATCAAAATAATCACGATAAGTTTGATCGTATATTAATGTGTTAAATAAGTCAATCTGACCAGGAGTTCTTACATTTCCTAATTTCAAAGAATATAATGGTTCATCTTTATTTATCGTGGGTAAAATAATCTTGATAAAATTCATAAATTGTCCATATGATAAATAGGTTAAGTCAATTTGATGTTTAAACGGCATTAATAATCGATTAAAACGAATATTAAGATTAAAAAATGAATAGAGTGCATCGTATGAACTTAGATATTCCAGTATTTTACATAAAAGTTCATCGGGAAAATCAAACAAGCGTGCCATCGTTTTTCTTTCAAAAAATACCTGACATACACATATATATTCAAAGGAAAAGGAAATGGAGAAGAATATAAAAAAAAAAAAAGAAAAATCTCAGCTATTCATTCAATCGACAATGATTTCGATACAGATGGCGTTAATAATAGTTCGCTGGCTTTTTTTAAGCCAAATGAAAACTTTGCATCGAATAATAAATATCTTTTAATTTTTAATTTTTATGCTTTTTTATTATATTAAATCAGAATTTTGCAAAGAAATTCATGATTAGTATATCAATAATATTCTATTAGTTGATTTAATTAATTTCGTACGAAATTAATTTAACCGTTACAAGTCATGTTTGCATTAGTAAGTAGTAGACATACTGAATAGAAATAGTATTTTAGAAAAACATGTGCCACTTTAGAAATACACATTTTTTTGTACATCGGACTCATATAAAACGAGTATAGTATAGTAATTTTACTATAGAAATCTAAATTTAATTTTCAATGTCTGGATAAATCATGGGTATTATTACATTACAGTTTAAGCTAGTTTCATAAAATAGTGTTTATCAAAGAGGAAATAGGTTAGATTCGTTTCTGAAATCGAATCCTATACTTATTTCGTCTCTGATTTTGATTCTTTTGATAATCTCTAACATAATAAAAATAGTACAAGCAGCATTTATTATCTATTAGTTTTGGATTTCCTTCGAAAGAAGAGCAATAAGAAAAGCAATATTTTGTTTTAGATTTCTATTTTGAAATTCTATCAAGAAAAAAAACTTTTTTCAAAAATTATCATGGAAAAATTAACGACAGGAACTTTAATGGTACATTTAACTTGAATATATATATCATCGTTTTGTTTTTGTTTCTCATTTAGCGTTTTGCTAAGAATAGTATTTGTGGTGAACAGCCTATTTTACAAGTGCTGGTAAAAGATATTAAACAATAGAAAATATTTTTTGATATTTCGATGAATACATTTTAGAATATTAAATTAATGGATTCAAAACCAGTGAATGGATCTTCAATGACTGCTAGCCAATATAAAAAAACTCAACGTTATCGACTTATTCTTTCGGATGGCAAACATTTTTTACCTTGTAACTAAAAACAAAAAATTACTAGAAGAATTAAAGACATTTGCAATCATTTCTTTTTTAAATATTTTAGCTTGCGTTTTAACTGTACAATTAAATGAATTAGTGGTAAATGGCCAGTTACAAGAATATTCTATTATTCGACTTGATCGATATTTACGTAGTGATCTAAAAGGACAAACAGCAAAGTATGACTATAGAAAATTCATTACGAATGAGAAAAACTTGTTCACTCTAATAGAATGATTTTACAAATTCTTCAAGTGACTGTTTTGGATATAGCTACACATAAAATTGGAAATCCTGTTTCATTATTGACAGTTAATCTAAATGAAAATGAGACTTTAACAACGTCAATAACGCAAAATGTTCTACAACCAAAAGTTACTGGTAAATATCAAAGATTCTAAAAATTTTCTAATTAATCCATCCAAAATTTTATACTTGATGAGGTTTCAATCAAATTTGATGATCTTTTGATACATATCTTATTGAAGTTATATTATACATCGTTTAGGTTCAGTTTTCAAACAACCGATAGTTCCAATAACAAATGACTTACCTACACTTCCACCTCCATTGTCAACAACAATGACAACAGATGTTGATTCGATTAAAAGTAATCGTCTATTTAAAATTGAAGCATTAAATCCGTTTCAGAATAGGTAAAATTAAGATTTCCTTCCGCATACTTGAAAACATAAAGATAATATTATAGATGGACGATTCGAGTTCGTGTTTCAAGCAAAACGCCAATGCGTACGTATGCAAATGGTGAAGGTAGATTATTTAGTTGTGATATCATTGATGAAACAAGTGAAATACGTGCAAATGGTTTTGGCGATGATTGTGACCGGCTCGAGCCACTTCTAATCGTTGGAAATGTTATTATCATTTAATTCTTTTTTTCAAAAAATTAAATCAAAATATAAGAAAAATTAATTTTAAATTTTAGATTTATTACATAACACAAGCTCAAATCAAATATGCTAATAAACAATTCAATACTCTGAATAATGACTTTGAAATGACATTTAACAATGAAACAATTATCGAACCATGTTTGGATAATATACAACCAAATATACCAATGCAACGTTTACATTTTATTTCAATCGATCAAATACAAAACATAGAAACAAATTCATTTATTGGTATGTGAAATAAACTTTGAAATTATTATTAGCCTTTTTCTTAATTTTAAGACGTTATTGGCATAATAATTAGTATCAAAGATATGATTCATGGAAAAAGTAAACAAAATAAAGATTATACAAAACGTGATATTCTTATTCTTGATCGAACTGGTCAAATAACAGCTACACTATGGTATCGAATAGTATGTAAAAACTGAAGAGAAAAAAACAAATTTTCCAGTCTTCAATTGAACATGTTTCAGGCTGAAAATTTTCAAACGTCAACTGTTCGATCTGTAATCATGTTAAAAGGTGCTAGTGTAAATGATTTCAATGGAGGTACTATTTAAATATTATTCCATAAAAAGAAATGCAAGATTTTGAGCTTTGCTATTTTAAGGTCGAACATTGTCTGTACTTGCTAGTACACAAGTACATATTGATCCTGATTTACCAATTGCTCATGAACTCCGTAAATGGTATCTTGAAGAAGGAATGAATATTGATATGACAGATCTTACTTTGCAATCAAATAAACATGAGAATAGTAAATTTTGCATTCAAGAAAAGAAAACTCTATTATTCTTTTCTAATTAAACTAGTTTCATGGAAAACATTTGGCCAAGTAGCAGAATATGAATCCAGTATGGCATCCATTGGTAATAGTGAAATATTTCGAATTAAAGCTGTATGTACATTTGTACGACATGATCCTGTATATAAAGTAAAATAATCGAAAATTATGAAAAGAAAAACTAAACAATTACAAATATACATAGGCTTGTAGTCGTTTTGATTGTAAAAAGAAATTACAAGATAATAATGATGGAACATATTATTGTTTAAAATGTGATCTAAATTATGAAGATTTTAAATTACTTTATATGACCAGTGTAAGCGTCTTCTTTTTAAATAGAATATATCTGTAATATATTCTTTTTTAAATAGATTCTTTTATCAGACTCAACTGGTTATCAATGGGTTAGTTTTTTTGAAAAAGAAAGTGAAATCTTGTTTGGTTGTCCACCGGAACAATTTCCTTATGGGAAATCAAAAGATGATGAAGAGAAGGCTTATCAAAAATTAACAAGTATATGTGGGCAAGAAAAAATGTTTCTTATTCGTGTTAAATTAAATCATTATAATGTAAGTTTACTGAAAGATTACATGAAAATAAAAATAGATGAAATCATATTATTTAGAATCATGATCGACTTCAATTTACATGTGTAGGCATTGAATCAATTGATGCTCGTCTTATGTGTCATTTATATCTGGAAGATATTGGTAAAATGAGTTGTACTTTATCAGATTAGATATATTTCTGTAATTAATTGTTTCTTGTTAGATAGATACAGTTTTTATTTTTTATTTCTCTAATAACAATAATAAACAACAACTGTTGCTCATTAATGAAATTTAAGACGTAGCAAAATAGAGAATGTTGTTTTTATCCTTTGCTTTTTTAATAACAGATTGTATTTGCATCTTGTCTAACACATACCATTCGTACATTGGATGGCAAGTATGATGGCCTTGGTTGATAATAAGCATAGGCTACATGATCCTCATAATCAGAATCATCATCACTCAAAGATTGTATGTTAACTAAACGAGGCGAACGAATACGTATTGATGGTTCTCGATTTGTATTTGGTTTGTTTATTGGAATTGATCGTGGAGGTGGAGTTTCAACATTCCATACTTCATAAATATTTGGATGTGTCGGTTGTAACTGTAATTGAACACGATAACGAGGACCTAAATAGTCACTATCGTGTGAGTCTCCTAGAAATATTTTCTGTCGTGGTATAATAATTCTATCATGACTATCCGGAGATAGAAGTGAACATTGAACTTCAGCATCTCGTTGAAATGATTCACGAGCGAATGGTTGATCTTGTTGAGTTACTGAAGAAAATTTTTTTGTGAAATTTCAAATTAATTGAAAAAAACGAACTTTTACTTTGATTAACATGTAAATATTCCGGATGTATAACCGTAGGAGTAGAACTAGGCGTGTAAATTTGTTGTTGATTGTCATTGACAGAAGAATTTTTATAGGGTGTACGAAGACTAAACATTCCTGTACGACAATTTGGATATTGTATTTTATACAAGACTGATGGAAGTGAAGTCGAACTGACGTTATTTTCTGTATTGTCTTGTTTTTTTTTCATGATGGAAAGAAATAAAAACGAATGAGAATAGCTTATCAATAAAACAAAAACCTGCCGAGTTCAAGTGACAATAAAGAATAATGAGTTTTATTTCTTTTTATATATTTTAGTGAAGTTTCACAAATTTATACAGTTTTTTTTTCTCTGTTTATAAAACGGCCTGAGCGCGAACGCAGAGACGCTGCTAACAAATTGACCTCTCTCTTCGCCCCGATGTGGAGCGAAAGCAGGATTTAGTTTATGGCGAAGTGCAATGCCAAAACCTCGTCCTGGATGTTCAGTATTGTTGATCACTGAGACGATCAGAGGAAAGTAAGTATGAGTTTGTCTACCTCATTTCACTTGGTATATATACGTTGTGAAACGGCAAAATACGGCGATGAATGAATGCAAGACACATAAGAAAGAAAGAACAAATTTTACGATGACTCATTCTTTATAGAATCATGCGTTGAATAATAAGAAAGAAAATTTTCTTTCGTATAATTACCTATTGCAAATGGTGTAAAAATGAATTCTATTTATATTGAAAAAGTTTATGATAAAATCAAAATTATCATTTCGGTTTTATTTTAAGTATATAGATAAGGCTTCAATACAAATGTTCTTAGTTGAAGACCGGATAATGAGAAAAAAGTAACTATAATGAAGCTTCGTTTTTTTCTCGTGAAAAAAAATTAAGAATATGATAAAACAAAAAAATGAATAATTATCCGTGAAAATTATGATTATGAATATGAACAATATTTAGTTATTGATGAATATAAACAAAATCAAATTGTCGCTATTGCTCGCTCTTTCTCTCGTTACCATTGATGTCGCTATTAGCATGCATACCGATCAATTCGTTAAAAATGGCATCTCTTCAACCAATAGTAATCTACGTTTGTATTTGACTAAACTAATTTTTGTTCTTTACTTCAGAATTTCAAACAAAAACAATCTTCAAATCTTAAATCTTAAATATTATTGCTTTTCCTTTTTTTAGATGTCGAACACGAAAAGTAAAAGCATATCATCGCCCGGAAAACATTCTCATTCATCATCTTCAGTAGCACTAACAACAAATCAAACTGAACAACATAATCAATCGCGTCATTCAATAAATTGTTTAGAGTATCCGTCGTCATTATTCTCAACAATAAATCAATTTCGATTATCTGATTTATTTACTGATGTAACAATTTATGTTGACGGCGTGCCGTTTGCTTGTCATCGTTTAATATTAGCAGCAGCATCACCATATTTTCGTGCGATGTTTTCATATAATTTTCGCGAATCAACAGAAGGCAACGTTCGTATACAAGATATAACTCCATGGACAATGAAACGAATACTTGAATTTATTTATACGGGCCACACAGATATAACATATGATAATCTATTTGAAATGTTTAATGCAAGTGTTATGCTATCAATAAAAGAACTAACTGATCTACTGATTAAATTTCTTTATTTACAAATGAATATATATAATTGTATTCAAATAGAACAATTAGCAACATTATATTCATTAGAAAATTTACGTCGTACAACACTACAGTTTATTGTTGATCATTTTATGTGTTTATATGAAAAACATCTATTTGTTCATTTAAATGAGCATACATTAATGGAAGTATTATCTGATGATAATTTGGACATACCAAAAGAAGAATATGTATTTTTAACTATTGTACAATGGGTTAATTATCGTCCAGTTGAACGTGAACAATATTTTCAAAGTTTATTTAAATTTATACGTTTAAATTCGATAAGTGATAGTGATTTTGTTACGAATTCAATGCGTAATGAAAAATTAGTACAGAAATACACAGCTTGTTTACGTACACTTAAAGATTTCTATTCAAATAATTTTATTCCAGATTTACTTGGTCCTATTAGGTATTTAAATTTTTTTGTCTTATATGTAATAAATTACATTTTATTTTAAAAATATTATTTAGACCAAGCACTCAGATCAGATATCATTTAATTGTGATTGAGTTACCTTCGAGTGATGATGAAAATGATGATGAAGAACAGGATCAGAATGAACAAGTGACAAATACTAACGAAACCGATGATTCAATCGTAGCATTTTATCAAAAATTTTCTTCTCAATTACAAATTGATGATGCAACAGCAACAATAAATGTTATAAATCAAAAGTAAATTTATTTAAGGGCCAAAAAAGCTTCCTATTCAAAGTAGAATAATACTCTCAAGAGTTAAATCTCTTTTTTTTTCTTTTACGCATGAATGATTGTGAATGACATATCAATGCTTCTTTAAAAAGAAAGAATAATCGTTTTATTTTTCAAGGTTAGAAGAAAAAAAACGTCAGTCATTTTCCACTCATTGTAAGTATGTTAATCTGTAAATACTGAAAAATCTCCAGGAGCATATTTAAACATGAAACAAAAATATTATTATTATAAGAAGAAAGGATCTGAAAAAATTGAATTATAACTATTCAAATTCGTATTTTGGGATGTTAACCAAACAATGAAATTGTTTATAATTAAAGTACAGTTTTCTGAATAAGAAACATATCAATATATTTATTGTATTTGATATGAGTGTGTTTGAAAAAAATATTTAGTACACAACAACTTACATATAATAAAACTGATTATGTCAAAATAGGATTTTTATTTAAAAACAATACGAATTCACAAATCATGATTAGTAAAGAATAAAGTGTTTAACGAAATCATAGTTATATTTGTCTAGGAATTTTATGATATAATTAACTTTTTTTGTTCAGTATCAAGTTTCTCATTCTGCTTACAATCTTCTCAAATAATAAAAAAACAAATTTGTTTTAGTCATCTTTCGTTCACTTCGTCTAAAAATCTTATCAGATTTATTATAAAATTTTATAGTAACATGGAAATAGACGATACCGCACTGTATTACTTAAAAGAAAAAACTTGAATTTATCCTATGCATGTGTCAAACAATGTTTAAAAACTATTAATTGTACACATTCGATTACACGAAATAATTATAGATATGCTTATCTTGAGACTTGCTGCTATTTGAAAATAATTCTATAGAATATAATACTCTCCATGGATTTAATTTACAATGTAGATTTCAGATGATAATCGATTACGCCCTACAGAGAAAATTTGAATAAGCCTAATATAAAGTTTATATCCTTGCTTGTGTATAATTAAAATAATTACTTTTGGTTTTTCTTTTATTTAAGTCATGTTGAGTCAAATAATTTTGATTATTCTTTAAATTTTAATCATCATCCTACTCGTTCTCCATCACCCGACTCTCGTTTATCCTCTTCGTATTGCCTTCTACACGCTTATGACTTTTTCCGACAACGTTGGCGATTTCTTGGGCGTCTACCTGAACTATTTTCTCACGTATCATGTGTATCAACAAATACAACATTATATATATTCGGTGGACAATTACGATCTGGTGAATTAAGTGATCGTATATGGTTATTTTCATTATCAACACTTAAATGGCAAATGTCTTCTGTACGTCTACCATGTTCACGCGGTCAACATATATGTGTTCTTTTTCATAATGTTGTTCTATTGTTTTTTGGTATTACAAATACATCATCATCATCATCATCATCATCATCATCTCCGTCACCTTCACCTTCATCCTCATCAAATCCATGTCCTTCAGTAGATATGTTTGATCTAGCGAGTGAAACATGGACATGTCTTGGTGAAAGTGTACCGTTGTATCAATGTGAACCGATTGTTGCGACTGGTCAATGGTTATTGTTATCAAATAAAAATGATACACAAATGTTACATACATATAAATTGAGAATGCAACAGCATGATGGATTAACGAATGGACAAATAGTTAAAATGAATGCGTCTAGTGATGAACTAGCTTCATTCGGTTCAACAACAACGAAAGATAAAGCACAACTTTCCAGAGTAAGTTAGTAAAATACTATAGTCATGAAATATTGCGATTACGCATTCTCATAGATTTGCAACGGTAGTTTAAAACGAGTTTCTATTTACACACAGAACAAATCTTTATTTTGAATTTGATTCTAAATCATGATGCAATACTATTCATCTAATTTTTTTTTCTTATAGAGTTCATCAATAGATAACACTGTTGTAAACGATGCACTCTTAACATCAGCTGGCTATTATATGCTACCACGTAATAATACTATTGGTAGATTTTCCCCTGTAACACACGATGATGATCTTTATCTTGTCTATTGGCAATCGAAACAAATCTATCGGTTTAATTTAGTACGCAATGAAATACTATTAAAACAATCAATGCCATATTCCTACATGAGCCATTGTCAATGTGTACTGGTAGACCGACGTCTGATTGTAAGTGGTGTAGTAAGTTTATCAAATTTGACTGATATAGAAAAAGAATCTTTATCAATATCCAAAGAAAAAAAGTCTTCAAAAAAAGATTTTCATTGGATTATACAAATATATAATATTGATAATGACCAATGGTCTATATTACAAGATCAACAAATTCAACGAAAACATTTGTTGTTTGTCGGTAAATTATCTTAATCAAATCTAATCGAGAATGATACGTAGACAAAAATAACAACAAATGTATAAAATCATTATCAGTGCCTGTTCTAATCAAGCTTTTGTTTTGCATGAGCACAGTGAAATTTCTTCTTGATACTATTTTCTTTTGTTTTTTTTCTTATCTAGTCTTATAATTTCACACATATTGATGTATGATGATTCTGATCTCTGATAATTTATATATTTTGCCATTTCTTTTGGAAAAATAAAAAATAAAACAAAAGAGAAACTCGAAAAAAAAGCAAGATAAATCAATTTTTCTTTTGTTTATCATTTTTTTTATGGTTGCCCAACAAATATGATTGTACATTATTTTATTTGTCATACAATCTCTTTCTTTTAACACTCCAGTAGTTGTTTTCTTTTTTTTTGTTTTCATTTGTGTGAGCTGGTGTTTTTCTACTATTTCCTGAAAAAAAAGTATTTCTGATGTATATAAAATTCAATCGAGGAAAAACAAATCATTTGCCTTAGTTTTATTTTCAATTTTTGCTCTAGATGATGAGTCGTTATATATTCGTTTGTTCCTACTTTATTTTTTTCATTTTAATCAATCGTTGGTATGAATTATACCAATATTGTTTTCATTGGTCAGCAAAAACTATCTTGTCTAATCAATTTATATCTGTAAATGAATTAAATATTAAGCAATTACAGCATATTGTGAATCTGCGAGGTATTTCATATGCAAATATTAATGACAAATATGATTTAATTAAATCCGTTGAACAGACAGGTGAATATATTATCAAATTTCAGTTTTAGCTTTACTACAATAATTATTCATTATTCATATTGACTATTAGTATAAGTAAACTAGGGTTATTTACTGATTAAAAATAATGATTGAATCGATGTTACGTATAAAGCTGGTGAAACAATCGTTTCATATATTGTTTTTTTCTCTTTTACATCTCAATATATATATATACGGGAAATGAATTGAAAACGAATAGTGTTATTTCAATAGTTTTATTTTAACTTCGATACTTCTAGGTAACGATAAATGACTAGAAAAACTGTTAGGTCAGTCATATATTATTTTAAATGATACATTCTATGCAAATATATGAATTGTCAAAATAATAAATTCGATATACCAAATGCAAAATTTTTCATTTCTATTCTAAAAATATTGGTAGAAAATATGATTTATAACTTTTTGACAACGTACTGAAAATGTTTTCATTTTTCACGCTGCATCACATCAAATGGTATCGTCGTAAGTTCTAAACGATGTGTAGAAAAATTCAAACAATGTTTTACGTATTTTTTTCAAATCTACGGTTTTCCTATTTAGCTAACTTAATTTCTTTAAAATTTTATCAATTGAAAAACTTTATTTCTTACAATCAATCGTACAAGTTTCTTTAGGTCATATTTCATATTTTCAATTCATTTATAGGGCCGATTCGAAAAAGTGAACTGTCTGAACCTATTGAAGATCCTACAAAACATGAAACAATAATTTTTTCATCATATAAACAAGTAATTAATTTAGTAGATGACTGTAAAGATACTATTTGGTAAATAACTAATCATTGATTGTCTTTTCATGTTTATTCTAATTAACAACATAGGTTTGTTCATATTCGACCTAATGAACAACTCCGTCAATCATTAATTTATCTTTCTTCTGATAAATGGAGAACAATTGAGCGTCGTCTATCATTATTTAATATTCAAACAGGAGTATTAAATTGTACAAATAATGAATATTCTAATTTTTGTCGTGCAGTAAACATTGAACAATTTGTTTTACTCGTTCCATCAATAAATCGACGTTCAATTAAAATTTATTCTCGTAGTATTTCTTCAATAAAAGATTATAATTATCAATATATATTAAAATGGTTAAGTAAAACATTAGAAAATCATATGAACAAAGATTTCGATTGGTATGAATTACCACAAGAGAAACGATCGACTTTAGAGTTTCAAATAAATTCAAATTTATTTTTAACAAATACACCAATATATTATTTTACTTTATTATATCGTTATGGTTCTATAGTTAACTTTCGTTTAACTAAGGAAGAAAATACAATTTTTCAAATAAAGTATTCTTTTCAAAATTCAACAACAAATACATATATTTATAGTAATGCAAATAACTCATACCATTATCATGAATTATATACATATCGTGCATTAAATATATTTCTATCATGTCTAACAATTAGTATTCAAACGCTAATATATTTTTATTTTATTACATTAAATATCTATTTTTTTTATGATATTTATTTAGTAGAATCATTGTTATTAGTGTTAAAAAAAATTTTAATGATTAATCTTTTATCTATTTTTTTATGGTTACTTTGTTTAACTTGTTTATCAACAGAAATTATCGATTATATTTTACAAATGATATCGTTTTATGTGATAAAATCTTCTCAATATTCAACAATCTTAATGTTTATAAGAAACGATTTATTTTTTTATTCTATTATATCCAAATGGATTTTATATGCAACTATGATTATATTACATATCGCAATGGGGTTATGTTTTCGATGGTATTTAAAAGAAAGACTCGGACGAACAACATATGATGTAAGTGAATCGTTAAAGAAGTTTTTTGTCTACCCACACACATTTCGAAAAGTTTCTGATATTATTTCGATATACCGAAGTTAAGAGGAGAACGTCAAAATACATTGAATGATGTAAAGTATACTATTTATCTGTTGATACATGTTCGATAGTGTGACATATTAATAAAATTTATGAATTCGTAAAATTGTTATAATCACACAACACTATTCAATAATTCTGTATAAGATAATTATAGTAATTTTTTATATAGAACTAAAATTGAAATG
Organism: Rotaria socialis; assembly: GCA_905331475.1. NCBI lineage: Eukaryota > Metazoa > Rotifera > Eurotatoria > Philodinida > Philodinidae > Rotaria > Rotaria socialis. The sequence continues at coordinate 335,667 of CAJNYU010000181.1, forward strand.
AATTAATCACTATTATCCTTTCAACTGTCATATACAAATATACACCGATGCTGATGAGCATATAGTAAGATGGTGTTCATTAAAAATGAAAACTAGTTTCAAATTGATTCTATGATCATATCTCATAATTAGATGGCATAACTCAGAAAAAAAATGATTATTTCAATACGTATTTTTTTTCTTTTCTTTTATTTCTCTGCTCTTAAGTTTTTACTATTTCAAAGAATTTCCTTCACGTTAAAAAAATCAATGCTTATTAAAAAATTCTTTCTTTGACCAAATGTACATGTTCTTATCTTAACTGTATGCATCAACTCATCCAGGTTTTACTTCTAATTTGATATGGACTTTAGCCTTTGTGGAAGAAAAATTTTACTTTGTACAACTAGAGAAAAAAAGAAACAAAAATTTCATTACATACTACTAAAGCAATCATTTCTGATAAAGTTTAATATTAGAAAAAGACAATGAATAAATGATTATCAATAGTTTTCGTTTGGGATAGAGAAGAGCGTTTGTTTTTTATCAATCTATTTCTGTTCATTTTTCATAGGATATATTATTAAGACTACTTTTTCGTATTCCTTCATATCGAACGTTGTATGAATTCGTATAATTTTACTATGAAGTCATTTATTTTAGATATCAAACGATGTTATGATGATTGATCAAATGCAAGCATTATGCTCAAAACTTTGGCAATTAGTTTTATGTTTACTATTCTCACAACAAAGACGAAACGAACATATCGATAATAGTTTATTGCAATATTTTTCACAAGATAGTCTTTTTCTGAATCAATATGTATCATTAACAATAAATTCAAATGTAAATATGTCAAATCATCGAATAATTGATTTAAGACAACTGTCAGTTTGGCGCTTTTCAATTCGGCGACGCAAATCAATACATGGTGCTAATGAGTATTATTCTGATATTGAGTTAGAACCATCGAGTAGATTAAATGAACAAGATTATCCATTAAAAAAATCATCTATACATCGACGTAGAACAAATATTGTTTCGACATCTCAACAAGACCATTTTTATGCAAGTGACACTGATGAAAATAATAATTCGTTGAACTCAAACCGAAATGAAATGAACATTAGTAAAATCTATCAATGTTCAATATGCCTTGAAAAATATTTTAATTCTGCATATATATGTACATTACCATGTTTTCATCATTTTCATCGAAAATGTTTATCCGATTGGTTTTCTAATAGTGAACACAATACGTGTCCTCTTTGTCGTTCATCGGTGCTCTTTTAATGAATATTGAATTTCGTTTTATTTTTTTTTATTTTGAAGATGTGGTAGTAACTGTAAAAAACTGCAAAAGAAATCGATTTGAAAATGAATATCATCCAGACATCTATGATGACGTTGGTTTTTAATCATAAAAGACTATTCTCAAATAAATATCAAAGTATCTATCGTTATCTTTAACAGCTAAAACCAAGGTGACTATGTATGTCTGCAGTTAAGAAAAGTACTAGTTTTCTTTCCTGTGATAAATATATTATTTTATCATTTTTTGTAACCTTCTTGTTTTCATTGGGCAAAATTAATAATCTTGATACTTACTCGACTTTTAGATGTTATTGTGAATAATCGAATGTTATCTCACTTTAAAAATCTTAAATATTTTTTTGGAATCATAATTGACATCATTCATGCTATTATACAAGCTGTGAGTCATTATATTTTTTCAACAACAGAAAAAAATGTTCGAAATGAAATCGTACTTATAACAGGATCTGGAAGAGGTTTAGGTAAAAAAAATAAGGATACTTTTCAGATTTTTACTTTTCAACTAATCGATTATTTGCTACATTAGGTCAGCAAATGGCGCTTCTGCTCGCTAAACGAGGTGCAATTGTTGTATTATGTGATATAGATAAAGCTGCGAATGAACAAACAGCTCAGTTGATAGAAAAAGAATTAGCATTAACAACTCATCATGACAATCGTGTATTCGCATATGAATGTGATATTGGAAACCGAGATGAAGTTTATCGTCTTGTAGAAAAAGTTCAGAATGAAGTTGGTGAAATCACGATGTTAATCAATAATGGTTTGTTGATTGCAATGCTTCTATAAATATATTTTCGTTATTGTTTTTTTTTATTTAAAGCGGCTATTTTATCATCAAAATCCATTACAGATATGACTGAGGAAGAATTTTCAAGATGTTTAAATGTCAACCTATTCGCAGCATATTGGGTATATCGTTTTCTTTTATTTAGACAGATAAGATATTTATAATTATCAGAAATTTTGTGTTTTGCTTAAAGATAGACTATCATTTCTTCTTTGTTATGCAATTAATACTTTTGATCAATTTAGAAATTTGAATTTGTTCTAATTCACAGTTTTTTTTCCGCAGATCTAAGGCAAAACATTTTCTAGACATTACCAACATTCATGATGTGCCGAATCGAGTATTATTAAGTTTGGCTCTAATCTAGATAGAGGTATTTCAAAAACTTTTCGTATAAAATTTTAATCAGTCCTTTAACAGTTGTCGTTTTCTTTTATTCACTGAGTACACAAATGAGACAGTTTTAGATCATTTACCTGGAATAGTATTCTTATTCATGATCTGTAAGCTAATTCGCTGAAAATGATCAAAGATGTAATTAATTCATGTTTTCAATTTCAGGCATGCCAATTATTTTTCTTGCATAGTTCAAATCGTACGCATATGTTTAGTTGATAGTAATGATGAAGAACTGTATATACGTCTGTATATATATATTTATAGAAACTCTAAAATATGATGTAAATGAACTATTTGAAAAACACGAGTTTATTTTCATTATTGAGTTGAATATTACTTTTTATCGAGTGGTATAAGCGTACAAACATCACACAATACTTCTAGAAAAAAAGATAATAAAATATTTTTTTTCTAAATCAGAATACTAGTTGAACAATCAGTAATACGAAAAAACAAACATTGAAGTTCTATGCATATATTTTAGTTAATTCGTCAAATTCTTCCATCGATGAAAAAACGTAATCATGGACATATAGTAACAATGCTTGGTACAACCGCTGTATTTGGGCTGGGAAATTTTGCTGATATATGTACATCTAAATTTGGTCTTGTTGGTCTTATGGAAAGTGTTGATCATGAATTAACTTTAGGTAAAAGAAAACTATTTTTTTAATGACACGAGAGTTTTCTATACTCAATGCAGGAGGTTTTGATGGTATATATACCACTGCAGCTGTATCGCATTATGTCACGACAGGTTTATACCAGTTGGCGAAAACATTGTTTAATCCATTGGTGCCACCGCTTACAATTGATTATGCAGCAAAGAAAATTATTCATGGAATCTTGGTTTGTGTTTTTGTTTCTAAATTGATGATATCTATATGATATTTCTATTTAGATCAATAGAAAATTGGTTTGTGTACCACGCTTTTATTATCTAGTACCATTGGTGAAAGGTATATTGCCGTCTCGTGCTTTTCTCATTCTTCTTAATACATTTATTAATCCAAAAATATCGGTTTATGTTAGAAGAGGATCATATGATAAATCAAGTAGAAGTAATTCGTTATCACCACCAGTTCATGGTGGTCCATTGATTGGTAATCATTATTATATTCCACGAAAACGTAATCATGTTAGTGCATGTGAATGAACAATATTATTATAAATGTGACTAACCATTTAATGTGTCTATTTCTATCCACGTATAATCTTTCTTTTTGTGTGCAATATTATTATTTTTTTCTGTGATTGGCAGTTTCTCCTATTCGAAAACTGCCACTAAAACAACAAGGAGAAAAAAATGCTTCATCGATTATGTTTAAGTGAAAATTTTATTGTAAGATTTTTCTTCTTTCTAAACTTTATATGATTGATTCATACTCGTATTGAGTTATATATTATATTATCGTAGATGATAAAAATTAATTGAAGTTAATTATGTAATCGAATGAATTTATTCGCGATTATTAAAATTATTGTTTGACCGATAGTTAACCACCCATTGTGAACAATGTCTTATAGCGATTAGTTACAAATAAACATATTAAATTTGTCATTTATGATTGATAAAACAACTCAGAATAAAATAAAGTGAAAACTATTATATTTATTTTTGAAATTCAAATAAAGAAATCAAACTTTTGAATAAATCAATATTTTTTTTGTTTTATGAAGATTATTTTGATAATCGAACAGGATCAACTTGAAAGCGGTCAAAAACAAAATTTAACTATTCATAGAAACAACAATAACAACAATCAAGTAGAGTAGAATTTATAAGTAGTTCTTACTACGCATAAGTTTGATCTTATTGAAAGATTGAACTTTGATGATTATTAGTTCGAATGGCACATTAGTTTTTTTTGATGAATATATACGAGAGAGAGAGAGAGAGACAAGATAGTCAATGAAATGTATTGGTGAAATGAAATCAATGTTTCTGAAATGTTGTAGATTTAGGTTTTATCTGGGTAGAATGACAAATGGCTATTACATTAAAGTGTTTTTCTTTCTTAGAAATACTTTTCAGTTGATCAGTAGTCATTTTGCAAGATTAATAGTATTAGTATCGTGTGCAACATATTGCGTTCAATAAATTTTTACAAAAGTTTCGTTTAGTCATTGAAATTACTTCAATAGACACATCTGTCATGTAAACACAATTAAATCATCTTCTCTTATATGTTATAGTAAAAGATCTAGAGAGGATTCATCATTTGAATGTTTTTAATGATTGGGTTTTGATGTTATTCTATGAAAAATTGAAATAGTTCAAATTTTTTCTTCGGCTCAAATATTTTTATTTCATTTGTAGAATTCTTAGTACTGTTATGGAAATTTGTTTTCTTTATTGTTTTTTTTCGAATGATAAATGCAAAATTAGATCAAGTAAGTTCAGCATTAACGTATCTTTTCAAATAGTTTGACTCGATTAGTAAAGAAATGGGCTAAGAATTAAATTAAATGCAAAGATAAATTTTATTTCTTAGTCTAGCTATTTTCACAAATCCGATGTCTATAAACAGGATATACAGATGTTTGTAATCAGTACTTTGTTATTATTTTGATGCATTCGAAGATGAAGCGAATACGTAACGATAACGATCAGGTAGAAATACACAAGGTAAACTAATTGTCTCCGAAAAGATATATGAGAAAAGTGAACATTTTCTGTAGACTTCATTTAGATTTGACTAAAAGTCATTAGAAAGATTTTGCATGATAAGGGTGTGGGTGTGAGTGTGGGGAATGGTATAAAATTGGCCGAAAGAAAAAACGTCGAAATTAAAAAAAGTCGAACACTATATAGTAATTCTAAATGAACAATAGTTCTGTTTCTATTCATTTTACGAAACTTATGGTAATATTAAAATGTATTTATTCATGACTCAATTCACATTATTCAAAGAAACTTATTTTTCAAAGATCTATAAGAAAAACTCAATATTCTCTACTAAAAACCATAATAACTAAACTATTTGCGACCATTAGCGACATCTTTCGTGATCCATCGATCCAATACAACAGCAAATACTGAACTGACTGAAAAAAATATATGCTGATGATGGCTATTTATTATTTTTTTCTCGGCATAATTTTGTTCCATCGGTGTTTAGAACATTGAAAAATCTAGGAAGTTGAAAACAACATAATGGATTACGGAGATTTAGAAGAAGATACTCTGTATGTTTCTAATAAAGTTGATCTTTGCTATTTATTTAACTTTCTGTGTATTCTCTTCTCTCTAGTGGCATGACATTAACGTCTGGAACATGTACGTTGAAAAAAGATGCCCAAAATTTAGTTGGAATCAGTATTGGTGGAGGAGCTCCACTTTGTCCATGCTTATATATAGTTCAAATATTCGACAATACGCCTGCGTCAAAAGAGGGCTTTTTAGCTGCAGGTAATTGAAATCAATAGTTCTATTATAGAATATGTTAATTCTTTGCTGGAATAGGTGATGAAATTGTGTCCGTGAATGGAAAAACAGTGAAAGGGCGAACAAAAGTTGAAGTAGCGAAACTTATACAAGCTTCAAAAGTAAACATTTCTTTTTGCCTTCTATTGGATTTCATTTGATTTTTATAGTCTGAAGTAACAATACATTATAATAAATTACATGCGCAATCAAAAGAAGGGAAAACATTGGATATTGGTCAGTTCATTTTTTTTATTTAAACTAAAAATATTGATCTATAACTTATTTTTGTTCATTTATTCAGTTTTGAAAAAAATGAAACATCGTATAGTTGAAACAATGAGCTCAACAACAGCTGATGCGCTTGGTCTTAGTCGTGCTATTCTTTGCAACGGTAATAAAATAAAAATCAAAGTTCTGTTAAAAACTCGTTCATTTTCGTTTTAGATGGTCTTATTAAAAAATTAGATGAACTTGAAAGAACATCGGAATTATATCGTGGCCTAATTGAACATACACGTGCTGTTCTTAAAGCTATCTTTGAATTAGCGCATACGCATCGTAATTTTGGTGATGCATTTGCTAATATAGGCGCCCGTGAACCTCAATTTAAGGCATCAGAAGCATTCACGAAGTTTGGTGAAGCCCATCGACAAATCGATCGACATGCAATTACATTACTTCGTACTGTTAAACCGGTATTTATCCAAAATACATAAATTCTATTGGAAATCATTTAGTTATTCTCTTTCAGATGATTGCTGATCTGAATACTTATTTAACAAAAGCTATTCCTGACACAAAATTAACTATTGAAAAATATGCAGATGCGAAATTTGAATATTTAGTAAGATATTGCATATTGCACAGCAAAAGAGAAACACTCCGATCATCTCACAAATCAAAACTTGATGATACTGGAAAAAATTTCAAACACGTTCTTATTTATGCCTCGATTTTGAGATATGTTAAGATTTCCGAAAAATTAAACAGCCGAGATTTTCATCACGTTGGTAATTAGTTCACAATGCAAATATTCTCAAAGTACCGAAATTACTAAAATATCATTAAGTACAGAATGACGAAAATACTAGAAATTCTCAGCAGTGTCGAACAAATTTTAGAGCATAGATGTATAAAATTTCATATTTTGAAAGTATGAGCATTACTGCTTCCACTAACAATATGAATTTGTAAAATAAAAAAAAAGAGTTTGAATAGTTCCTTTCTGAGAAAAACAATACTATCAAAGAATTCTATTATATCTTTAGTCTTATTGTTTGAAAGTTAAAGAAATGGACGATGAAGAATGTAGTTATGCAGCACTTCAAGAACCATTATATCGTGTTGAAACAGGCAATTATGAATATCGGTATTTATTTGACATAATACTTTCTTATTAAAGATCAATATCTGTACTTTTGTCTAGATTAATTCTTCGGTGTCGTCAATTAGCACGTGAACGTTTTGCTAAAATGCGTGCAGATGTACTTGTGAAATTAGAACTGCTTGATCAAAAGCATGGTTTGTCTCGATTAAAAGTGTTTTCTTTTCTTTTTTTATTTCTTGTTTTTTTGTTCAACAGTACAAGATATAGTTTTTCAATTACATCGTTTTATTACTGCGTTGGATAAATATCACAAGGATTGTAATGATGTTATGAAAGAAGCTGATATATTTCCTATTGAAGTCGATCTCACAATACCAACACTTCGTACAATAGGAAATAATGATGCTGATGAAATTGATAATGAGAATGGTGAAGCCAACGGTGATGATCTATTTCATGATGATCAACAAGAAAGTATTTCTAATCCACAAAAAAGTGTAGAAGATGTGGATCTATTAAATATTGGTCACTAATTAATATGACAGTGCAATCTCATGGTCGTTAGTTTTCTTTTGTTTCTATTCCATGTTTATGATATATATATATATTTCATAACAAAAATAATCGGTATTATTTTTATCATGTTTTAATGTATTGTTCTTTTTAATCGATTATTTCGTTTCTTCTTTGTTGTGTTGTTCAATATACACTATATGACTTAAAAATGGGACGAATATTTACCGCTTGAATATGAATAAAACATTTGTACAAATCATTTCGAACTCGTACAGAATATGCTTAGTAAATAATTGTATTAGTATTCTATCTAGTATTTACTAGTTCTGAGGTTTAATCTACGTAAAAATATACCGTTTCTTTTTTTAATGATATTCATCAGGGTGGCCAGATCAAAAATTGAAAAATCAGAGAATATTTTTTCAAAATCAGAAAATAATCAGAAAACATCTCTGAAAAGTCAGAAATTGATCAGAAAGTCACAGTCTTTGACAAATTCGTACATCTTCCGCTAAAATACTGACATCCAAAGTTCTGCTGCGCTTCTGTTCATTGATTGGAAACTTTATTTTCAAAGATATTTCAATAAAACGAAAGACAATATAATGAATATATCGCTTAGCTAAGACGAAGACATCAATAAAAGATACTTATTGTTGAGCTTAGTTTTAAATTTAAAACTCGTTCACAAAAACGAGCAAAACTAAATCAAATACATTCTGCGTAGATTAAGAAGTCCAACGAGAAAAAAAACGTTAAACCCCATCATCTCGGTATTTTTTTTCGTATTTCGTATCTTTTGGAATTTTCTCTAGGAAATTTGTTTAAGATAATATATGCTAATAAAACCTTCTCAAGAATAACTACCATTCAATTTTATTTTAAGTTAAGTATTATCTGGTTTTATATTCTCGGATTACGATAATCGGACTATAAATGCTTTACATGACCGAAAATCAATTCGACGCCAGAATTCGAACGAGGAATATAAAGATGATTAATAGAGAAAATTGATGAAACAGTATTGATTTATTGTAGTAATGGGTTATAATCGTACCTAATTTCAGTGACAAAGCAGCGATCTCAATATGTTCGAAATTCAGAAAAAATCAGAAGATCAGAAAAAAATCAGAAACATGTTCAAAATTCAGAAATTTTCCCTATTTTTCAGAAGATCTGGCCACCCTGATATATGCATTGAATAATAATTATAAGATGCTATACATATATAGATTTTAAAAGTTTCTTAGAAATTACATTTAAAAATCTATCTTTGGTCGATGAATGATGAATATTTAATTTAAGAAGAATATGAGATGAAAGGAATAAGTCTATCAATAATCATACTACAATTTTAATACAACAATAAATCAGGCATTTTTACGCTGCTTTAGTAACTGACTAGCTTATCTTTTAGTATTTATCGAATTATAAAATATTAGATTAGATTATAATGGATATTTCTTTAATTCGCGATTTGTGTCAATAATCGTCCATTGTAAAAGTTGTTCCAAATCAAGACTGCTAACTTGTTCATAGAATCTAATTTTTTATTCATTCTCCTCGAAAAACACTTCTATATGGTTGTATTCATTAATCTATCATTATGCCAGAATACTAATACTTGTTATGAAAGTAAATGACATAATAGTAGTTCAATTTAGATACTCTTCTAGTGTTCAAGTACGAAATACTATGTATATCAAGGGTTTCGAAACTTAAAATTTTTAGGATGAGATTATAGGTACTTCGAACTACTAGCGACATTCAAGAGACAGTTAATCTTGCAAAGGATAAGTAATAGAAGTTATTCAATAACCATTTTTAAAATGATTTTCTCATTAAGAATTTCATAAGATGTTGAATATTATCGTTAAATCGAGTAGTTTCAGTATTGGAGAATAAAACAGCAAATCAAATACATCAATTATAAGACAACAGCTGATTGTTCATTTTTGGATTTTACTAATTTTTTTCTTTTGAACTTAGCATGAAAATGTATGTTCTTAGAAAAAAAAATACAACGAACATACTTTTGCAGATACGGAGCATGATAACATCTACTTTTATCCCCTATATACCTTTCCATTAAAGTTATTCAACGTTTAAGGTATTGTTACCATTTACAAAAGCTGTACATTTGATTTTAGTCATTTAGATATCACCTTTTTGTTCATATTCATACATGATTAATTGTTTCAAAAACGAATTCCTGTACATTCGAAAATAGTTCTGAACCTTGTTCTATCAAAATAATTTTGAGCTTTTCTTGAAGAAATTTATCATATTGCATTTGACAGATCAGAGCTTTTATATTTGTCAGATATGAAAAAATATTGTTTCATATGTAGAAATAAACGTCGAATGTTAAAGCTACATTGCTGATTCAATTGGGTTTTAATGTAAAGTAATAATTCATTTTAAATACTTTACTACTGACACGTATCGACAGTATATGGAACATAACATATCAGTAGTGAGTTGGCTACTACAATTGAAAAATAAATTAGTGTAGCAACGGTATTATATTACATAATTATTTCAAATAAAAAAATTGAATCTACAAAACAAACCTTATTTCCAGGAGAATCATTCCGACAGTAGGATCCTGTCGGATTCTGACAAGGATCAGCCAGTGAATTTACGGAATACCATATGTGTTTCAACAAAACCGACGAAATCTTATGGGATTCCTGGACACGGATCTACAGTCGGATCCTTGGTATTAAATCCAATCGGATCTGATGTTGGATTTTAACGGAATCCAACTCTAACGAATCACCCTTGCACTCTGATGACTCAAAATTCTTATTTGATCGTGAATAAGAAAATGATTTTTTTTCCGTCGTAACCAACAATAGGTCCGTGTCCAGGAATCCTATCGAATTCTGTCTGGAAGTCGATTCCCATAGGATTCGATAAGATCCGTTGTCGGATTCATTCACCTGGGTTGCTTTATATGTAAAGCATGATTTCAAACGACCATCATCTGTACAAATTTAAATTAAAAAAAATTGGGCTGCCTATTAAGTTTTGTCTATTTTAAAAATTATCGAGCATGTCATTTTTCAAAACTAGAATATCAACAGTAATTTTAAAAAAAGACTTTGTTTTCAGATGCATTCATCAACATTTTTTCGTGATACTTTGAAGGTATATAACTCATTATGATATGTCTTTCCTAGAGAAAATGATAAACATTGATTTTAGACTTCACCATTTGTTTCATTGATGAGCAAGCGTACGTTTGATGAACCGTAAGTTATTTTTCTTTATGAAAAGTTAGAAAATAATATAAAGAGTATTTTATTCAATAGAAAATCGCCACCAAGTCCTTTATCACCTGGACAACAAAAACGTGTTCGTTTTCTTGTTGATAATAATAATGACCTATCTAGTATGTTCTTCTTTAGAAATCTTAAATAAATAATAATTACTTCGTGTTTCATAGTTGATGAACATCAATCATCGATCTTATTTCGACCAGGTGGTGTTGGAGGACGCGGCGGTAATATGAGTGGATTTGACGAAATGGAAAATAATCGTCGAATAACCTCGAATATACTCTTTGGTAATACAAGTTCTTCTTATGACTTTGGATTGATGACGCAAACTGGTGGTATTGACCAGCCTATAGACAATGTTAGTGTTTCAAATGATAATTTTACTTTCATTCAAGCCACTCAACGAACTAAGTAAGAATATTATGAATTTGTTCTCTTGCCTAAGAAGTAACCTATGAGAAAGAATTCTTTTTTCTTTCTGCTATTTGAAGTAATTGGTTTTATTTTTTTTGCCATATCTATAGCCTTGCAAATGAAAGTGGAAATGATGGCACCTGGCTGACAGTGTTTGGATATCGTACAAATGCAGATGCTCGAAAATTGATCGATGAATTCAGTCGCTTTGGAGTGATAGAAAAATATATGGTATGAACAGTTATTTTCTCTGTTTATTTATTATTTTCCTACTCAGATCGTCGATGAATCAAATATATTTCATGCTAAATTTGCAACACGTCTTCAAGCCCAACGTGTTCTAACAAAACATGGTCATATCTTTGGTCAAATAATGATTGGTGTACGATATTGCAGTGATAAAGTGAATTCATCGTTTTCATTGTTTTTTATTATGTAATATATCATCTTATTTAGGATATTATTGGACTTAAGCCACAAAGCAATGTTAATGTTTATCTTGAAAATCCTTTTCTCATAAGACACCGACATCGTTTAGATATTTTACCAGTATGAATGAATCAAAATTTTCATTTTACAACATCATTTTGATTTCTATCTGTTTTTCTTTTAGTCGGTACCACTAACAGTTCACAATTGATTTCATTACTTCTTTGTATATATCATTGTCAATTATCAATAAAATTTGTATCAATGCTCATCTTTATTATTTTTCTGTTGTGTTTGTCAATGATTCATTTTCTCAAAAGTTATACATTCTATTTTCTTATGTGTTTGTTTATCCTTTTTTCTTATTTCATTCTTACTTGAAATGACATCATCAATAAAATAAATCATATGAATACAAAATATCCGTATATCTTTTTGCGTTGAACGAACGAATCTTATTACTAATATTTGCTCAAACGTATTAATTGTACGACTTTTGCCATGTGCATCTTCTAATATCCATAATATATCATCATTAAGGTGTGATAACAACTTAAAAAATGCTTATTGCCTTCTCATAACACTTGATGCCTCAACCGGAACCGGTTGTCTTATGTTGGCAATCATTGAGTTATTTCATTTGTTTACTATTCTATAATATGAATGCTACCATTATGGAAATGATATCAAATTCAAAACGATGCTTGATATAATATATTGACATATATAAATCCCTAACAAGCTATTCCTTTGACATATGTAGTATGTAACTATATCAATCTTCAATACTTTAAATACTATTGAAAGATAAAACTTACTCAAATAGAGCTGCATTCGTTTTAAAGTTTTTAACGATTCGAATATATTTTCTATCGAGACAATTATAATTAACATTTATATCCGAATTCACTTCATTGTCAATGCAACTCGATGGATCATACTGTTTCAAATATAAATACCAAAAAGCTTTTTAAAGTTCTATTTCAATTTATTATCATCATACATTTTAATGGATTATGATAGAAATTTTTTTAATCCATTAATTAAAAAAAGTGTACACTCTATGTTATTGGCCGAGTTTGCGTCGACTTAAACAAGTGGATAACTGGCCATTGTGGCAATACCGCATTGATTTTTCTTGTTACGGCTCATCCAGATGTAACCTTTTTGACCCCATGATGTACCCCATGAATTCTTGACGATATAGTAGTCTTTTGATCCATCTGTGTCGTAACCAACAGCCAAGACACCGTGATCGAGTTNAAGAGGACACAAAGAGCAATGACTGCTTTCATTGTTGCTGATACTGATATTGTTGTTAGTCGACGAGATGTATTTTAATAGAAATGAAGAAACTACATTAGTTTATATAGGTGTTAAACGTTTCGCATGGTCATGATAATTTAGTATGATAAGGTTTTAAATTTGCCATATCATTTGAGAAAAAAGAAAGAAATAGCATTACACGATATGATGATATTCAATTTTATTTTGTCTTATTGACGATGCATTTATCAAGAGAAATTTCGAATCATGATGTGCTTCAAAACAGATGACAGGCTTCAATTAAGTTTCAGAGATACTGGGTCATTAATTTAAAGGCTTTTTTAGGGATTAAATGGTACATAGTGCATTATTAGTGCATACATGAGATAAATGTTACGGCATTAAATAAATTATAGAAGAGAATTATATTGCTTTAATTTTAATTGTACCAATAAAAACAGAGTTTTATGAATATATACAAGTTCGTATGGTTTTAATTATGTTGTGTAATGCAATATGCAGGATAGAAAGCAAATGTAAATGTCCATAGTATTCTGAATTAATAATTATATACTCATTTAGTCAGATAAAACTAGGCATGAATCCTTTTGAATGCGAAAGATCATCGAATACGTTTGATTGAGTGAAAGATGAGTTTAAGAAGAAAAGAGGTTTGCTTCGTAATCTTGTAACTGTCCATTTTTTACTCGTAGTATTTTAAGAATTGAACGTGAAATAAAACTATTACTGATTACAACTTTAGATATTCAGTTATTGATCCATAGAAGTTAAAATATTCAATTATCGACTATTCAACAGTTGCATTTCTCTCAAAAGAATATAGAGATCTCTTCTTGGACTTCATAATATGCTTAACTATCTAATTATTCTGTCGTCTGTGATTCATATGCTAGTAAAAATTCTTTGGTTTTGTACCTAATAATCTGTAAATAATTGAAAATTTTTGTAATTGAATTTAAAAGTTGCAGTTATTAAGTTCTACTAGTGTTTTTCTTGCATGTTTTGAATTCTTCGTTCGCTTTATTGTAATCAAAAGTTTGCTTTTTTCTCTTAGCAGTATAAAGTTTTTGTCAGTAATAATTCAAACACATAAAATTGTCAATCTTTAGAATGATGAGACAGTACTTTATCTTCTTTTTGTGCATTTACAATTGAAAATTTATTTTTTACTTTTATCTTTTACATAGTCTTAAATATCCTACAACGACAAAAATCATTGATCCATGAAAAACAGATAGTTCTTTATACTCCGGATCATACAAAAAAAGGTAGAGCCTAAAATCTGTGTCTTATTTCATGATTCAGAAAAACAGGCAAGTTAGACGGCTGTAAACAAAACAATCGACATTCTCCAAAGCTTCTATTTTTTAAATGAAAATTTTCAAGTTCGAGAAAAACAAGTAAGATTCACAAGCGAAATTAAAACTTTTGCTAACAGTTTTATGATTACGAATAAATATATGCTTAAGATATTTCATTGATACTCATCCCATATAATTATTCCATTCTTAGTTGAAAAGAATAACTTCATCAAGATATTCTCCAATGGAATGTAGATAATTGCAGTTGAAATTAAATACTTCTTTCTGTCAAAAATAATAATTTATCAAAAACCGATTGTTTCCATGGTTTATTCGAAGATGAAGTGTGGATAATAAATCGTACACACAGTTATATATTCCTGTAATCGAAGGAAAAAAATTAATACATAGTTATTTGTATTATTCATATGAATGCCGGTTATTTTTCGAGAAAATAATTAAATAAAAGAAAAATTTATTCAATGATTCGTACAAGAAAATATATTTATTGCCTATCATTGAGATTTCTTATCGCTAACATTAATTTCCTTAGATCTATATTATGACCAACATAGGAAAAGATTTGTTTCATTTGTTTTGCTCATCAAAACTACATATGTTTGACACGATAGAAATTCAAATATCGCGCGAACGAATTATCTTAATGGATAGATAAGAATATAACCTCATACAATTGATAACTTTGTAGTACTTTTAAAGTTTTAAAGGTAACAATACATGTTTGTGAAGTTTCCGATCAAAACTGAAATCTGATGGCTTTATTTAACAGTCTGCTGATCATTAATCATATAGACAGTTTAGAAAAACTTTTCAATCTAACTTTAATCTCTAACTAATTGTGACAAATCATTATCAGAACTCAGACAAAAAAGCTTATCCAATTATGTTACTGAGTCTAAACTATTCATAAACAAACAATAACGAAAAATCGAATAAAATCCGCGAAGGATGGTCTTTTAAATGAAAAAAAATGAGCGATCAATCTAAAATAAATTTTCGGTTAGAATTCTCATATACTATAAAGTTAAATCACAGCAAATTGTACAGGATTCACATAACCGTATCCAATAAGATACAATACACGGATTAATGTTCTGTTCTCCAATTATGACAGAAGATCTTTTTTATTATACATTGCTTTCTATGTCCCTATATCGTTCAGTGAGAAAGCATTTCATTATTTTGTTTTAAAAATTTACAAGAACTCTTTCAATTGAATTAGATATTCTTGTGAACACGTTTATCAGAGATAGTCCTTCTAATACGTTTCACGCCTCACACAAAAAAATTAATCCTGCGATTATTATTCGACACAGAGTTCATAGTACATCTCACTTGATCTTCAATCTTTCGTCTCATGTCAAACTAGATCATTTTCTTAAATTATAGTTACTTAAAGTTCTTTTTCAATTTATTATTATCATGCGTTTTGATGTAACACGATACAAAAAAAAAGTTCAATCATTAATTAAAAAAAGTGTACACTCTATGTTATTGGCCGAGTTTGCGTCGACTTAAACAAGTGGATAGCTGGCCATTGTGGCAATACCGCATTGATTTTTCTTGTTACGGCTCATCCAGATGTAACCTTTTTGACCCCATGATGTACCCCATGAATTCTTGACGATGTAGTAGTCTTTTGATCCATCTGTGTCATAACCAACAGCCAAGACACCGTGATCGAGTTCGGTTGATGAACAGGCGGGTTCATTGTAGACACCTGAGCTGTAGAATTGAAATGAGTCTTGTGAAGCATCAATGGCGACTGAAATTGGACCGATGGTGGCAATAGCAGATTGAAGATCAGTTTCGTTCTTTGATTTGATGTCAACGAAACCCTACAATATAAACAGATGATCGATTTCAGTAAACTACTGCGAAATCCTCCACAAATAAACTAATGCTTACAGTATCAGTGGCACCAATGTTTTGTTTTTTGAATCGACATTTACCATCGACGGCTTCATATGGATAGCTTGATTCGGTATCAATACCTTTGTTGGCTTTGATGTATTGAAAAGCTTGATCCATCAAACCTCCATCACAACCCATGTTACCGAATTTGTCTGAACAATCGACTAAGTTTTGTTCAGAGAGTGAAACGAGGCTTTTGGCTTGAGCGAAGTGTTGACCTTCGAGTGAACCAGTAGCTGAGAAAGCCCAACATGATCCACATTGTCCTTGATCTTTAACTTTTGTAACATATCCGAGTTTGCGCCAATCTGAAAGAAAAATGTTTCGTGACTACAGTTAACCGATCGATCGATTGATTTACTACATACCAACAGCAGCTGGGAGAGCAATATTTGTTGGAGCTAAGAATGTGTGACGATCGAAATCATCTGATTCAGCTTTGGCTGACATTTTGAATCCGTTCATTTGTTTGACGAATTCTTCATGAGTCTAATAGAGAATAGATATGTATTTTACTGTATTATGTGGTACACAGAAGTAAGATCATACCATATCACCGAATCGGTTCATTCCTAAAGTGTAGGTGTGAAGACCTAAGTCAGCTTCAAGATTGTGGTTTTGGATTTTAACGAGGTTAGCTTCCCAGATGGTTCGGCTGAAACAAGAAAAAAAATATAATTATAAATAATGAAAGTTTCAAATATTATATATCTTACCGAGCGGTTTCTTCTTCGATGGCGTTGTATTGTTTTTCATGAACACGTTTGAATAAAGCCCATTGACTGTTGAGCTGTTCATCAAGCATAGGTGCGCAATAGGCACCGACGAAGAGGACACAAAGAGCAATGACTGCTTTCATTGTTGCTGATACTGATATTGTTGTTAGTCGACGAGATGTATTTTAATAGAAATGAAGAAACTACATTAGTTTATATAGGTGTTAAACGTTTCGCATGGTCATGATAATTTAGTATGATAAGGTTTTAAATTTGCCATATCATTTGAGAAAAAAGAAAGAAATAGCATTACACGATATGATGATATTCAATTTTATTTTGTCTTATTGACGATGCATTTATCAAGAGAAATTTCGAATCATGATGTGCTTCAAAACAGATGACAGGCTTCAATTAAGTTTCAGAGATACTGGGTCATTAATTTAAAGGCTTTTTTAGGGATTAAATGGTACATAGTGCATTATTAGTGCATACATGAGATAAATGTTACGGCATTAAATAAATTATAGAAGAGAATTATATTGCTTTAATTTTAATTGTACCAATAAAAACAGAGTTTTATGAATATATACAAGTTCGTATGGTTTTAATTATGTTGTGTAATGCAATATGCAGGATAGAAAGCAAATGTAAATGTCCATAGTATTCTGAATTAATAATTATATACTCATTTAGTCAGATAAAACTAGGCATGAATCCTTTTGAATGCGAAAGATCATCGAATACGTTTGATTGAGTGAAAGATGAGTTTAAGAAGAAAAGAGGTTTGCTTCGTAATCTTGTAACTGTCCATTTTTTACTCGTAGTATTTTAAGAATTGAACGTGAAATAAAACTATTACTGATTACAACTTTAGATATTCAGTTATTGATCCATAGAAGTTAAAATATTCAATTATCGACTATTCAACAGTTGCATTTCTCTCAAAAGAATATAGAGATCTCTTCTTGGACTTCATAATATGCTTAACTATCTAATTATTCTGTCGTCTGTGATTCATATGCTAGTAAAAATTCTTTGGTTTTGTACCTAATAATCTGTNACGATATAGTAGTCTTTTGATCCATCTGTGTCGTAACCAACAGCCAAGACACCGTGATCGAGTTCGGTTGATGAACAGGCGGGTTCATTGTAGACACCTGAGCTGTAGAATTGAAATGAGTCTTGTGAAGCATCAATGGCGACTGAAATTGGACCGATGGTGGCAATAGCAGATTGAAGATCAGTTTCGTTCTTTGATTTGATGTCAACGAAACCCTACAATATAAACAGATGATCGATTTCAGTAAACTACTGCGAAATCCTCCACAAATAAACTAATGCTTACAGTATCAGTGGCACCAATGTTTTGTTTTTTGAATCGACATTTACCATCGACGGCTTCATATGGATAGCTTGATTCGGTATCAATACCTTTGTTGGCTTTGATGTATTGAAAAGCTTGATCCATCAAACCTCCATCACAACCCATGTTACCGAATTTGTCTGAACAATCGACTAAGTTTTGTTCAGAGAGTGAAACGAGGCTTTTGGCTTGAGCGAAGTGTTGACCTTCGAGTGAACCAGTAGCTGAGAAAGCCCAACATGATCCACATTGTCCTTGATCTTTAACTTTTGTAACATATCCGAGTTTGCGCCAATCTGAAAGAAAAATGTTTCGTGACTACAGTTAACCGATCGATCGATTGATTTACTACATACCAACAGCAGCTGGGAGAGCAATATTTGTTGGAGCTAAGAATGTGTGACGATCGAAATCATCTGATTCAGCTTTGGCTGACATTTTGAATCCGTTCATTTGTTTGACGAATTCTTCATGAGTCTAATAGAGAATAGATATGTATTTTACTGTATTATGTGGTACACAGAAGTAAGATCATACCATATCACCGAATCGGTTCATTCCTAAAGTGTAGGTGTGAAGACCTAAGTCAGCTTCAAGATTGTGGTTTTGGATTTTAACGAGGTTAGCTTCCCAGATGGTTCGGCTGAAACAAGAAAAAAAATATAATTATAAATAATGAAAGTTTCAAATATTATATATCTTACCGAGCGGTTTCTTCTTCGATGGCGTTGTATTGTTTTTCATGAACACGTTTGAATAAAGCCCATTGACTGTTGAGCTGTTCATCAAGCATAGGTGCGCAATAGGCACCGACGAAGAGGACACAAAGAGCAATGACTGCTTTCATTGTTGCTGATACTGATATTGTTGTTAGTCGACGAGATGTATTTTAATAGAAATGAAGAAACTACATTAGTTTATATAGGTGTTAAACGTTTCGCATGGTCATGATAATTTAGTATGATAAGGTTTTAAATTTGCCATATCATAAAACCGACGCAAAGATTTCATTTGCATGCTATGATACGAAGGAAGAAAAGTAGGGAACGGGGCCTTTTTGAGAATAGTCTTACATAAATAGAGTATTATTAGGACAGGCGGTGGTAAAGAGAACAGGTGGTAACATTGCTTTGGTATTGTGCCGCGTAATGAATCAAGGCCGTGATTTGTCTCATATGTAGTACGTTGCCTCGCCGAATACAAATCTCTGCTAAACTATTGTTTTTTGCAAAAAAGTTGGTTAATGAAAACTAACATTTAGAAAACAAATGTGATTAATAAATGTTTTGCATTAGGTGATATGAATTGTTACGATTTGTATCGAATTGGTTTTTGAGCAAAATTCTCATAAGATCAGATTTTGTCGGATATGCATCAATCGTATATGGGATTTCAAAATTCAACGCTGTTTTTTCATGAACTTTCTAGTTCAGACTTCTGATAACCTTCGAACTTAAAATTCAGTTGTATGTCGAAGATGCCGCGAGACTGCTTAATACTGATGTTTTAAGGGCAGTTGAGTGAAATGTGACTACCTTGTAAGAACATATATTATATATGGGTTTGAGCGGATAAAATGAGAGTAACAAAGAGATGCAATTCCTTATACGCATTAGAATGCATTTTTTCATGATATCTTGAATGAAATATGGAAAAGATTTTCGTAGTTTTTTACTTTCTCTTCAGAATTACTTTTAAAAAGCTAGGACACAAATATAGGACGAATTCTCTACTGTTATTTGAAGTATAATTATTAAAAAGTCATATTTGCAATAGTTTAACTGTAAAAAGTCTACAATAAATAAAGAGCTTCATTTTTTTTGATTCAGAATAGTTTGTTTTTATAATTACGTAGTTTGTTTTGTTAATCAGACTATCATTGTTTAAATAATTGATAACATGTGCAATTTGTATTTTCGTATCTTATCTGGGCAAAGACTACTATTTGAGAAGCAAAATATCAAATTTCGTACACTAATGATGTGCATTCTTTTTCATGCCGACGTTTAAGTTCGATATTTTGTTAAGAAAATTGAAATTCGATTTAGAATGACTCTCGTAAGTCACAACTAATTGTAAATGGATAACAGCATCAATCTAATTTGATTTTAATTAACTTTCATATCAACATAGATTATAAAACGTAATTCCAATAATCTATTTCTATTTGTCATTACCCTAATCGTCATTTATTTGAATTCTGAATTGAATAGAAATTCACTCATTTTGTTAACAGTCTCGTTCACCTGTGCATGATCGATATCGATCGCGTAGATAATAGATTTTTTTCATCGTGTCTTTGTCTTAATGGACATATTGAATTTAATAAAATACAATTCTCTTTTTGTCTACTACTACTACTACACGATATATGATCTTTGTGTTCAGAAATCTAGTTTTACTTGTAAAATTATACAATGGAAAATTGATAAATAAAATCATCTATATGATTCCTATCATATGTGTTTGCTAACAAAACGAGATTGAATTCGAGAACATGAAAATTCCATGAAGTATATCAACAGAGATAGATGTGTCATGCGGTGATGCATTTAACAATAACTGCCAGAACTTCAGTACCTTACCTATGATTGTTAAAAGAGAAAAAAATCTTTATCTATGCGTTTATGAGGAAGGTCTAGTTATTATATCAACCAAAATTATCCAGTTTAACGGACAATAAAGAATTTTTTTGTTGAATTCATCTAATAAAGGCAACAATTTTATTACATAAGAGAGTACATATGTAGACAGTGAAGTTTTATTTTTTATTTCAAATCTTCTAATTTCTATTCAATTTCCAAATAATCCTCCAGCCTAAATTCACTTGAGTTTTGCATATTTGTTGTTTCATGATATTCTTTTGTTCAATAGAGTGTATTTAAGTCATATTGGCTTCGGCTATCAGAACCATGATACTTTATAATAGTTTTCTTGCTAATGAATCACGTTTATTTTGGTGGACAGATGAGTTTTGAAAATTCGAAATTGCTAATCATAAATAACTATTGACCATAACTTTCACAAATGTGATTTCTTCTGTCATAATGATATAATTATTTCAGACGTCAGCTGACGGTTCCTATTAAAGTAAGTCAAATTATGGTCAATTCACTGAATGATTGCATGAATTTTTAATATCTAATTAAAATCTCTTGAATTTATCTTTAACACAAGAGCAGCGTCGGTATGATAGAATAAAATATATTTCCAAATCTAAATCAACGATCTCATTCTCACTAAGTATAAAACGCACAAACAAGATTTTAATCAAATTTTGAATTTCTTGTCTCTAACGATAAATTAATTTAGTGTTTAATCAAATAGTTTAGTTACTATATCCGAATAAAATTCATTCGAAAGTACACTGAAATTAGAAATATTTTGTTATTGCTAGTAGTGATGGTGAAACTGTTCTAATAAACAATAATCAATCGATTGAACAAAATCAAATTATGATTAAATAATCAATTGTTGCTAAACAAAATGATCTATTAGATGTAGTCGATGATAAAGCAACCTATCAGCCAAATATATTTATCAAACCCTATGATTACGTAACGTCTTTGTTGGCATCAAATAATAGCTACTGTAAATTGGTCATCGAATGTTGAGTATTTCAAATGAATCCTGTCGAAATTTTTGCGTTTATTATTTCAAAAATAAACACTCTCCAATCATTCTTCGACTTGAAGAGAATGGAAAACATTCAAACACATATTGTATGTTCATTGTCTACTGACTCATACAACGTCACTAATCGATACTCATCCATGTCAACTGATAGTAGTAGAAAAATTCAAGGTATTCTTTCTGATGAACATTATTTGAATATTGATTATGTAGGAAAATTTGAAATAAAAGCATTCATAGAAAAATGTGAACTTGATTCGGCTTATGATTATCATGAAAATTCTATTTAACATATTAATAAAAAATGGAGTTGCTACTACTTTGTTTTTATGTTAGTAACGATTTTCAGTGAACTCTAACTCTAATTTGTTACTTTTGTTTTTATAATTCAGTTAAGAGCTGTTCTCGTAATCTGATTCCTATTTATTCTATGACGAATCTCATAAAAAAAGAAATATGAAAATTAAAGGCAGTAACACGGTTGATTGAAGCTACATTCTGACTTCAGAGGTCGCTGTTTTAAAAAATGATCATCAATACATACGATATGATTGGTTTGTCATAATAAACTGTTTATAGTTCTAGAAGTATTTTCTCTCTAACGCACAACTGATATGAATGTGATGAAAGAAAATTTGAGATTGAGAAATTCTCTAAAAGTTACAATCATTTGCATTTTATTATTTCGCAAGAATTCGATCTTATGTGGAAATATTACATCATTATTCGTTGTTCTATAAAGCCTTTTAATAACTATTCTAGATCAATAAGATTTACTAGAAATGACAACAACTGCGAATCGTCCAATATTTGCTGCATTATCTGCTGATGATGCTGAAAGTCAATTGACCGAAATGGAATCCCTTTGTATGAATTGTTATGCAAAAGGAAATACACGCCTATTACTAACACGTATTCCATATTATAAAGAAGTTATACTCAGTTCATTTGAATGCGATTCATGTCATTTCAAAAATAATGATATTCAACCAGCACAACGTATCGAACCCTACGGAATATTAATTAATGTTCAGATTCTTGATAGTAAAGATCTCAATCGACAAATTGTTAAATCATCCTACGGAACAATTCGGATAAAAGAATTAGATTTTGAACAAGCTTCATCTGGTGAAAACGGTCTTTTAACAACAATCGAAGGTATGCAAAGAAGTATAAATAAAATAAAATTGAATTTAATAAAATATTATGTTTTAGGATTTTTTGATTCGATTATTGAAAATATAAATAACACAATGAAACAAATCACAGAAACAATAGATGAACTTAATAAAAAATCAAAGGAAAGTTCTATTGATGATAATGATAAACAAACAATTTCTCAATTTGAACAACAAAAAGAAAAGTTATATGAATTTATCAATCGTGTTGAATCATTGAAAAATTTATCACAAACATTTCATTTTGAAGTTGATGATCCAAGTGGTAATAGTTTTATTGAAAATCCAAAAGCACCATATCGCGACGAACAAATGAAAATAAAAAGATATCGGCGAACAGTAGAACAGGACAAAAGTTTAGGTATGGAAGAAGAAATAAAAGACGATACATCTAAATTGGAAGAACCTGCAAATATAAAAGATGAAGTGCTTAATTTTCAAACAAATTGTCCAACTTGTGATTCAGCATGTGATACACATATGAAAGTAACAGAAATTCCATATTTCAAAGAAGTTATTGTTATGGCAACATCATGCGATGTTTGTGGACATAAATCGAATGAAGTTAAATCTGGTACCGGTATTGCACCTCAAGGCATTCGATATCGTTTGATTATGAATGATCCAATTGATTTAAATCGAGACATATTAGTTTCTGAAACATCATCGTTTTCTATACCTGATCTCGATTTTGAATTATCAGAATCAAGATCAATTGGTGGACGATTTACTACAGTTGAAGGAATACTTACAACATTAAAATCTGAATTATCAAGTTTGGTAATGCCATTTAGTTGTGGAGATAGCCATGATTCAAAAAGTGATAAAAATTACATGAAATTATTCGTTGACGATATTGCAGCTATAATTGCTGGTGAAAAATTTGTCACAATCGTCTTAGATGATCCAGCTGGTAATTGTTATTTACAAAATATTTGTGCGCCTGAACCCGATCCACAATTAGTTGTTGAACATTATCCACGTTCAGATGACCAAGATGATTTATTGGGAATAAAAGATATGAAACTGGAAAATTATTCAGCAGATTCTTGAAAAATAATGAAAAGAAAAGAAAAACAAATCAGTAATTGTTTAACATATACTTTTTTTACCGGTAAAATAAATAAGTGTATGCTCGATGCATTCTGTTGGAGATTTATTGAAGAAACTAAATAGTTGTTTATTATAGTTGAATTCATTTGTAAATTCTTCTTTCAGTTCTATTTTGGATAGAAAATTTGTGATATTATCGAAAACTTTCAGATTTTTGCCAATAATACTTATGTTGTTACTTCAATTCTTTAACTATTTTACTATAGTGTACAACTTTGAATTCATGTTGCACTTGAAATGATTGTTTCAAAAGCAAACAACATCTATGAGACATTTTGATTCACAAATAGGATTAAAAAATGACACAGTTCGCATTTATTTAGCGTCTCATGGTTCTTTTTGGAAAAAAAATATTCGCAGTATTATAGAAAAGGTGTTTCGTTATATTGGAATGTTACTTACTCAATGAGCTACATATGTATGATTAGTATTTTTATTCTAATCTCTTCATATAATATCTTTTAAATGTATCATTCTGATAAACCCAAAATAGTTATCTCTCGAAAATACTAGAGGCCACTAGACATTATACTCATAATATTTAGTCAATATAATTGGTTTTATGTTACTCTAATCAGTTGAATAGATGATTTCATACTGACTGAATTCTTTCGAAATTATTAATATAGTTATGTATTCATACTTGATGCATTTTTATAGCTGAAATCTAATTTATCATAAACAATTTACAAAACTTTCTAATAAATGATCATAACAAAAATTTACTCTTTTATCAATCTTTATTTGTAGATTTTTATTTTATTAATCTGATAAAAGGACAAAGCGACTTTGACATATATATATATATATATATATATATATATCCAAAGAAAAACTGTTCATCAAATAGAGCATAATAAAATGAGTAGGGAAACAAAAAAAAACTTTCAAAACAAAAGTAAAAATTCAATGTAAATTAAAATATTTGTATCTGATTCTTATTTGAATACTTAGGCAACAAAACGAAAGATAGAAACATTGCAAAGTTGCCTCCATTCAAAAAAGATCTGGTACATTCAAATGATGAGAAGAAAAAACAGGTTTCTTTGTTTAAAGAGATTCTAACTATATTTCATTCAAGCACATTTAGTTCGATCAAGAAAAACCAAAATCTTTAGAAGAAATGATGCTTGATATCGAACGACGGCAAAACGCATTCGAACATGAACAAATCTTAGTAGTTTTATTCATAATAATGTGTTTCGTTTTCTTTTATTCGTTGACCATCTAATTTAGAACGAACAAGATCACTGCGCATCAGAAACTGCAGATGGACAAGAAAAATCACGAAAAACATTTTATCGAGAATTTAAAAAAGTAAAAATTAACACTAAGCAGATACTGCACGTTATTTTTTCTTCTCAATAGGTTATCGATGCATCTGATATAATTATTGAAGTACTGGACGCTCGTGATCCAGTGGGATGCCGTTGTTCGCAAGTTGAAGAGGTTGTTTTAACGTCAGGAAAAAATAAAAAACTAATTTTACTGCTCAATAAAATTGGTATATCGTATTCTGCTGTTTTTTTTCATCATGTAACTATCAAATTTTTTTCCAATGATTCAATTAGATCTTATTCCACGTGATAATCTTGATAAATGGCTAAAATATCTACGTAATGAATTTCCGACTATTGCTTTTCGTTCGTCAACTCAAAATCAACGTGATCGATTAGTACGCATTGATTTCTCTTTATGAAAGAAATATGTTTAACAATTATTCATCTAGGGTCATATTACAACATCAATAAAAGTTTGTGATGAACATCTAATTAAATCATCAAATAAATGCATTGGTGCATCAACACTAATGAATCTTCTTTCGAATTATTGTCGAAAAAATAATATTAAAACTAGTATTACTGTAGGAATCGTTGGTAAGAATTTTATCTCCAGTTGAAAATAAAATGAAAACTATAAAAAAAAATAATTTCTCTTCTACAAGGATTTCCTAATGTTGGAAAGAGTAGTGTCATTAATAGTCTTAAACGCACTCAAGTTTGTCAGAGTGGCTCGACGCCTGGTTTAACAAAGTAAAGAATAAAATCTTTTTAAGTAATATATTATATTCTTCTTTTTTCTTCCCTCATATAGACAGATGCAAACGGTTAAATTGGATAAATTAATTAAATTGTTTGATAGTCCCGGTATTGTTATGTCAAAAGACACAAATCCAGCTAGTCTTATTCTTCGTAATTGTGTTCGCGTAAGGGCAATGGATAGAAATATAACCATATTTTTCTTCCTTTCATTTTTTTTTCTAGATTGAAACTATTGATAATCCATTGCCAGCCATTGATTTATTACTTAACCGATGTAAAAAAGAACAAGTAAAATCTTTAGTTTTTCTCAGAATAGAACAGCAGTTATTGTAATTCAAGAACATTGAATATGATCGGATTAAATTCAAAGTTTCACTTTTTCACTAATAATTTTCAGCTACATACAACCTATAATATGCACTGATTGACTCGTAAGATATTTGATAGTAATGCATTTTCCGATGAATTTCTCTCAGCAACCTCAGCAAGGTTTCTTGCTGGTTTTTTTTCGCTGCCAGATAGAACTCATCTGATTGAAAAGGATATATAGGAGTAAATAGACCTGAAATTAAGACTTTTGTTACATTTATATAAACTATACATAATTTGTAGTAATTTGTATTTGAAACACTGATCAAGGCTTTTGAATTACAATAGATATGTGTCTATTTCTTGGTCTAGTAAGATAATTCTAGTAATTTTAGATGATACTTCAATATGATCTCACTGATTTTCAAGATGTGAATGATTTTTTGTTGAAAATGGCTGTTAAAATGGGTAGTTTGAAAAAAGGTGGTGTACCTGATATTCATAAAGCTGCACAACGAGTACTTTCTGATTGGAATAATGGTAAATTAACTTATTTTACTGAACCGCCTGAACGATTAAATGAAATAATTAGTACTGAACTTGTTACACAAATGAAAGAAGCATTTGATATTGATGCTTTATTAAATTATGAAGAGGAGGATTTAAAAGATTTAGAAATGAATTCGCTTTCAGAAACAAATCAATCACCATTATTACTACCAACACCAGCTGATCTTGAGATGAATGAAGAAGAAAACAAATCTGAAAATGAAAATAGTATAGCAGAAGCTATGGATGAAGACGATGAAAATCCTCAATCGATAATGAAACCTGTGAATGAAGTATTCAAATAAAAGTCTTTTTATTTACTTAACGCATTAAGGGTTTTTCTATTGTATAAAGATTCATTTTAAAGTTCAAGCGATGGATAAAACAAAACGATTATTGAAAAAACAAACTGCTGATTTAGTTGATAAACAATATGATGATGAAATTCGACAATCAATTCATAGATCTAATCTAACTCGACAACATGATTTCAAAAAGATGAAAAAAACTCAAAAGAGATCAGGTATAATGTTTTGCGTTTTTTCATTTTATACTTCATTGCATTCAATTAGAAAAATCAATGGACAGTCTGAGTGATGCACTCAATTCTATGGTTCGATTTTCATCACCAGCAACTATTAATGATTGTTTTGATGATGAATAGTTTTCAAACAGTCGTGTTAAATTTTAAATTTACTACCATTGTTATTTTCTTTTCTTTTAAATCGAAATAAAAGTTTTTTTTTGTAGTGATATAAACAATCATGAAAAATTTAAAAATTTGATCGAAAAATAATGAAATTAAAATTTATATTGAATTCACACAATTCAATAGCTAGTAGAGATTGATGAGCTGACAATTTTTGATCATAGAGAGTAAGGCGAAAAAACATTATTAAAGAATAGAAATTTTTAATTTTATGAGATCTAGAAAAAAAATAGCTTATTTTCTAGATTCGCCCAGCTTACTTCTATATGATTCTAGGTTCACCCCATATGGGACGAATCAATAAAACGAATGGTCTTGATGCTTTCAGAATAAGATCTAGTGTTTGGACATATTGGAGATCCATTGAATAAAACTTTTGTAGAGAAATAATTAAGCTACGCATTAATGAAAAAATGAACAAAATCGGATAAAAAATAGATGAGAAACTTTAATTTTTATGATAATGTTGAAATTCAATGGAATTCTAGATTCGCCCCACTATATGATGATTAATTTTTTACTCACCCCAAGGTGGGGCGAATCTAGAACGTTGTTAGGGCTCTTGGGAAAACTAGCGTAGAGTCGGTCTCCGACAAGATTTTGAAAAACTGAAAACACAAAATTAAAGAAAAATGTTTGCTCTACATGCTTTGTGAAGAAAATTTTTTTCTATCATCTGAAGTAAAAAAAAAGATATTGAGCGTGAAAGCAAAAGTGCAAAATACTTTCTAGATTCGCTCCGCATGGCTCTACTGAAAACCATAATACCTGTTTATAATGATATTATTATGAGTGAAACTACACCATTTAATTCGAAACATCAGCATGATTTTTCTGACATTAATAGAAAGATTAAGAAAAAAACAGTTGAAATTTTATTGAATAAAAATGAATTTGTGTGTGTTACAATTTCATTTTACAATATAAATTATATCGTTGGTGATAAAATAGTTAAAAACAAAATATTTGATAAATGACTAACAGAAATATTCCCCTATTGAAAACCAATACCAAGAAAACAAATTCTCACTAATGTATCGAGTGTGTTCACTTTTGGAATGAATGCAGATTTTGGATCCTTCTAATGCTAAGCTTCTGTTAGATGTTAAATATTGGGCAAAGTTGAACAAAGCAAATATATTGAAAATTGTCGTTGAAATCTTAAGATGGAAGGAATTCACATCAGAGCTGATAGCCAGGCCAGACTAAATTTGGTTGTCTGAGTCTGGCTTTATACCCCTGGTAAAAATCGCTGCAGTCCGTATTTCAGTTAAATCATTACAATAAAAACGTATTTTTCAAAACTAATTATATAGTCTGAAACAGAGCTGCCAACAGACCAGGCCAAAAATGAACTAGTTGGTCTGTGACCTGGTCTGCAGGCTTTTGAGAGAATAGAATAAATTTATTGAATATTTTTAATAAACTGGGTATACAATTGTACAATATGTGTCAAACATTTTCTCTGATTCTGTCACGCTAGTTTCTATTGCATATTTACTTCTTTCGAACAAAGATGATGAAATTGAAAAGGTTTCCAATAAGTGGAGAGCGAAAAGATACAGATTAGGCAAAAAAACTTGTCAGTGAAGCATCTGTCGGTGCTAAAATGTGGAACTCACCGTTTTGGATGTAATAAATTTATTCTATATTGTTAGATAGCCTAAGATAATTTATTTTTAACAAATGTCAAATAACTCAAAATTAAAATTATTTTTATAACTGATATGCGCGCTTTCAAATATTCTTATTTATAAACTATTCTCATTGATGTTTATTTTTCTACCGACTAATTTGATTCATTCAGTATTGTTGTACTAAAAAATTTATGTAAATCTTGTCTTATACATTTTGAATACTTTATTGTTTCTCCTAATCATACCATATACGATGGATGACAAAAGGAAGTATAAATATTAATCTACTCTTCATTTTGTTGGTTTAACTACGATATTAGCCTGCTATGTACATCGATTTAATCGTTCATTAGATCACCCAATCTAGATTCTTTCTTTTCATGATTTTTTGCTTATATTGTTAAGTTTTGGCTACACTTCAATGGACAAGCCTATACTTTTCCCTATCTTCCTAGTCTATATTGGCTAGACTAATCATTTTATGACTTTACTGATTGACACCAAAATGTAATGCTTTTGCTACAGTAATGTTCATCTCGTCCCTCCTCTTCTCTTCCACATTTAAATTTAAAACAGTTAGAATCTACAGACTTACAGAATGATATAAACATTATTATTGCTTTTATTCTCTCGTCACTATGGAAATTCATGAGATAATGTTTTATTTTGCCGCCTTCGGGTTACTAAGAAAATTTATCCGAAAAATATTGATTTCCCGCCACTTGGTTGCTGGGCCTAGGTGAAGGGGGAGCCGCAAAAACCTCGTTATACAACTTACACTCATTATTTTTTTCCAAAATAAGTGTGAGTTCCACAAAATGCAACCTTTTCTATACAAAAACTATGCGCTTTAATAGACTGTAACAATTTAATTTCCGTTGATTTTTTTCAATTTTAATTGGATTTATTTTTGCAGAAAATTATAATTGTTGTCATCGAGGATTTACTTTTCGTTAATTGCATAAAGATAATTTTCCGATTAATGATTTTTTTGTACAATGATTTACTTTCCATAGATTAGCTCAACGAGCAGATCAGTATTCGTCTGAATATTTATCTTCTCATTTCTTTTTGTTTTACTAAGCAATGGAAAGTAAATCATCGTACGAAAAAATCGTTCATTGGAAAATTATCTTCATGTAATTAACCGAAAGTAAATCGTGTAAACCATTACAACAATAAATGAAAATTCACAAGAAAAAATACCGTCTTGAGCATCTAAACATTCAAATACAGCGTTAATGCGTAAACTACAATAGCACGCTTCAGAGATAACACTGCTATTCCCCAGGTGAATGAATCCGACAACGGATCTTATCGAATCCTATGGAATCCGACTCCCCTACAGAATCCGATAGGATTCCTGGACACGGACCTATTTTCGGTTCCGACTGAAAAAATCACTTTTTTATTCACGATCAAATAAGCATTTGAGCCATCAGAGTGCAAGGGTGATTCGTTAGAGTTGGATTCCGTTAAAATTCAACATCGGATCCGATTGAATCCAATACCAAGGATCCGACTCCGACTGTAGGTCCGGGTCCAGGAATCCCATAAGATTTCGTCGGTTTTATTGAAACCCATATGGGATTTGGTATATTCACTGTCTGACCTTTGTTGGAATCCGATAGGATCCTACTGTCGGAATGATTCTCCTGGGTCTCTATTAATTTGTGATCAATTGACAAAATAAAAATATTTTCTAATTTTAGTTAACAGATATTGACACAAATAAGTTCAACTTTTCTTTTTTGTAAACATGCGAACTAAATTATGTTTATTGATTAATCTATTTTTTTCTTCATTTCGTATGTATACAAGCCTTTATTTTGTTGTATTACTTAAATATCAAAAATCAGGATTAAAAGAGTGTAAACATCAAAAATATTTTAGTAACATATCTTAAATTCTTCTTGGCTTCGTTAGAGAGAATAAAATGCTATCAAAAAGTATATCTGTATGTGAGTTGTTATAGCTAATTCGTATTCGTATATATGCTTATGTAGCTAAGTCTTTGCTCTTTCTTCCATTCTACTGTGATCGATAGAAACAGTTTCTGTAACTTCGTGTAAATCAAGAAACAAATGCGCTTTATTTCGCAAAAAAACAAAAAACATAAGCATGGCAAAAAAAGAAATAAACATGACAAAAAAAAGGAAATCAGCATCAGCAAGAAAATTGCCGTTCAAAACTAATCCTACATGTTTCATGAAAAAATATGATTATGTTCTAATAAATTTCGCACTAGCCACAAAAAAATGTTAATTGTTTAACATGAGACAACAATTGTACGTAATTTAGATTATTCATTTGTCATTATATAGTATGATAATGAGCAAAAAAATGATTACGATATAAACTTTCTAAACATGCCTTTTGATTCATATCATATGCATCAAGTATACCAATGGACAATAGATATTCATTGAATGATGTATTACCATGTGCATCATGACGTAAAAATGTTTTTACAGTATCATGCTCAGCTTCATTACGATCCATTTTATCTACTAAAAATTCAAGTAAAGTACCACAATTAATTTGTAATGAATCAGTTTCATGTTTGATAATTAATTCAAAACCATTAAATATACCTAGGAGAATCATTCCGACAGTAGGATCCTATCGGATTCCAACAAAGGTCAGACAGTGAATATACCAAATCCCATATGGGTTTCAATAAAACCGACGAAATCTTATGGGATTCCTGGACCCGGACCTACAGTCGGAGTCGGATCCTTGGTATTGGATTCAATCGGATCCGATGTTAAATTTTAACGGAATCCAACTCTAACGAATCACCCTTGCGCTCTGATGAATCAAAATTCTTATTCGATCGTGAATAAGAAAATGATTTTTTCAGTCGGAACCGACAATAGGTCCGCGTCCAGGAATCCTATCGGATTCTGTAGGGGAGTCGGATTCCATAGGATTCGATAAGATCCGTTGTCGGATTCATTCACCTGGGTATTTATATCAAAATTGTTTTGCCGATTATCTCTGTTAAAATCAGCTATTTCCCATGATATACTTTGACCCTGTGAATGTAATAAAAATGTATTAATTATTGATTTTGAATAATAACAATCAGGTACATGTTGATTAATCATCATAGCTCTAATTTGTTTGACAAATGGTCTTAATAATTCAGCTACTGTACGGAGTTTTTCCGTTTCAATTCTATCATTTTGCAGAGATTCAATATGATTTTCTAAACGTATAATATCATCTTTCACTGTTTTATTATTTCTTATCAAATTAATACAAATAGTTTTAATTTCATTAATGAAACAATCTAATTGTAAACCTTGTTCACGAGTAATTGGATAATGTCGATTGATAAAAAAAACAAATTTTCATCAAGTAAATAATGAATACGTTGATTAATATCAAAGAATGGTTCATTTATGAGTTGATTAAATTTATCATCTGGTATATCTGCAATTGCTTTAACAAGTTTACCATATAAGCTGCACATCCTTTTGATAAATATAACGGTATAATAGAAATAATTCTTTCTTTGATTTCACGTGACATTCTGATGAAATGAAGAAATCTAAAATATAGAAATGTGGTTAAACTGACACTAACAATTTATAAGAAGATAACAAGAAAATGAGATAAATATGAAACAAAGCATACACGAAGTATTTCGTATTTCCTTTTTTATCCTTGAAAGAATATATCTTATTTAAGTCTCTTTAAAAAATTTCAGTGACGCAGACAGGAAATTTTTACAGAAGAGCAAGTGTGTGAAAGAAAAAAAGCTGTTAGCGCAATCCCTTTGGGATTAAAAGTGTGAAACACGATGAAACGTCTTTTCTGGAATTCGTCTATTACTGTCACTGATGGTCTGTGGAGCTTCTCTATTACGGTCTGTATTATGATGTATGGAGTCTCTAGAAACCATCACAGACTGTTACAGAGAAACCAGAAACCACCACAGACCGTTACAGAGACTTCAGAGACCATCGCAGACCGTTACAGAGAAATTAATTAGTAATTAATTAATTTCTCTATAACGGTCTGTGGGGAGGGGGGCGGGGGTGGGTCCAAATGTCTACCCTATATACTTCAACACTCCTTTCAGATCGTGTTTCATAAAATTTCAGGGATGAGAAGGATCAACTATCGTTTTTGGCTAGATAAGAGGCGTTAATAGCGGACGCGGAGCCCTTTGCAGAGAGAACATCATATCTCGTACAGCCATGGTAGCTGCGCCACTACATTTTCCAACAGTTCATGAATACTAATACAGCTAGAATTTACAGTAAAAAAGTGGGTATAAATAACTACAGTTCAATGCCGACTTCTGCTATATTGGATCTTGATTTTTTTGCATTTTTTGCCGTTCTGAAGCACACACAAGGTGTAAATTTTAACCAATCAATATTTTCCCCTTTTCCCTTTTTATTGTAGTTTGTAGTTTAGAGATGACACTATTTCAGACATAGCATACTAAAAATAATAATATTTTCTCTTCCTTAATGATTGTTTCATTAAAAAAAATTCAATAATCAATCATACAATAAAAATACTAAGTAAATTTAATTTTCACTTAACGTAAACATAAAATGAATTTAAAATAGAATTATAAATAAAATAAAATAGATTTTGATTGAATTTAAAATTAAAATTACAAATTATAAATATTTACCAATAAATAAATCAACAAAATTAGATTTCTTGTTGACGTTCTGATCAGAATTGCGCCTCTTCAGAACTTTTGATGTTTCATACAATTGACGTTTATTTGACTATAGAATGCCTAACCCTAATTCAATCACCATTTTTTTTCTTTTTAGAAAAAAATTCATAACTTCTCTTCCTAATGTATGTTCGAGCTAAT
Organism: Rotaria socialis; assembly: GCA_905331475.1. NCBI lineage: Eukaryota > Metazoa > Rotifera > Eurotatoria > Philodinida > Philodinidae > Rotaria > Rotaria socialis. Next base: position 370,197 of record CAJNYU010000181.1, read on the forward strand.
TTTTAGTTTCCGGGATAGAAAAAATATTTCTCTGTCTTTTCACCGATTTTTTAGTCAAAATAAATTAGTTTTTAATAAGCAGTAGTCATTAGAAAGAGACCTACTCAAAAATTTTGTCCATTCTCTCCTTCTCTTAACTCGGTCACCCCAGCTATTTTTGTTTCCTAATTCGATCACGTAATGTAAAACACATACTGTTTCAATGAGTGATCGAAAAACTGATACGCGGATGTCAATTTACGAAATCTCGGGTTGGTCCTGCTACAAAAGTTGTAGTACACAGTAAAACTATCTATATGCAGAATATAAGCACAATGACTTCGGTTTCATAGGTCACTTCGTTTTTTAAAGTACAAAGGATATTCGATTATATTCCATTTGCTATATGGCTGGCTTTAAAATCAAAGAAAATGAAAACCATCTTGTTTATAGAAGTACATATTGGGATTTCTCAATTTCAAGTAGAAAACACCGATTTTAGATACCATCTTGTACCAGCATTATCGGAAGAATTTGATGATTTAAAACAATCAATCTTTCATTTTTAGTTCGTTCCTATGTAACTTGGCATCCAAAATTAGGTAAAAGTTGAAGCAAAGCATTGAAAAAAGATTCTTCAGTACTACTTAGCCATGATGAACTACTTATTCGGTTTCACATTAACGATTCTTGATGATGACGTCAAATAGTACTCGGTGATGTATAGCTGAGTTAAGCAGCCATGAGCCCCACCGCCAATTAGATTTCGAACATAAATGAAGATTCAGATGCTTGATATAAATTTGATAATAGATGAAAAAAATACTTGAGCGAGAGCTTTAGGGTATAATACGAATAGATATAGTTTTCGTTATATATATATATATATACATTTATAGTTCATGTACATGTTTTCCTGTATGAATAGCAAGAGATAGGCATATATTTAGCTGTATCTATGCTTATTTATAATTTATACATAAAGCATAAGCGGCGGAGGCTGTAGGCTCAGTCTTACCTGAATTTGGGCTCTGAAATTTGTTCACTGTCAAATTTGACTCTGTTTGATCAAGCGAACTTCACTTTAGTGCCAGTAGTAGAACATTTTCCCGAGATTATATCTTTATCGTGATAAAAAAAACGCAAATGCGCCGAAAATGAAAGCCATTTATTATATCGTCATAGTTCTTAATGGCACCTTTTATATTGTTTACATTGAGTGGTATGTCAACTAGATCGATCATAGGATTATGTGCTTCCGAGGCAATCTGTGTTTCCAATAGCAGGTGTACCAAGCAGAATCGAAATGTACAGAACATCTGCTATTTCTGATGTACACTTTGCTAAAAAAACCAAAATGTACGCAGTACGCTTTGCTAGAAAAAATTGCACTTTGGTTCTGAAACCTTACCAGCTGTATGTGATGGCAGATTGTGATCTCTTAATAATGTTTGTTGTACAAAGTCTTTTTTATTTACTCAAAAAGTGAGTACACTATAGAATCTGTCAGTGTGTCCGTCAGGCCGTTTACACGATAACTTCTGAAACGCTAATCCGATTGCCATGAAATTTTTTCCACACCATTATTTCATCAATATCGGTCAACTACACAATATCAATTCGAAAATAAAAAATCGGGCACTCATATATCCAGTCGAACAGTACGGTCCGTATACGGCCGTTGACGGTTACTTTACGACTATTTTACGGGCGCAAGTTTGCCGTAATATCTGACATAGTAATACGGACCGTATTATCATGAGAGTACGGAGCACAAACAGCCGTAAACCATGAAAATTCAGTCCCGTTTACGGTGCCGTATTACTGCGCCAGGTATTACGGGCAAATGCGGCCTATTTACTGCCGTAAATATACCGCTTTGACATCGTTTACCATCGATAAACTGACCGTAAATGAGTCCGTTTTGATCAACCTGGGGAAGTAAGCGGGCCAAATCTAGAAAATAAGCTATTTTTGCTAGATCTCATAAAATTAAAATTTTCTATTCTTTAATAATGTTTTTTCGACTTACTCTCTATGACCAAAAATTGTCAGCTCATCAATCTCTACTACTCTATACTACTTTTCTTCTCCTATGTATAGAAATTAAAAAGAAATATTAGATAGTGTAATCATGTTCTTGGTGACCGAACATATCATGGAAAATTTTTGAGAAAAAAATCAAATTTTATTTTATTACCCATCGCCTAGTTTGTACATGTTTTCTTTTTGAACAAATAGTATGCGGGGAAAAAGAAAATAACAATGACGCTCATTGTGATATCGAACAATCGCGCTGTGACTGACGATGAAAGTTACCGACTGAACTTAGTCGTGACCTCATTCCGTCTAATGGACATATCAGATATTAAAATAAAAAGAACAAATTCATCGTCACCATCGTCATTGTCATTTTTCTTTCTATTGTGTTGCATCTTAATTTGTTCATGCATTGTTCGTTTACGTGTATGTTCCATTAATATCATAATCATATGGTTCGACATCACAAACGAAGAACTACATCCAAATACTCGGAGGCTGATATGCAAAAGGCTCTAGAAGCTATTCAAAACAAGAATCTCAAGCCATGCGATCTTGCCGGTTAAAACTTACAACGACTTCTCATAACCATATTTTGATAGCACTGGATGCTACTACTACTCCACTTCAACCAGCACCACGTATTTCATCAGTACCAGAACCAATTAATTAATCATCGATTGAATTAACTCAATGTGGTATGTTTCTGACTTCACAATCGCATTCAACTTAACTAACCTGTTTCATTTGTTTTAGATATGTCCGAACAATTACCTATTTACGATCATGGATGCTCATCGATTTTGGTGTCACAATTACCTGAAATTCAAAGTACAGTCGTAAAATTTGAATTAATGACTCTACGTAGCTGAATTCTAGATTTCTCATCCATTTCATTAGTGATTGGCAATGCAATACAAACATTATATTCAGAACAAGTTGAGAACTTGTCTAGTAAGCTTATGGGAAACAAACTTAGTAACTTAATGCACTTTTTTTAGATGCTGCATATGATGCTGTTCCCGATCAATGTAATTGGAATGATACTGGAATCAAATTATTTGAAAACAGTCAGTCCACTTGAAGAAAAATATATGCATTTTTCTTATCTCACTTTCTAGATGAAAATCTATATGATCCTTTCAATCCTTCGATTGAATTAGTGCATCAACCGCACGCATCTTCTCGATTAAACCAATCATCGACAACAATATCTGATCGATCGGCTAACATAACAACCGACAATTCTCGAAATAGTTGTTTCGAAGTGGTTACTAATGTTATTAGTAACTTTTTGACTCCATCATTTTTATCACCGAGTAAAAAATGAAAATTTATAATTGAACGACCACACGATGAAAGTTTAACGTCAATGAATGCTATTTACAAAATCAATCAAAAAGAAAAAAGAAGGTTTAAAAACAAGGAATCGATCTCGGCTGCTTCAAAGGAAGCAACAGAAACCAGGAAAACTCCAGCGAAACGGTATGACATTCATGAAAGTGTTACAAGAAGGTGTTTGATAGAAACACAAACTTAGCAATGTCACTAATCAAGTTGAATAAAGCCGCTACTGAATATAAATTAATGAGAAAAGAGTGCATAAAAATACCAATAAGAATAAACGCACTTGACTTCTTTAATTTTTTTCTTTTTCAGTGGGCGAAAACCAAAAACACTTATCAAACCCACGTTTGAGACATTCGACGTCGAAGAGGCTTTCAAGTGATACAAATGCAAATATTATGCCAATGATTTCTTGTCACTCGAACGTTCCATATATACCACCCCAAATGCCTTATTCTACTCAAATTCATGCACCTTATGGTTATAATCAATCCTTAAACGATTTCTATTCATATGCTCAATCACCCATTACATGTTGTCATTGCAATCAAGAAATTCTCAATGGATCTTATGCCAAGTGCACGACATGCATTAAGGTTTGTTGTGCTAATTGTTCTCAGCTATTCTACAGCTTATCTACTTCAAATTTCACATGCGAATAGTTTTCTCTTCAATCTTATCTTGATCTCACGGTAAAATTCGAAATTAATGCAACTTTTATTAGTTTTAATGTATATTTTATGAAAATAAATTGTACGAAATGAATATTTCTTTTTTATTTCTATTCATAGGAGAAGAAAAGTAGTAAAGAGTAGTAGAGATTGATGAGCTAAAAATTTTTGGCCATAGAGAGTAACCCACGTTCAAGAAAACCATATCACCCCAGACTGGTTTCGAATAAAATGTTTACGGTGAAAAAAAATTGCACATTCGTCATCAGCATGTTCAACTACCCCGTTCCCCGTTCAGATTCCGACAGGGTACTTCTGACCGTAAGCAAAAACTTTNGTCGGTCTCCGACAAGATTTTGAAAAACTGAAAACACAAAATTAAAGAAAAATGTTTGCTCTACATGCTTTGTGAAGAAAATATTTTTCTATCATCTGAAGTAAAAAAAAAGATATTGAGCGTGAAAGCAAAAGTGCAAAATACTTTCTAGATTCGCTTCGCATGTCTCTACATGAATATTAAGAATATCGAAACACTTCAAGTAAGACATGATGTGCGCAGAGCCCGCGGGAAGGACCTAATATTGGGGGGCTGTAAGGGGGGTGTTTGCAACAAAGTTTGCAAAAAAAAGCTCAAAACTTACAAAAAATCTTCTCCTGTCGCTGGGAAAAATTGAAAATCTTCAATTATTGAGAGGTGTACACCCCTCCCGGCCCCCACTTCCGCGGGGTCTGGTTATGCGTCACAAAAACGGTGGTCTCAAGCAACTCGTATATATTTACTTTTAAAATTATTTGAAACTTTCTAGAAATGTAGTGTTTAACCGAGCGAAGATGAAGAATTTTGGGTTCTACAAGTATTTAAGCATATTAGTGAAAAAATATTGTGTTTTGGTATAGAAAATAAAAAACTAAGAGAAGTAGTAGAAAAGTCAATATAGAAATTTTCCGGTAAGGCAAATTTAAACTATAAATTTAAAATAATTTCATTGTAGCATATGTGACATTAAATTGATTATAAAGACCTTTGATCGGATGCATTGAATATCTGTTCATTTCAAGAAAAATGCTTTCGTTTGTGAAATTATGGAAATTCACACAATAAGAGAGTAATCTAGTTTTGACCTGTTTCTTCCTCTGTGCAATACGGTTCAATGATAGAAAAATCGGTTTTCTTCTCTTTTGAATAATATGTACACGAAAGAAAATTTATAAGTCAACTCATATTTCTAAATCAGATAAGTGTAACAATTTTATGAATAAATAAATAATTATTTAATCCATTGTAAAGATTTACTTGATTTTTAACAAAATTTAAGCACTTGTTGAGCTAAGCATCCCTTCGAATTAAGTACTAAAATAAAAGTTTATAGCAATAACATACAAACAAGAAAGACGAATGAAATTGTTTTTATTTCTAAGCTTATAATCGAAAACAAAGATAGATAATTTCTCATGTATTATTGATAATCTTTGCAAAGTTAACAAAAAAAAACTGAACATTCATGTCAGTATGCTTATGATATCAACTATCAAATATAAAACAAGAAATGAATAGCTAATAAAGAAAAGAAAATGATGTTTCTTCTCCATATATTCCAATACTGTCCAGGGTATTTATGCATAAAACGTGTTTGGTTTGAAAAAGAAAAGAAACATTTATATATGCGCATCTGATATTTGTTTAACACATGAAAATGACGACGAGGGGCTTTTTTACTTATAACGATCTCTATGATGATAAACCTGAAACGTATCATTATCAAGATAATTATAAATTATTATCATCGGGAAAGACAAAAATTTTATCGATACCACATACAACCATCGCTTCGATTCCAACAACAAAAACTTTTATTAAATTAGCCTCATCAGCAACAATGCAATCTAGTAATAAATTGTATCAACTCGCACAACTTGTTCCATTTGATTATCTACATTGGTTTTTTATTGGACTTGCTATTTTATTAGCATTATTATTAATTATTATTTTTATTTGTTATTGTCATGTTTATTGTAGAAACGCTAACAAATCTCGAAAGTAAAATCAGATATTTTATTTTCTAGTGATTATAAAAAATTGATGTTATTAGTGAAACGAAACAACCATTGCCGAATTTTTATCGATATCGAAAAGTCAAAGGATCATCTACTCGTACAAATAATATTTATGAAGCAACAGTGTCCTATACGTTTCCTTCTCCGAAACGCCCATGCCCATTAAATTCAAAAGAATATCTTAACAATCAAACTCTTGGACAAGGTCTTGATATTACAGATTCTCCACAAACGATACGTTTGAATATCAGTCGAACAAAATCACCAAGGTAAGCATGCAGTAAATTTCTTGTCACCTAAATGTTTTTCGGACATTTGAAGCCCACACATGAATATAGCATCTGATTTACTCAGCGAAATAAAAACTCGATTGAGTATTCGTTCGTCTGAAACATCAAACAACACTAGCCAATTATGTGAAATACCAGTAAAAGTAGATTAAATTGTATTTAACTTTTTCATATGAAAACTACACATTTCACTTGGTTCTTTTTAGCGTTCAAGTATGCATTTAAATGCTGACTCGAAACATGATGCAGTACTGATTGATATGAACTAGAACATTTTCATTTTATTCCATATTTGTTTGTATACGATAGATGAAAACATTATTACATCTTTTTTTTATGCACCGTTTCTTTTTATTTTATTTAAAAAACAAATTAGCTAAACATAATGAAATTTTTACGAAAAAAAGTCATAGAAAAAAGGAATCAATCACATTAATTTTTGCTCAATTCGCCATAGCTTAACCGTACCATCATCAGAACATGATGCTAAAAGACCAGGTTCTTTTGGATTAAACGCTATTCGATTAACATCTTGTGAATGTGCATGCGCATTTGAAGCAATCAATGAAAAACTTGGTGGAACATCTCTTTGCTTTGATTCTTCTTCGCGAAAAATACGTATACTATTATCACCACTTGCTGTTGCGATCAAACCAGTTAGAGGACACCTTCAAAAACCATAATAATAATAATAATAATAATGGTTTTTATATTTAAAAAGAAGAGATAAATACATTACCATTTCACATCATAAATAGGTTGTTTATGATAGCCACTAATTGAACATACACATTTCCATACTGGATAAACACCATTTGGTGAACGAATACCTTAATTATGATTTCAATCAAGACGTAAACTACTATTATTATTATTATTTCTATTAATCATTTTACCTTCTTGATTATTTTTTTCATAAGCATGCCATATTTTAACTGTTTTATCATCACTACATGAAACAAGTCGTTTTCCAGTAGCATCGAAATCGCAAGACCAAACTGTTGATGTATGTGAATCTTATTCGTTCGAAAGAAAGTGAAGGAACTTTAGTTCAGAAATATGATTCTATTCAATAGTGTTTATACCTAAACTGCATACACAAGACCAATCATCATTATCTTCAATAAACATTTTAATTGTATCATCATAACTACACGAGACTAAAACCTGATTGAATAAATAGTTTATATTGTGAATAAAATTTAGAAAGAAATCTTTACATCTTTGTGTGGATGCCATTTTAGATGTTTAACATCTTGTGTATGTGTTGTTAGAACAGCAGCGCAAGCAAAATCATTTTCTTCTTCATTATCTTCATAGAAAAAGAAAAAAGAAGTATATTCATATTGGATAATATGATAAAGCAAAACAATAAAAAGACATTAGTTTACATTCCCAAATCCAAACACTTTTATCTCGACCACATGTTGCCAAATAAAGTCCGCTGTGCGAGAAAGCAACATCTTTAACTTCATTCTCATGACCTTCTAATGTTGTTTGTAAGACAAATTCTTGACCTTGTCGCTCCCAAATTGATACTTTAGCATCGAAACCAGCTGATGCAATACGATTACCACAATATGACCAAGCTACAGAACGAATCGATCGTGTATGACCGTCACTGAGTGTACTTTTGCATACCCAATTTCGTTCTCCTGAATATATAAACAAAAACAATAAATTATCAATACTAAACTGATCTACTCATTAAAAATCAATCATCATTTATTTTCTTTTGAATAATCATAACTAGGTTTTCTCTGAATCAATTAAATCAAAAGTAAATTTTATTAATGATCACCTTCACGTCCCCAAATTTTGGTGATTTTGTCTGAACCACATGAAGCAAGTCTAAAAAAAAGTAATGAAAATCATTGCTTGTATAACACCCTTGTTGAACCATACAATGTGCCTGTTGGATTCCAAGCAACACACCATACTCGATCATCCGATGCTTCAAGTGTTTGCAATTCAATTAATTCTCCCATCATTTATCTAAGATGTTTTTCGAATTGTTTCTAATTTTAAAAACATAGATATAGATACAATATTGAATTTTATTAACTATCAAAACTAAGAAAACATTACAGACAAATATTAATTTAGAGTTCAGATACAAAAAAAATGACTAATTATTGAATAAATCTTTGTGAAGCATTGCCTGAGATATTTCAGAAATACAACAGAAAAAAAAACAAAGGAAAACTAAAGCAACGAGGAAAAAACATGTTTTGCTTATGAATAAATGCATATAAAAATTACAAATATCAGAACTAAAATATTTCTATTACTCGCGACAATCGAAAGCATGTTGACGACAATCAACTGCAGCAAAGACCAGACCATTTTCGCATATACATACGGAGTAGGATTGTGAACTACGAGCGGTTATTGGTCCTTTAGCACGATCAAAAAAACGTAATTTTTCAAAATAAATATGTTCATTTTGAAGACGAATCTAATAAAATTAAATATTAAAGTATGTTCAGTAATTTGTACTATTTACCGTATGTGCTTTTATAGTAATATCATTTCCAACGAAGTCAAGTGTTTGTCTAGCGGCTATATCAATATTACTGTTAGATGATAATATAAGTCGACCTTCATCTGCTGATAAACTAAATATGAAGAAAATATACAATACTTCCATTGATATCTAAATGCTTATCTACCTTAGATTTTTATCTGAACTGATTGAATTTGTTATTAAATTTGGTAGTTCCAATCGTTTCTTGTCTAAAATATACTAGTTAATGTAAAAGAAAATTTAGTATTCAATAAATCATACCCGACATAATTGAAAGATCATCAGTATATACTTGAATTTGTGATGAATCAATAGCGACAAGTTTTGAACCAGTTCGATCATTTATTTGAAATTGGTCACAATTAGCATGAATTCCATTTTGATCTAATTTTATAATAAAACAAAAACAAAAGATAAACTTCTTTATTACGGACAACGGTTTTTGAAAAATAAAATTATTTTTTACCAATGGTTAATTTTGAATTTTTATTTTCTGATCCACTTTGAATGTTCACACTTTTATCTGATTGAATACTTAACGACTATAGAAGAAAAATCATCAAAAAACAAATATGTAAATCTATTCCGCTTTTTAAATGACATTCTCACTTGATCACCACTAGATATTTTGTTTGCAATAAATCCATCTTTAAATACAACTGGCGATCGAAATATGACATGACTTTTAAATATTGTAATAGGTCCAATATTTCCCTAAAAAAATATTTATTTGAATCAATGAATAGAATCCTATAAATTTCAACAAAACAAACCCAATGAAGACCCAAAGCAACTGACAACCAAAATGTTAAACATAAATTAATCAAAACAACTATTGTTAAAACAAACAATAGACAGTATAAACAACGTTTTCTCCATCCATATATTCCAACGGACATAGTTTTCGTTGTTCTAACATGATCTCTTTGTATATCATCCATGTCCCATCTACAGAAGAAGAAAAAAAAAGTTACATGTCAAATATATTAAAGTGGCTTGTTTGTTGCTTGAAATCGCCAAAGTAATAGAAAAAGAAGAGAGAAGAAATTGAAGCAAATTGTTCAATAGACACACATACATTCAACATTAAATAAATATTAAAAAGAAAGGCGTTATACCCACCAGGGGTATACATACATCTATATATATATATATATATATATATATATATATATATATATATATTAGATAGGATAAATGTACAAAAAGAGAAAAAAAACGTTGAAATCGACAAATCACAGTAAAGGACAGGACAAGATTCGAATAGAAATACATCGTTAAATCTGAACGAGACAAATATTGAAAATGAATAGCTCAATTCAAAGAAATGAAATAGACAAAGAATTTTATTTTTAATTTACAAAGATACATTTTCAATTTCAGCGAATCGGCTAAATCCCCCCTCCCCCCATGCACACATATTTATTTATTTATTTATTTATTTATTTATATGATCTGTCTCTTGTGAATTGTTCTACTGTTTTCATAGACATGTTCTCTCTCTCTCTCAATGACCTACAACAATAACAGATCTACAGATACACATATATAAACATAAATGACTAGAGAGTAAGCAATTAATAAACAGAAGCACACAAAAGAAAACTTTGGTAGAAAACACTAAGATGCGCTTGATGGCTCATTAAGTACAACAAGTCCCTGATTTTGAAGACAATGTAAACGTCGTTCGACTGCTTCACGATATTGTCGTAATATTGATCGATCACAATCGGTTGTTGCTTGTTGACTTAAACTATGAAACAAAACTTGCGCTTGAGTATATGGTCCAATACACTAGAAGGAAAAACAATAAAAATTATATTACTAAGAAATAGATGATTCTCTTACTTCTTGAGCTTTACCAAAAAATTCTAAACTAGCTGCATTTAAACAAAGATCAATTGCATGCAAATAAAGTAATTTATCGGCCGTTAATGTAACACCTTTCATTTCATCATGTGTTAATAATTCTTCTTGTGCACTTAATTGTTTACACATTATTAAACAATGTTTATATTTATTATTTAAATTACTAACAGCATCTCTATTGTAAGAAAAAGAAAGCAAAGCATTTTTAGAAAAGTGATTTTTATTTAAAAATTTGTTTGTCAATCATTCAAAGAGAAATAGATTAGACGAGATCACTACTATGTATGTAAATAAGATTAATCAGATTTAAACTGTCTCTTCGGAGAATTAAACACTTATCACATATCATATTACATATGCATGAAATACGACATACAGAGGACGAGAAAGAAGCTATTGAGAGTTGTTCTTTTTATTACTCATAAAATTTAATCAAAATGTCATACTCCTCTAGTCATGTCAACATAAGCATTATGGACTTAAATTCAACATAATAAATTCTAAAAATCATTTATGAATCAATGCTTGAAATGATGATAAAGCTACTGATCGAATTTAACTATCTTAAAGATGTACGCTATTACCTTAGTTGTATCTTACGACATAAACAGCGAGTAGACCCCAAAACATAAGCGATATAAAATAAATTTAGAACGAAAAAAACTCATGGTATCTACTGTAATAGTCCATTCTAATATACAAACCGTTGTAGAGAAATGTGCGCTTGTCTCCTATTATATGCATATCTATTATAATTTCTTACCTAACATTAGCTGTTGGATGTAATTTTCCGGATTTGAGCGTATCACTAGAATGATAAAAAAAAAGCATTCCAATATGCAAAAAAACAAAAAATCTTCAACGGTATAACTAAATTACCGAGCAAGACACATTGCTGAACTAAGAAAATGCATTGCTTTAACATAAAGTGTTAATTGTTCTGCACGTTTATATAAATTGTCCACATGACTAAGACGATCCATTTTAGGTCGTGGTATATTATTATTACTGTTCTTATTATTTAAACTGAACGATTCTGTTAATAAACTTGTTCGTGAACTTGCTAAAGTTAATATATAATCGACTAGTTGAAGAATAAATTCTAGCTTATTCAATGTATCATGATGATCATTCTACAAAAATAAAAGCATAATTTTTCTCGTTAGAAAAATAATACTATATTAATACATACATCCATCAATGCATCGTCTGTAATTTTTTGAGGTTCGAAATAACGGCCGTCAGGATTGGCATCACCAAATATAGAAGTAACACGTCGACGAAGTTGTCCGGTTGCTGTTTGCTGATCATTATTCGTTGCAAAAAAAACAGTATTATTTTCTTGTTCAAAGAATCGATCGTGTGGATCTGATAAAAAAGTTTCAATGAAAATAATTTGAAACAAAAAAGTGAATGCTTACTATCTATATCAGTTAGTTTTTGTCGTGATTTAAGTGGCGATACATCAATAATCAATTTCGAATTTTGTTGTTGAGCAATACTTGAATTTGATGCTGATTGTTGAATGGTTCGTGATGGTGATGATGTAGCATCTTAAATTAGGACAGATTCGATTTTTAAAAATATTCAAATAAAAATAGTTACCTGTTCGACGAGTTGATGGTACTAAACTAAATGGGTTTGCTGATGCATTTGTAGGATCGATCGTAAATCGTACAGCAGGTGGGCTAATCGAATTAGCTAAATCCGAATTTGATGAAACAATACTTGCTTGACGTAGTCGATCTAATGATGTACGACGGTCTAATTAAAAAAGAAAATAGTCAAAGATGCTTTTTGTGAAAATCGAAATTAGATATACCATCATATGGACTACTATTTGGGCTAGTAGCTGATGTAGCACCAACATTTTTCACACGATCTCGAGATTCTTGCATTTTTTCATAATTATGAATTTGTGATGGAACTGGTATTGGTTGCGTAATACTGGAAGTTCGATTGTCTTTTACTGTAGCAGTATTTTCTATAGCCATTAATGCAAGATTATCCGGTCGTTGTGATGACAGTTCTTCTGAGCATCTTTAACGCATAGAACATAACAAATTTTTTGTTTTTTTCATCTGTAAAATAACTTACAAAATGCCTTCCGATAATGTTCGATGCTGTTCTCTTATAAGACGTTTTTCTCTTGAAAGTTGCGCAAATGATGTATGACCACCTGAGAAAAGAAAAGAAAAGTTTCTATCTCATATTAATTATACTGAAATAGTTTACCAATTGGAAGAGTTTTTTCAATAGGAACATGTTCAGGTATAAGTACAAAATCATCTTGTTTTGTAGATACTGGTATACTTGGATTCGATACATGTTTAACTATTGATCGATTTGTATTAATAGCTGGAACAAAATTATTTACAGAATTTGGCGATGGTGAACGATGATTATTTGCTGGTGATTGTACTGTAGTGGGTAATATAGTTGGTATAAAATCTGGTTCATATTCAGGAATAGGATCAATCTGACGGCTGAATTGCCGAGGCATTGTTAAATCCTTTTTGACGACAATATAAAATATGTTCTTTTTTTCTAGGAAATATCTAGATGAAACTTACAAAATCTTGTACTTGAGATAAAATTCCTTCACGTAATGGCGATGAACTAATAATACTCATAGCTGATGTTTGTGCGCGACCTGATGATATTGGTATAGGTTGACCTATAACATATTATTTAAGTATAATTAAGATTGCAATTTGGCTTCTGTTTTTTCTCAAACATACTTTTCGCTAAAAATGGATGATCAAAAAAATCCTCATAATCAATACGTTCTTTTGGATTTCTTTTTAAAATTCTAACAATTAAATCAGTTAATTCTCGTGAAGTTGCTGGTGGAATTCTAAACATAGAAAGATTCAATTTTTTATATGTGTATAGAAAAAAAATGTTGAAAGAATATTCAATTCAAACTTACGCTGGTAATAAATTAACATTTCTTTCATAGAATTGTTTAAGTGCTTGTGGTGTTTGTGCTTGAAATGGTGCTTTACCAGTCAAACATTGATACATAATTGTACCGATTGACCATAAATCAGCTTTACCATCATATTGTAATGATCGAATCACTTCCGGTGCCATATACATTGGCGAGCCACATAATGTTCCAGCCATAACGCCATCAGATAAAAATCTAGCAAAACCAAAGTCAGCTATTTTCAATATAATATCTTGTACACGTTGATTATTTTTGTCTGGATGTGATAAAAGAATGTTTTGTGGTTTCAAGTCACGATGTACCTTAACGATGTAATATAGATTTGTTTTTCATGAAATATGTAAATAAAACCAAATATACTTACAACATTATGTTCATGACAGGCGCGAATTGCAGCAGCTAATAAAAATTAATTAATTATAATGAATTAGACAAACATGATTTCTTACCAATTTGTCGAAAGAAAATAGCAATTGTATCTTCACTAAGAGTTTGTCTTGATTGAAGATAATCGGCTAAATCTCCTCCATTGCAATACTAAATTCAATAAAAACGCAACATTTATTAGTATATCAATGTAAATTTAAAAACAAAATTATTAACAAACCTCCATTACAAGATAAACATTATTTTGAGATTCCTGGTAGAAAAAAAAGTAGAAATCATCATACAATCAAATACGAGAAATAAAAAGGAATTTAAAATATTACTTTGCAATCGAGTAGTGCAACTAAATTTTCATGTTTCAGTTTAGTTAATTCCTAAAAAAGATAAAAATTTAACTAAAATATTAAAGTCTGTTTTCTTTTCTTGCTTTAAGAATTTTAATTTCTTTTTCCAATAAACTTTGTGATTTTGCTAATTGCTTTTTTGTTATCTGCTTAATAGCGACTTGCTGTTCAGGATTCTTTAAAAATAAAAAACAACAACAAAAAGATAGATATATATATACTAAAACTGATGTATTCCGACCACATACACTTTTTGTATGACCAAGAAATACAATAGCAAAAGCACCATGTCCAATTAAATCCCGTTTGCTATATTGATAGTCACCAATGGTTTCCGGCATCTTTAATTTTTTCTTATTTGTTCTTGTGTTAATAAATATAGATATATGTTTAAATCATGTACAATAGCTAAAGATAATATGTCGTCTAAAGAAAACCAAATAGTTCTGGTTAAATTTATGGTGATAAAATACAATAGGAACGAAAGAAAATAGTATTTCTACGGTAGAATATTGAATATAAAATGAGTCAAGAAAATGATGCAATCGTTGCTTTAGTTGTACATATGTATTCATTCGTTCAATATAATCATTTATATGAAACATCTATGGGTTGCCTATTCTCTGCATAAAGTCAGGCGCATAATTATCAACAACTCCAGTAATGTTGCTTATATGTCGTCTCATGTGCATAGAATATCTATAACACAACATAATCAGCCAGCAGCTGAGTATATGCTTTGTATGTAAAGAATCAGAAGGAAAAGTTGAGAAGAACGAGCAAAGAAAAAAACATCATCATGTGATAATGACTTATATTCACATTTTTTTTTCCTGTTCTTACTCCCCTTAAAACCCAACAACATTCAACTTGTAAAACAACCCTAGTTTATTGCAGTCGTATATAAAAAAAGTTAGATGGTAACCGAGATATAGAGTTGGAAAGCACACATCGATGATGTATTACATCTATACTTAAGAAAGTGCATTCTTATACATCGAACTCTGTAAAGTTAAAGTTAGGGTTCTCAAGGCTAATAGTAATATATTAACATGATTTTTTTTACGGTATGCTTACTTATGATTGCTGTACAGTGTTTTGATAAATAAAATAAAGATAAAATATCGTACGATAATCGAATAGGTAGAAATTTACGTAAATATGTATCATATTTTGATAAAATTTTAAGCAAAAAAATAGCAGACTGATTAGATAAAATCTTATTCATTTTTGAATTAAAAAATAGAAATGTCAATCGTTGTATAAATTAAATCATATCAATTTCGATAAGGTCACTAGTAGGCATCCATACATCTATGTCGAATGATGTCAGCTTGTACAATAGCTTACTGGTTGTTTTCGCTGATCGTGCATTTGTTTGCTCTTTCTTTTTCCGATCTGGTCACGTTTCTAATGCGTGATTCGAACATATAAAAAACTGCTCTCAGATTTTTTTGTTAACATAGAGACCAAAGTATGTTCTGTTATGTTTTTTCTTTTGCTTTTTCTCATAAAATCAGCTGATGTTTTATTTTTTTTCTCGTAGGCGTTTGTCTTCAAAATGTGATGCTATCATATTTTAGCAAGCTACTGATCGTCTCTGTATTTATTTAGAGAAAATAAATGTAAAAAAACTTATCGATCACACTAGCAAGAAAGAATATCCTGTCATGATCTTCATTGATTAATTCACATACCTTTTCATTGAATATGTACAATTTGTTAAATATATACATTTAAGATTAAATTACTTTTTTTAAAATTATCTAAAACTCAAGAGCAAATTTATTTTTTGTTTTCTTGTAAACAGATAATAAGACTTTTTTTAAATAAAAAAGACAATAATCAACAAGCCCATAGTTATAACAACAATGAATCAACTAATATAATAATAAACAATAAAGACGAAAAAAAGAAAGAGGAGATAAGTTTTCATTTATTTTTGGCCCATTTTGTCATTCTTTTGTATGAATTCAAACAAAAATTCCGACCCAAAGTAAAAGAAATAAACCGCCATAGCCAAGAAAAAATGATGCCACACTACAATATAATAAGAAATCGATTATTGTTTACCGCTGAAAAATTCAAATAGAACTTACAGAGCAATGAGAATTTCTTTTTTCCAATCTCGAGTATATTTTGTACTTGTAACCTCATAAACAAAAAACCATGACATTAAAAATATACCAATACCTAAATGAATCAAAATACTGTTTGACTTCGTCTATTTATTTTAGATTCGTTTTAGTTACCTAATAAAACTATGCTAAGTGTCGGAAAAGCAGCTGGATTAACTGGGCTAACATAGCGGCTCATTTGGTCAACATTTAATCGTACCATTTTGGTTTTTTTTCTATTATTAATGAAATTGAATCTGAAGAATAAAAGAGCTCGACTAGCATAATATAGGTATATTTTTATTTTTTTTCTACTTTTCTTTTCTATACATAGACTACCCTAAAAGATGAAAGTGATGAATGTTGCTCATGAAAATAAGGTTAGATGGAACAAAACAAAACAAAAACACAAGTCATAATCAGGCGTTATGGTTTCTTGACATTATTTCGATTTTGCTAAATATTGTTTAGCAAATGTGAGACCACTTTCAATATTTCCATTGAGTTCTTTTTTGGCTTTTTCAATTAATTTCTTTTCGAAATCAGAAAGTTTGCCAACACCCATGCTTCTTTCAACACCATTACGCTAAAAATGAATTTTGAAAAATAAATCAATAGATCAACAAAACAAAAAGAATGATAAAATAAACATACGCCAAAGAGAAGCGGTGTAGCAAAATAACTAAATTCTGTTTCCCGTGATGCTATATAACCACATTCAACAACACCTTCTTTACCACTTAAGGCTTCAAGAACTGCAAATGAAAATCTTGCACCAGCATGTGCCATTGATAATGTTGCACTGCCAGCACCAGCTTTAGCTTCAACAACTTCTGTTCCAGCATTTTGAATACGAGTTGTCAAACTTTCTAATTCTTGTTGAGAGAATGAAACTGGTGGCGATGTTTGTGAAAGTAATGGAATTATTGTATTTCCAGAATGACCACCAATGACAGGAATATTAACTTTTGCTGGATCAAGGCCCTTCGCGTAGACAAGAAAATAGTAAACGTATAATTATTCAGAAAAATCAACAAACTTTAGCTTCAGCAATGAATGTTGCTGCACGAACAACATCTAATGTTGTAACACCAATCACTTTTTTTTCATCATATACATTATGTGCCTTCATAATTTCCGATGCAATGACAACTGTTGAATTAACTGGATTTGCAATAATAGCAATAATAGCTCGTGGACAATTTTTAGCACAAGCAGAAACAAGATCAGCAACGATTGTTGCATTTGTATTGAATAAATCATCTCGTGTCATACCTTAAACAAATAATTCATTGTTTTTCTTTTGTAACAAAGATGAAATAGACTCGTCTTCTATTGCAAAATGAACAGAAGAAAATCTGAATCCAATTGAAGCTCGATCTTACAAAATAACGAGCATTCTATTTTACCTGGTTTGCGTGGTACACCTGCTGGAATCACCACAAGATCCATTCCTTTTAGTGCATCTGATAGTTCATTTTTGCCAACATAAGCTCGGACTTTGGTACGTGTTTCAATATGACTAAGATCAGCGCCAACACCTTTTGTATGCTGAATATCGTAGAGTGATAAATCACTGATCAAGGGGCTTAGCTTAAGTAATAAAGAAAGTGGTTGTCCAATACCACCGCCAGCACCTAAAACGGCAACTTTTCTTTGCTAAAAATAAAAGAAGCAACGAGAATAAAATAGACGAAAAATAGAATATTTGTGAATAGCATACAGAACTTCCTGATGCTCTAGCACTTGATGCATAACGAATAAAATTTGGGCTAATTTTTGAAATAAGAGAGCCAAGTAGAATTGGAGATTTGTTCATTTTTATTTTCCTTTCTCTTGATTTTGTTCTCTTAGATGTTCTGAAAAATATAATAATGAGAATGGAAAACGTATCTCAATATTCTAAATAATAATGTAATCGAGATCACTAAGATTTGTTTATTTACACGTATGAGTTGGCTATTTCAGTTCAACCAATGATAGAAAATGCTATATTTAACCCATTGAAAGTATATCAAGAAGTGAAAAAATTTTCTTTAGAATAAAATCATATAAAAAATTAAGAAAGCTTCGTTTTAAGGAAAATCAAAATTTTTATATCGTTTCAAAACACCATAGTAGAGACTAAAACGCTATTTTTCATTGGTCCATCACATCGGTCAAACGCGCTGAATAGTGATTGGGGAAGAGGAGGTAGATAATTGGAAAAAAGATCGTGTAAGCTCAATGTTGGTTGAAAGGATTAGAGTTAGATCACTGGGCCTTTTTCTCTTCTCACATTTTATTTCTACATATTTCAATTGACATTGTAGATGAGATCACAAATGCATTCATCTCTATTGTTTGTCATCATTGGTTTTATTGCTTCTACATATGGACTTTATAGTTCGGCTGATGATGTTATTGAACTCAATCCATCTAATTTCGATCATCTTGTTATGCAAAGTTCTGATATATGGTTTGTAGAATTTTATGCACCTTGGTGCGGTCGTAAGTATCTGAGTTTGTTGCTTATGCATATTTATAATCAATTCTTTATTGCTCATATTTAGATTGTCGAAATCTGGCACCCGAATGGAAACGTGCCGCAACAGCATTGAAAGGCATTGTTAAAATAGGTGCTGTCGATGCTGATTCACACAAATCTCTTGGTCAACAATATGGAGTATCAGGCTTTCCAACAATAAAAGTATTCGGAAATAATAAACGCTCACCAACAGATTATCAAGGTGGACGAACAGCTGATGCTATCATTGAGCAAGCTCTCAATCAATTAAGAGCAATTGTCAATGAACGTTTGGGTAAACGTGGTGGTGGTGGTGGAAGTGGCGACAGCGGAAATGGAGGAAAAGATACAATCGAATTGACAGATAGCAATTTCGATGTAAACAAGTTTTTTTGAAATTCAATTCTTTTTTTTTCTAATTATTTTTCTTTATTTTTTTTCTAGTCAACGGTTATCGATTCGGAAGATATGTGGCTTGTTGAATTTAGTAAGTTTACAATCTAAAAATTGATCTTTCATGACATTGAATTTTCTTGTATCAACTCTTGTTTACTGACAAACAAATCGAGCATATAATTTCAATTTGAAAGTTATCTCAATAATAGATCTATTATAATTGATATTTCAATTACATATTATTACTATGTTTCTCGCTGATTTATATTTACTCTGCTACGTCGGATGCACACACACACACAATAGATATTTTAAAAACAAATTAAAGGATACGATTAGTGAATGAAAATAGGGACGTCTCATAAATATTCAGTTACTACTCTTACAGTCTTTTTTATGAACTTGAATATTCATATGATTCTATATAATTGTTTCAAATGAAAATTTGCTCGATATTTTAACTTAAAACAAAATCTGTGAATAATTCTATTTTTTTCTTATCATTTTAGTGGCTCCATGGTGTGGTCGTAAGTATTTCTTTTCGAAATAATTTCTTTTCGCTTTTACATACGTTTGTGTTTCATAGATTGCAAGAATTTAGCACCAGAATGGGCTCGTGCTGCTACAGAACTTAAAGGTAAAGTTAAGTTAGGTGTTGTAGATGCAACTGTCCATACACAATTGGCACAACGATATGGAGTACAAGGTTTTCCAACAATAAAATTCTTTCCGTCTGGTAAAAAGGATGGCCAAGCTGATGAATACGATGGTGGACGATCATCAAATGTATGCTATCTATTTATACATATGAAAACTTAAAAAAAAGACTATATCATTCTTATTTCCTATTCATTTCAATAGGATATTGTTGCTTGGGCATTGGATAAATCTCAAGCAAATGTTCCAGCACCAGATGTTCTTGAAATAACAAGTCAAACTGTCTTAGATGATAGTTGTGCCGAAAAACAATTGTGTATAATATCATTTCTACCAAATATTCTTGATTGTCAATCAGAATGTCGTAATGAACATTTAACAATGTTAAAAAATTTTGCTGAAAGTTACAAACGCAATCGTTGGGGTTGGCTTTGGGTTGAAGCATTTCGTCAACCAAAACTTGAAGAAACTGTTGGTATTGGAGGTTTTGGTTATCCAGCACAAGTTGCTATAAATGCACGCAAAGGAAAATATGTTGTATTGAAAGGTGCATTTAGTCAAACAGGTATCAGTGGATTCTTAAAAGAATTATCAGCTGGTCGTTTGACAAGCCCACTTGTACCATTGGCCGGCGTTGCTGAAGGAAAACTACCAACTATTATTGATAGTGAACCATGGGATGGTCAAGATGGAAAATTAGATTTTGTTGAAGATATTGATCTCAGTGATGTCAATTTGGATGATGAAGAGAATGATGATAAAACAAAAAAAGTTGAATTATAATTTGTATAAATTATTGCAAAAAAAAAGGAAATCGAATGAAAAACATATAGTTCTCATCGAGGCTCTTTAATTATAGCTTTGTTTTTATTTATGTTTGTTAAATGTGTATGTGAGCATGCTTAATAATTGTTATTTGGCTTTCTGTTCGTTTTTTTTCTTCTTCTTTTTATTTATCAATCGTAGGTGAATAAAAGAAAACTGACAACATTACATTTATTTATGATTTATGGGACATTTCAGAATTACTATAATTTGAATTGATAATGAGGATACCTATGTCCTTTTATTTTATTTTTATTGCTATTTCGAACTGTTTCTTCTGTTCTGCTGACTAACAATGAGTGTACTTTGCCCCATCCAGTATTCTTTTCTTTTCTTTCTCTTTCGTTTTTTTATTCATCTATGTTCTTTTTTTCTACTCTATTCTTTGCACTCGATAAATCAGACAATCTTTTTTCTACTGCTTACTGGTTCGCAATCGTATTGCTTCTTGTTGTTGTTGTACTATGCGATAGAATTTAATACGGCTGGATTAGAGAAAAATAATTTCTAATCTTAGCATTTGAACATATATTAAACATGATTATAATGTAAAAAGTACGTGAGTCTTAACTACCCACAGTAATTAATTTTTTATTGTTCAATGTGAGCTTTTATAAATAATTTAGTATTGTGTTTCATTATGAAACAAAAAATAAATCTATAAGATAAATTCAACGCGAGAGCTACAGCTTTTCAACCGTTGTACTTGTTTTTTTCCTTTGTCGTACACTATCTGTAGTTAAGTGTCTGTATTTATACTTCCTTTCTTTTTCTTTTTCTTTTCAATAGAAATGACGTAATTGTTTTTTCAAAGAGAACAAAAAAAAATATTAAGAGGCAAACTATAATATAAGCATGACAAGAAAAGCACGTGAATGCCGTGTTAGCATATAGCATACTATAATTGTGTATTCTATGCGTTTTTTTCCTGTTCTTTAGTCGATCGATTTACTATCGTATGAATAGTTGCTTATATTGCATTGTAACATTGAAATTTGTTATGATTAAAATAATATTTTTATTATTGATATTTTAGATCTATCTTTAATTGTTAACATTACGGATAAACAGTGTAAACTTCATTATCTAGCCAATATTCAAGTATTCAGGTTAGTATCTATTGATTATTATTTCTTTCTTTCCTTCCCATTTTTCGATTTTGAATAAGTAATCATGGGTAAATAGTAGAAACCGAATCATTCATGAGCGTTTGTTATAAGCTGCACCGAAGTCAAAACTCGAGCAGGACAAAAATCCCATTTATTATTACATGGTTGGATAGAGTTCGATGAGTAGATCATGCATATCACCTTTAAAATATTTCTACGCTTCCGTTTTGATTGAGAAATTTTCAAAATACAAATTGCACCTGAAGAAGTGAATATTTCACTTTTTCCAAGAAAACTCGAAATTTACCTCGTTTAACAATCATCTAAGTTTCTAAAACTATCATCATCGAATTCAACATGAAAATCTGAATCTACTGATGTAATTTTGACCATTAAAAAGTGTACGCTTCATGTTTGAGGAGCTCCACTAGGTCACCTTGTAGACACGTTCAAATTGATGTCTCGCAAAATCATCAAGTATTTTTTTTGAAAGCATATCTCGAACTTTTTTACGTCATTCGAACCGTCAAGCAACAGCGGACAAAATTATATATTCAGTTTTAAAATTATTGTTCTGTCTCTAACAAAATCGAGTTTTACTACATCCGTTGCTGAAGCTGAACGAATTACTCTCTTATTTCGAGATTTCGAGTATCAAAACTCAACTTTCATGCAAGATAAACATCAGATCCGGAATCAGCACGAAAAAGTACATTGACTATCATATATTTTATGAAAAAATAATTTTCATCAAAATTTTATCTGTGGTGGATCACAGGACAAAATCAAGAAAGAAATGACTGAGTGGGAGTAGGCTGCAATTTTGATGAAAATTAGTTTCTTGATAAATTATATATGATAGTCAATGTACTTTTCGTGTTGATTCCGGATCTGATGTTTATCTTGCATGAAAGTTGAGTTTTGATACTCGAAATCTCGAAATAAGAGAGTAATTCGTTCAGCTTCAGCCACCGATGTAGTAAAACTCGATTTTGTTAGAGACAGAACAATAATTTTAAAACTGAATATATAATTTTGTCCGCTGTTGCTTGACGGTTCGAATGACATGAAAAAGTTCGAGATATGCTTTCAAAAAAAATACTTGATGATTTTGCGAGACATCAATTTGAACGTGTCTACAAGGTGACCTAGTGGAGCTCCTCAAACATGAAGCGTACACTTTTTAATGGTCAAAATTACATCAGTAGATTCAGATTTTCATGTTGAATTCGATGATGATAGTTTTAGAAACTTAGAAGATTGTTAAACGAGGTAAATTTCGAGTTTTCTTGGAAAAAGTGAAATATTCACTTCTTCAGGTGCAATTTGTATTTTGAAAATTTCTCAATCAAAACGGAAGCGTAGAAATATTTTAAAGGTGATATGCATGATCTACTCATCGAACTCTATCCAACCATGTAATAATAAATGGGATTTTTGTCCTGCTCGAGTTTTGACTTTGGTGAGCCTGACATAGAATGTCAACCTATCATCAATTTTTTTGCGGTTCATAATCAATATGTACAGCTATTTTGAATGAAATTTCTCAGCAGGAAGTTTGATGTGCATAAATGCACTACCTTAAAAAGTATTATATAGAAACCAATAGGCTTGTTTCAACAACATCTATTATTAGTGCATATTTATTTAAACTTTGCTCTCTATCGTTCGGTGACTGCCATGAAAAATCATAACATAGGAATGTTCTATTTACATGTGTTATCAAGATGTCTGACTGTGAGAAGAAGACAACTCAATTTCGTTTGATAGACTCTGCTCGTCAATTTTTCAGACATATAGAAAACAATTTTTCCCTAGGGTATTGTTTCTTTTGCTGCAACATATGTAAAATAGTAGTCTATTCAATGAGACTGTTAGAGCTCGACGTGATGACAGCATCATATCGAAATATATGTGTATGAAGTATAAATTACTTTTCTGTTGTTCATGTTGAGAAGAAAGAAACAGTATTGTTTATCAATATTTCGAAGTCTTTATGATCAATAAACTTTCTAATATTTATATACATGGAAGAAAATAATATGTCACTTAACTCTCAGAGTATTTTTACATATGTGTATGTGTATGGTGTTAATAGATATTTGCCCTAAGGTATATGTACTTTTTATACGTATGAAAATGATTTTTATCGTTTATACGTCCAACTTGCTTTTTACCATTTCGTTTGCGAGAGTATACATTGTTATTGTGTTCTTTCCTATTCACCTGCGTCGGTACTTCTTTTCAAACATAACCGATCTCTTCCATATTGAATAGTTCAGTTGGTGATTGTGATCTGATTATTGGCTATAAGCATATAGCTGTTTATTTATGACATGCGTATATTGACCTCGAAGTGAAAACGAGAGAAAGAAAAAAAGAATTTTTTTTTTCAATACGTAGTGGTTCGCTATACTGCTTCAATTGCTGCTGCTACAGCACTTCACACAGTCCGTATTCCAACTAAGAGAACGGAAAAAGAAAACGAGTAAAAGTGGTACTTGAATAAAAAACATTCTAAATGTCTTTGTCTATGATTAAACGAAATACGTCACCAGTAGGTGTATCTAGATAGAAATAAAGTACAACACAATTTTCTTTTTCTTTGTAGGTATTCAATTACCGATGTCCAAAGTTCTTTCAAAGTTTGTTTTCTGCTTTTTTCTTGTTTCTTAATTTAATATTCATTTCGTTTTTATTTTTCTAGATAAATTTATTTTAATTATGCAATCATTATCTGTTTATGCTCGATTGTTTGCACGTGTTATTAGTAGTACAGAAGCTGAAAATATTCTTTTTAATGGTTTATTACGTTTATCTTCATCGTCTGTTCACGTAACACAATCTTCCAATAGTCTTGCCATAACATGTCCATCAACAGCAATCAAACACGCTGTGCATCTAGTCACTGTATCATCTGGTTATTCAAGTCATGATAACAATGAACTTGAATATATAACCCAAACAAAACGAAAAAATTCTCTAATAGAACAACAATCAAATTCATCAAATGTGTATGGTGATGATGCTTTTTTTGTAACAAGACATCGTTTAGGAGATTTTCTCGGTATGTAAAATTTTAGAGAATAAAATTTGAATTCATTTTAAAATTTAAGGTGTTGCTGATGGTGTTGGTGGATGGCGTGAACATGGTATTGATCCATCATTATTTTCTCGTTCATTGATGGATGCCTGTAAATCCTTAATTGATAATAAACTCATTGATTTAAATCCGTTAACATTGAAAGAATTATTATCAAAAGGTTATAAAAAGCTATTAGAAGATAAACAATGCATTATTGGTAATGAAACTTATTTTTAAAAGCAGAAAACTAAACAAAATAATGCATCAAATGTTTTTCTAATTTAGGCAGTAGTACAGCGTGCATTGTTGCATTACATAACGAAGAAAGAATATTACATACAGCTAATTTAGGTGATAGTGGATTTGTAGTTATACGAAGAAACACAATTGTGCATCGATCACAAGAACAGCAGCATTATTTCAATTCGCCATTTCAATTAGCCATTCATCCAACCATTAAAGATCCACGTTTAATTGCTGATAGGTATGCTAAAAAAAATAAAAGAATATTTCATAAGTTTTCTTTTTATTTGATTAAATTCTACGTAGAGTGTATATTATCATAAGATTCATGTTTTTTTAATATTAGTAATGATCAATATTCGTAGGTAATTGTACGGAAGAAAAGCAAGAAAAAATGTTTTTTGTTTATTCTTTTTGCATAACGAAAGCATTGCTACAATTGTGTTTACTTTTCATATAGAAAACTTGTACGATCAAATTCTTTGGGGCTATAATATAGGACTGACATGTATTTTATATTCTCATTATACTAATGCAAAATAGCTTAATTGAGAAATGTCAAAGACACTAGTCTATTTTTCAGGACTAATCAATTGCCAAAGAAATGATTTATTTTATTTCAACATCTTGAATAGAATTTTTCTCCTTTTTCTTTTATTTTTGCCATTTTATTTTCTGTTGGCCTTCTTGCTTTTCATTTTTATCTTCCGTTTTTCCTCAGTTAACATTATTATTAATTTAATTGGCAAATAATCTTGCTGTACATATCTATTATGTATATATAGTACGTCTCCGTGCACTACTATTCATCTTAATAAGCTGAGGAATGTCGAACCCGTTTTGATATGTCAATTTTCAGTTTTAAGCTCTAAAAAGACGATTGTAAATTGAACTACTCAGAATATGCACAAATATAGTATTGTTATTCAAATTTTGACAAAGACTTTGTAATGTTTTATTACAGTCTAATACTAGCTGTTATTATCATTGCCTCTCGGTTATCGGTGCGAAGAAAATGTTTTAGATGATATTTGCTAGAGAAATGTATTGAGTGATCTTTCGACATTGTCGCCTGCTATTTGTCTATTTGTCAATGTCTAGAAACGGAAAGAATTGCAATAGATCTTGTTTTAAATATACACTCACTATTTTCTTGAAAAATGTATGCAAGTTTCAAAAAAAGTTTTCCAAGTAAAAAATTGTGCTTATTTCTTCTTTTATAGTCCCGACTTAGCATCAGTCACTTCATTTCATGTCGAAGAAAATGATTTTATTGTTATTGCAACAGATGGTCTATGGGATAATTTACCTGATACTACAATACTTGAAGAAATGAAACAAATTAAAGTAAGTTAACTTTAAATATGAACTATTGTGTCTGGCGATTTTATTTGCTTCGCTGCATTTTTACGTTGTGATGATATTTCAATAAGTGACAAACGATCTTGTTCATAATCATTATCATTAAAAATACTTGAGGAGCCATTATCATAATCTGATCCTGCCATAGAAATGTCAATACTTTTTTTGCGTCGTAGTTTTGAAGGATTTGAAACATCTTTAACAAGAAAAAAAATGAAAATTGATAGAAATTAATTAATTTATATTAAATAGAAAATATTTTAATAAATTACCTTTGGGCTCTGAATATGCTTTGGATGAGGATTCAGCATCAATATCTCTCATGGGTATATCATCAAATGGTGAAATAATAACAGTATTCGATTCTGGTTTAAATAATGTTGATGTATTTACATCTTCATTGTCAATTAATATTTGATCATGCATTATAGTTTCTCTTCGTTTCGCATAGGATTTTGTTAAATTTATTTTACATTTTTGTACAAGACCAAGTAGAGTACATGAGAATAGTATAAAAAATACAAGTCCAAGCATTGGAGCTGCACCGATAAGTGCAGCAAACAACCATTTCGGAATGTGCATATTCATAATACAACAAAATATGCCGACACTTACACTCGCTTTCTTTTTGTGCTTATGTTATAGTTACTAAAACGAAGTGCTTAGATATATGATTTACAGGAAGTTGATAGATCGTTATTTGGGTACATGAAGAAAAGACACAAGAAGCGTTATATACAAAGTGTTTGGCATTCATTCATCATGTTCCTCTCAGTGCTAGATCTCGTTGTAAGACTGAAGCAGGCATCACTAGACAGACTATTCTATTCCGGCTGTTCTTGTATATACTATCGTGCTGTTTCCGATTGCAGTTGATTGACATGCGAGAAATGCTACTAGCAGAAGACGCCGCTTTTGCCAGCATGTTGTAAATAGAATTTGATTAGGCAGGGGGGATGCCAAAGAACAAGAGAAGAAGAAAAGAGAACGGGAGCTGATGAATAAGCAATCTCTTGAGAATAAAATATAGAATATTAATATATAGTTTGAATTATTTTATTTTTTTCAGGAACCAACATTGGATAATTTACAGAGAATAGCACATAAATTAGCCAAACGTGCACTGAAAAATGGTTATGATCCAAATTTTTATTCACCATTTGCTCGAAGTGCTAAAAGATCATTGGGAATTAATATTTGTGGTAAGAAAAATGAATTAGTTTGCTTTTGTTGTTCTTTGCTCTAGATCAAGAATAAGTTTCTATCATAAGATAGATATAAAAAAAAAGATTCCATTTGTATTTTTAACTATAAATTGATAAGCTAGTCTGTTCTATATCACAAACAGATGACAATATCATTGTAAACAATATATTATCTATTGTGACAAGCAAACGTTTCTTTAATAATCTCTGATATAATGTGCACAGTTAAAAATACACTCAAATTCTATAGTAGTCGTATGAAGAAGAAGATTTGTATTTCTGAAGATTATTTTCTAGTTGCAAAAATTTGCCATTATAGATATATTTAAAAAAAACTTCAATCTTGAAATGATTTTCTTTTGCTTTGTTTCGTATTGGATTGACGTATAGAAAATGCTTTTCTATCAATTTTCACGCAACCTTGCCGGTTCAATCAACACCCTCAAGAAAGGCTTAAATCGTTTTTCTTTAATTGTGAACTTTTTCGGTCATAATAATTAAGATATCCAAGCATTTTATCAGCGAAACAGATCACACACACGCACACATGAGCATATAAATAAATAATAAGGTTATGATTAAAAAACACAACTGCCTAGACAATAGTGTAAAATCGCTAAATATATATGTTTGAGATTAGTAGCGTAACTAATCACCGTATAAAATCCTAACTTTCTTGATAGAATAAAGAATGAATTTAAATTAAACAAGACAAACAATCTCATATTCATATTTATTCATTTTTTACAATTTCGTATTATATCTTCTGTTTTTTGTTTTGTTTATGTAGGTGGTAAACCCGATGATGTAACTGTATTACTTGCTGTCGTTAAATCGACATTTGTATGATGATATATATATATAAATAAAGATTTGATTTATGTACGACGAATACTAAACGTGGTGCTCTATGATACATACACTTTTTTCTGTTCTTTTTTGTGTCTATTTGTAAATCTAGTCTTGAGTAAAACATCAAATAGTTCTTAGCGATTCGTAACGAGACCTGTTATCTGGCATATACATACATTTAGAATTGCAGCTTTACATATGTTATACAATCGTTGTATAATTTAATTTCTTGCCAAACAATAAAGAAAAAGCATGTCTGTTTTTTTTTGCTCTTCTCTTTTCTTTTTTATTGTTACCCTTTCGTTCTTTTTTCTTCTCTCATGCAAATTTTCCGATGCGTACTATGTATGTAGTTTCGGCGATCACTGGATGTTATTTATTCTAGTTCTTTTATTCTCAAGAGTTTTTCTTTTTTCTCTTCTTTAATTAAAAACCAACAACAAAGTTTTGAATAAATACAGAATACAGAAAGAGATGTCAATGTAAAAGCTGAATTAAAACTAAAACGTTATTTATAGATATGTGGGACATCACGAAAGAATCTATTAGTCAGTGTGCATTGACACTTGGACAATTCGATAGTGAAACTGTTAATTTACTCGTAAGTTTATTTCATCATCAAAATGCTTCGCAATTGGTTTTTTTATCAAATAATTTAAAAGAGAAATTTGAAAACTTGTTGACAACTAAAATAGATAATGATGGAAAAAATAATGATACACCATTAACAAGAATTGAATTAGCAATAATGATTCATTTTAAAGAAAAATATTTATCTGAATCGACGGTAGATTATGATAACAATCAATTGAAATCGAATGTAGTATTTTCGATAGATGATGAATTAAATTTAGCATACTGTTTTTTATTAGCACAAATCGATGATCGTTTATCACACGAGAAACTGAATGACATAAAGTTTTTATTGAATATTCGACAGCCGGTTGATAGTTTATTTGATATTTATAAAAATTTAGGGAAAAATTTTCCGACATTTTTTTCATCATTAATTGAATCTAATTATTTTGCACAAAAATTGGTTGCTGTTGATCAAGTTGTACGAAATTTTCAATCATTCATTAAAAGATATGAAGATTTTGTAGTCACATTTGAAAAACACTATAAATTACTATCAGATGCTGGAAATAATAATAACAATAATACACAAACTGATGCTGTAATAAATCAAAATGATCCTCATGAAGTTTCATCATTTATGATGAAACTTAAATCCTCTAATTATGAAAATATAAAACCATTAGGTAAACATTCGTTTTGTTTTAAATCTAACCAAAAAAAAGACGACCTCATTTTTCACAATAATTTCAGTCCCATCGTCGCCTGTAGAGAAAGCTCAAAGCGAGCCTGTGCCTCATCGTACTGTTGATCAATCGGCAATATCACTATCATTGAACGTACCCAGAAAAGGTTTATGTGTTATAATTAATATTAGACAATTTATTTCATCTGATTCTGTTGATACACCTAATCGAACAGGATCAGATAAAGATGTTGATCTGATTAAAATAATTTTTAATAAATTAAATTTTACAATATTAGAATGTAAAATTGATTTCAAAAAAGATGATCTTGATAGAGCATTAAATTACATCGATGATCAAAGTATATATGGAGAATTTGATTGTCTTATTATGTTTATTATGTCTCATGGGTAAGTTTATTTTTTAGTGGTACTCTCAAAGTCTTGACTATTTGTCATCGAGAATTTTTTTTCCTCTCTAGACTTTTACATTCATTTTTTACAGCTGATTCAAAAGAAGTTATAATACGCGATATTGTAACACGATATGCTGATTCATCAGTAGCAACTATTTGGGCTGGAAAAACTCGTATATTTTTTATTCAAGCATGCCGATCAGTATGGCCACAAAATATGCAATCTAACAAACGTGAAGGCGTACAACAGAATGATTTATCACCAAAAATGCTTGTTGCTTATTCTTGTAGCGCAAATGAAGCATCAAAACGAAGCCCAAGCACAGGATCGTCTTATATTCAAGTGCTTTGTATAATGTTATTACGATATGGTCATTAGTATGTATTCTAGTTATAGAAGTCGCTTCTACTTATTTTGTTTTTTTTAATCAATTATTTGATTAATTTACTTCTTAGTTTGACAATTCAAACTATTCTCCATTGGACTAAAATCTTTATCATTAAACGTGACGAATATTCAAGTGAACGGAGTGGAAAATCCTTGGACAGTCAACAGCCCGAATATATCGAAAACGAATTCAGTACAAATTTTCGCTTCTCGGTTCATTCTTTATATGATACTTACAGTTTATGGACCTTTGATAAACAATTAGCTTTGAAAATTCCTTTACAAATTTGGAAAGAGATTTATGATTTGGTATTCAAGTATCCTGTAGTAGATCATTAATACTATTAATATTTTATATGTAGATGATTCCCTTTTTACTTTTACATAAATAATTGGTATTTTTCTTAATAATTATATTGAAACATGCGTGTATCTGGTTTTCATGTTTGCTGTTTGCATTTTATTCGATTCTTTGTTTTTTAAATCAAGTCGATAATATAATCTGAACGACGAAAACCAATACTTCGATTATCATAGAAGTTAAAATGAAACAGTAGAATAGTTTGAATTAGATCGACCAAAGAACGAATATCATTTCGAAAAAGAAATGCCAAACCAATTGGTAAAAAATTTTCAAAGTGCATTTTATGTTTCATGAAATGCTCTATATTGATACAGAAGTAAAAATAGTACTGTTACATCGATAGTATTAAATATAATAGTAGTGACTTTTTGACAAATTCAATTCTAAAACTACTTTTAAATCAATTTCAATAATTATATTTAATGATCATCACAAAATTTTTAGAAAGAATTTGTTCTATCCTAAAAGACGAAAATCCAGCATCGTACAGTTCATCAGTCTCTTTTTTAGAAGAAAAAAAATAGCTCCGCTTAGAAATCAAATTTACAATTCAGCACAACTTTCAATTGTACATCTACTCATTATGTACAGTTATATTTGATAAGTTTAATGTTCGTCAAATTTGAGAAAAGTCAATAAATTTGTTCTCAATTAAATTGTTGATCGAATTGTTTGAATCTGTAATATACGAATAAAAGCGCAAGATTGATATTAACATTAGCTAATCTGTCTCGTTTTCATAAGGGTTTCTTTGGGTCTATTCAGTTAAAAGAAAACGAAAAAAAACTGTTTCGGTTTATTCACGTACAGGTGACAAAATTCAGGAAATAACTACATAAAACGAACAAAAGCAAAGAAATAGTAGTTAATAAAAATTATTTGTTTAGTTTTTGTTTTGTGCAATAGAACAATAATTAGTATTGACGATATCGTCGCCATTCAAGAAGGTTGTCATCAAACTACAATAAAGTCAAATAAGAAATTGAGTTCTGCAATGTTAACACAAAAGAAAAATCACCTGTCTTGGTTTTTCTGGTTTTCGCCATTCATACGGAGTTCTTTGATTATTATTATTAATTGATGGTTGTTTAAAATTGGCTAAATGAAAATTCATTGATGGCACTCTTTTTTGAATTAATGATGAATCAATACGTTTATGTCGTCTTGTTAATGGTTTATAATAAGAACGTGTTCCATTACAATTTGATCCATCGAACCGATCCATACAACCTTGTTTTGCATCATTAAATATTGTACCAGGTGGACATAAAAATATATTATCTCGATTACCAATGCATACATGATAGATATTACACCAATCCAAGTCAGCAAACATGTTTTGTTGATCCTTATTTATACAATCAAAGCGTGTTCTAAACTCATACAGAGGAGGCAAAAAAATATGCTTATTAAGTTGTTTTTCTTTATATATTACGGAAATTGTCCGGTTGCATCGACACCTTCGAATAATATTGAGGCGTGTTCAGCTTTTGGCTTCGAACGTAGAAAACTTCGAGGTGTCAAACATAATGTACCTTTTGTTTCATCATTACTGTCGGCTTGATAATCACATTCTTTTTTCTTTTCATTAAAAACAAGACCAGCTTTTCAACAAGAAAAAACAATTATCTACTAACATAACGAAAAATTCTACATACGACTACATTCCATAGTGACTCCAACACCTTGTTCATTACATTGTAAATAAAGATCACAGTAGCGTTGATGTTCATATAGACCAGAACCTTTACTTATACAAAAATCTGAACGCAAATTCGATAATATATCAGTTTCAGCTAATTTTTCGACAAAAAACCTATTGAAAAAGCGGGAAAAAAACAATATTCGACTTGCAACGTATTTTATTTTGCATTTTCATCTTACACAGTTTTCCCATTGCAATCTGCTCCATCCGGTGATCGCTCCTTAGACCAATCGCATCTGCCTATTGTTTCAGTTTCTTGACGCCATACCTATGATTAATTAAATAAGTAAGTCAGTAAATTTTTCTATTAACTGTATTCCTCTAACGAAAAAAAGTTCTCACATGTGACACACCAATCTAACTAATAGTCGTTTTTTTTGTATTAGTAGTTAATTTACATTATACATTTTCAATCTTCTCTCTTTCTACACTCATAGAGTAGATTGACTCTTTCATTTATAGTTTTACTTTCTCATCATCATCATCATCATCAGATACTATTTTGAGAATACATCACTCACATATAAAAGACAGAAGAAAGTAGATTGAGGTCTCAGAAAATACGTAGACTCTCAAGACTAAGACAATTTAGAAACTCTCTGACATCAAATTGAAATTAATAAAAAAAATTAACTATTGCTGAAGTTCTAATTTTCTAAATCATCTAGGACGTTCAACATTATTATATCTATATTATGATGCAAAATCAAAGAAATATTTGCAGAAATAAACGAAAGATTCCACAACATCATGTACTAATGAACTCAACCTAACAGCCGAAGATTTTTATGATACTGTTTTTAGCTTTTAAAAAAGAATCTGTTCTTTTCTTTTGACTCATGTAGTCTCAATTTCAGAATTCTATCAAAATGTCTATATTGTATGCCAATTTTACAGAATTTTATAAAAACAATGGTGAGATTCTAATTTAACTTACTAAACCTCTTGTACAATATTGAATTGTATCAAAACCACCATGACAATTATGATAAACATTACAATAGTATGAATCAGCATAATCACCATTTTGTTTTACCATGCAAAATTTAGTTGAACGTCCTCGAGTATTATTTGAACCTGGACGTACTTCGTCGTCAAGACCTTCAGTATCTATACTCAAAAATTTC
The DNA here is from genome assembly GCA_905331475.1 of Rotaria socialis. Taxonomy (NCBI): domain Eukaryota; kingdom Metazoa; phylum Rotifera; class Eurotatoria; order Philodinida; family Philodinidae; genus Rotaria; species Rotaria socialis. The sequence goes on from CAJNYU010000181.1 coordinate 404,277, forward strand.
TTCGTGTAATAAGATTAAAATGAAAACAAAACAAACCAATTAATTTTTCTCGACCTTTACAATCAACTTTATCTTCCCAATCACATTCTTTTGTTTCTTCATTGAACATAAGTCTATTTGGACATCGTTTTGGATAGTCCATGGCTGCTTGACATTGATGAAATATATTACAAAATCTTATATCTGGATAATTTCCATCGGGCTATTTAGAATTAAAATAAATACGAGACTCAATAGTTATGTGATATATATATCACGAATAGAACACATACTAAACGTTTACAAAAATTTTCTTTGATACCGTCCCACATATAATCCGGTTTACCATGACAATCAACATTGATAGCCCAATCACATTCATTTTTATCTGGTGAATATCTTAAATTGTTTTGGCATGTAAATACAACATCTTTTCCATTTTGACATATATAATAACGATTGCAATATTGTTCATGAGGAAAGTTTCCGTTTGGCTAATGAGAAAGAAAAAAAACATTATTTTTTCAAACAATTTCATTTAAGTTATTCTCTGGTTTTTTCTTTACTTTATCTGTACAAAAGCCATTATTAGCTTCACCTTCAAGTAATATGTTTCCACCTTTACAAATTGTTGATTCAGGCCAATCACAACGCTTTAATGTTTCATTAAAAATTAAACGTTCAGGACAACGCAATTTAACATCAATATCAGCCATACACTGATGATAAACATTACAATCTATATTAAATGAAAATTAAAGTAATGATAAAACAAAATTATGTTTTAATAAAATTTACAAATTGGATCAATATAATATCCATCGGTTTTTTCCATACAAAATAAACTTGACTCCATCGACAGTGCAACAAGTGTACGTCCTGTACAACGAACATTATTTGACCATTCACATTTTTGTTGTTCATTGTCCCAAAATAATTGATGTGGACATTGACGCATATTATCAGCACCCGATTCGCATACGTGATAAACATTACAATATTCTTCATGTGAATAGGATCTATTTGATTGAATAACAAAATAAAAACTATAGTATTACATATGCATACTTTCAAGAATTTTCGTCAAAATCAATACATTGAAATAGATTGTAAAATAAATAGGAAATTTAGAGAGTGATCATCGAAATTTTGTTTCGATATTGTTTTCGAACCGTCACTACTCGAAATGTTTCAAATATTGCATTCAATAAACGAATCGATTTTCAATAAACGTTTGAAAAAAATTATAATTCTCCTACAATTATAATAAACTGAACTCTCTAGATAATCTATTGATGTCATCTTTGTGACACTCATATTACAAGTTTTTTATTTTCTTTTGAGAACAACAGGATAATATAAAAATAAATTATTGGTTTCAAGGCGTGAATGATGAAAAACAAAGTTGATGATTATCTATAGACTATGTGTGGGTTAGATATCAAAATAACTATAATAATATTTTCGGCATTCATCTACTCTTATTTGTTTTATTTAATTTTATCGTCTTACCCATCATTTCGTCCTGTGCAAAACGTTGAATTAAATTTATTTTCATGAGGCAACATTTTTTTCGGTGAACCACAGCGTACGAATGATTCCCAGCCACATTCTTTTTTTCTATCATCCCACTGTAATTCTCCAGTACATCGTACAATATGATCAGTACCACCAATGCAATGATGAAAAGCATTACAATATGTTTCAGAGCTATAACGACCATCTTGTCGATTAGTACAAAATGATGTTTTACCTTGAACAACAGGCATAGTTTTACCAGTACAGTTCACATTGGTTGTCCTTTGAAAGAAGAACGGGAAAAAAAAGTATTGATCAGAGTCAACAATACAAATAAGTTCGATGATCATGATAACAGTGACCCACTTACCAATCACACATTTTCTTTTTTTCATTCCAAGCTAATTGATTAGGACAATGTTCAATATAATCGATACCAGCTAGGCAATGATGATATACATTACAATATAACGGATCTTCATAATAACCATCAGCACCCAAAACACACTCTAATGCTCCATTAACTATATTTGCTTGCAGTCGTACTGAAGATGTTGATGGAGTTGTTCTTCGAGTAGTAGTAGTAGTAGTAGTAGTTGTGCTTGCTGTTGTTGTTGTCGTGGTGGTGGTGGTGGTGGTAGTAGTAGTAGTAGTGGTTGGTGGTGGTGGTGTTCTCATGGTGAAAAGGATTTTACTGTCACTATTTACACTATTATCAGTATCGAAAAAAGCTGATAACCGTGTTCCACAATTAACACGTGAAGAAATTTCACAATCACGAGATACTTCGGAGAAAAGATAACCTTCTGGACAAAGGGATGGTTCAGGTAAACCGGAGTGTGTACATGTAAAATACATATTACATAGTCGTTGATCGGGAAAACGAATACCAGATACACCTGATGGACAAGTAAAACCAATTTGTGCAAGTAATGATTGAATATTGGGATTGATTAACGGTGGTGGTACTGATGATGATATGGGTTTTACAGGTATAAAAGGTCCGGGTCGAAATTCATTTAGATTATGAATCAATCGATCATTAGCAGCTGTTTTTATTGCTATTGGTCTTTGAGGATACGGTGCTTGTGTATTGGGCAACTTAAAATATATATTGGGTGGAAATGGTCGTCGAACTTTTGTTGTTGATTCTGTTGTTGTAGCTAAATACAATTAAATTATAGAAAAGAAAGAACATTATTAATTGAAAATAAAAGATCAACTGACAAGCTGTCGTTGTAGTCGTCGTCGTCGTTGTTGTTGTTGTTGTTGTTGTTGTTGTTGTTGATGATGATGATGTTTCTATCGGAATATTATTTATAAATTGTGGAGGATCTCGGTAATAATTCATATTTTGATGCCATACATGATCAGGTATTGGATATGGTCCTGGGCCAGGTAAACCAGCTTGTGCAGCTGCTTCAGCAAGAATATCTGGATCGGGTAGTGCTGGTTGAATAAATTGACTTTGATTGAAATTAAAAAGTGAAAGATTTTTTTGTAATTGAGACCATAAATTCGGTGGAAGTAAATGAATCAATGATTGCATAGTTCTTCTATCTGCTAAATGTTGTGCTACTTCTTCAGCTGTTGTATTGTAGATCTCATATTGTTTATCATCAATTAAATTTTTACCTTGCAGATACGTGTGATTGAAGAGATCAACGATTAAATCACTATTATTTCTAACAAAATTTTCTATCGTAGTAGTGTCATTAAAAATAGCTTTAGTTGTTTCATTCATTTGTTCATACATTGATATAGATTCATTTTCTGTTGAGTAACTCAATGTGGACAAAAGAGTATTATTATCACTAGAAAATGAATTTTGTTCATTTGAAGTATACGTTTCATTATTGAATGAAGTAGTATCAAATGATAATAATGAATGAGTACTATTTTCTGTCGTTGTCATCTGTTCAGTTGTTATTAGTGTTGAATCAAATGTTGAATCAAACATTGAAGAAATATATTCTATTGATGTCGTTGAATCTGAAACAGTCGATATTGTTGATGTTGAATAGGCTGTTGAATTCTCAGTAGTAATATCAGTGCGTATTGTTGACGCGTCAAAGAGATTTTGAGTGTCTGGTGATGTTTCTGTTGTTTGGAAAAAATCAAATTGCAATGGATCAAAACCATCATTAAATTGTTCATCAGATTGATCTTGTTGTTGATGTGGAGATGCTGCTTCATCAACATTTGGATAATCAAATGCTTGAAGATAATTTGGAATATAAACTGAATGATGCTGAGCATTCAATAGATCTTCGAAACAAAAAGAAAACAAAAAAATATTCCTATGAAAAGAAAAGAAATCGAGTTATTTACCTGTAATTAGACATAAAAGGATGGCATAGAACCAATGATACCACCATTTCAACATTCTTCGAAGATATTCAATTAATCAATAAAAAAAGAAAAGAAAATAACAATAATAATAAAGACAACGACAACGACCGGCGTCAGCAGCCTAATCAAGATGCTGTGTGTGCGGATTCAATTGCTCAAATTTCCCTCTTTACACGCGGGTATACTTCGTCCCTCTGCCTTATTATTTGTCTTATTCGTTTTCGTATATTCCCTTTGCTTTGTGAGTATACGTGATTGTTTGTTTTACACTCGATCTTAATTGTGAAGAGAGGCGAAGGAGCTTCAATGTTCGGCGTGTGTATATTAGTAAAGAAGAATTCACAAGAGACAAGAGACAAGAAACAAGAGGAAAACGAAAGAACAATGCGTATAAAACAAAGAAAAAGATCACCTATCCTTTTTTTCGTCGTCGTCTTCTTGTTCTTCTTCTTCTGTCAACTCTCGAAATGATAGTATGCTGTACAAATTACGAATTGAACTAGTAAAAGTCATATATGTTTTGTTCATTTGTCGCATAAGATTGAAGAAAAGAATTCATACGGACAAGATGATTTACTAGGAGGTGACATTGAAAAGATCATGTTGGGTATTATATGTACCATGTAAAAGTTCCACATATCATTGTGATAATTCTCTTTGTTCATTATACTTTGTAATACCGCAAAGTATGTGCAACGATAGGAAAGGTCGAGCTGGCTTAGATTTTACATGTGCATTTGTCAACATGCTTACTGTTGAATTTCTTTTATTACTCTTCTTGTTTTTCAATGCATGTCAAAAGCCGATAGATGATGCAAGATAAATGAATTCTTTTCTCATTCGTTTCTATTTATCATTCTGTTAGTTTCAACACATTTACTTATTTGATCCAACATGTCAATGACATTCATCAACTGATTATAACTGCTAACCTTGTTTGGATAATCTTCTCTAAATAGTAAAGTTTATTAAATAAATTTAAGCAGTGATAACTAGAATATGAAAAATCAAAAAACAACATATTATTATTGCTAATGGTTGTAGTTAATATTGAAGGAAGTTTTGTGCAAGCCTATCATATCGAGAGACAACGAAAATGACGATAGTCACGGTTGCTTGCTCGTTGTTATTCTTGGCGTGAGGCATTTTACACATAGTAGCTTGCTGTTTTTCTCTCTTTCATTTCTTCGATGACTTATTTCGTGCTTTTGAAACTATTCACGTATCATCATTATCGATCATTTTTCTTGTTTTTATACTCGTTTTGGTCGGTTGATGTGTTATTTTGTCCTTGTGTTGTTACATTTTTTCCTCTATTAGTGGTTGCGTGTGAGTGTCATCCATTTAGTTCAACAACTTTCACATGTTCTAGAAGTGAGACTTTCTTGAAAGGTTGAAAACTGAAATCAAATAAGAAAGGTAAGTAAGATAATCCTACGCTCATGTCTTTTTCATAGAAGTTCTATCAAATTTACATAAGGACTCCAATTATTTGTTCAAGGCTAACACGATGTATATGACAATCAAGAGATACATTACATCAAATGATTTATTTTAAATCACAATAATCACAATATCTAACTATTGTAGATTACTTTGATTCTTTTATTTACAAGCGATGTATTATGCAGTCATATATTAGATACATAGAATAAAAGTAACGTAGTAATGGCGATATTGGTACCACGTGGTTACGGAGGTTTTCCCTCCTATCCGTTCAGTTCACCTAATCAGATTGCCAATCGAAATTATTATCATGATAGGAACACAAGCCAAGGAGCTTATTTTTCACCTCATTATCCCACTCAAACATTTTATCAGCCACCTTACTATCAAGACAGACAAGCTGGTTATGGTAATAGACTTTCAAACTTTTTAACTGGATTAGATGAGCGATATCGATATGAACAATATATGCGTAAATTAGGAAAAATAGAAAGACAGTACGCGAAGTTACACGGCTACAATGCACAATTGCCAATGTATCCACCATCATTCGAAACATCAAATTATCATAATGATCCAGTATATGAATATGAAAGAGAGATTAGGTATGTGCCAATGCCACTGTTTATGAATTCTACGAGTATAGGTTTTGGTACCAGTTCAAATTTTAATTATGAACCAACCAGCAATATGAGTTTACCACCAAAGATCAGAGTCATTTTCATACCAACAGGTCAATCATCTCTTCAGCAACCTTGCACAGGTCCCCTAGTAAGTCATTCATTTAATCAAGTTAAAAACAAGGCTGAAAATAAACATTCATATATTTTAGGCAATGCCACCTTTTCTTTACAATCGCATATCGCAACCGTTATGTTCATTTCCACTACCACCACCATTGCCACAGCTAGGATCATTACCACTCACACCTGCAGTTCAACAAATGGTTGTGCAACGGTATAGCAATCCTGTTGCTGTATTACCATTTAGTTCAAATTGGCAAACACCTCAAATGATGATGTCCAGTTATCCACAAGCATCTTTATATCAACAGCAACCTATACCATCGATATCAGCTTTTCAATCATCTTCAAATGCACAACAGTCTTACATGCCTCCTTTGATGCCAGCTTGTTCATCTCTTCCACCTGCTTCAAATTTACAGATGTTACCTTCAGCTCCTATGCAAAGTTTTCCATCGCTTCAACCTGCTTCAAATTTACAGATGATACCTTCAGCTCCTATGCAAAATTATTCATCATTTCAACCTGCTTCAAATTTACAGATGCTACCTTCTGCTCCAATGCAAGATTTTTCATCTCTTCCACCTGCTTCAAATTTACAGATGCTACCTTCTGCTCCAATGCAAGATTTTTCATCAGCTGCAACTGCTCTTTCTTCGGCACCCATATCAGCTTTTCCATCACAACAACCGGATCTACAATCATATGCTGCCTCAGCTCCCATGATGCCAGCGAATATGCCCGCGTCGTCACCACCGTATGACACGGCAGCTTCATCATTATCTCAAAATAATTTTAATAACTCTTACCCAAGTACATGCCGTGCGTGTCCGCCAGTACCACCTTCACTTAACGTGCCAGTTATGGGTTATTGCTGGGTACAACATTGTGCTGCTTGTCATCGCGTACCTACTCCTGTTTCTACTCCAAATGCAAGGCCAGCAAGTGGACGAATTACGCCATTGCTTCGTCGTCCAACTGTACCACAATATATACCCAATCAAACAACACAACAAAATCAATATCTTCAAGCACCGACATCTGATCTTATGCGTCCATGGTTACGAAAAACACCTCCACTTCCTCCAGGTGCTATTCTCATTTCAGATGAAATCATTTGCAAAGACGATTATTCTGCACGATACAATCATTCACCAAGAAAATATAGACGACACCATCGTAGTATTCGACACAAACATCGATCTACAACTGTATCATCAGGAACAATATCCACAACAAGTCCAGCAGTTGTAAAAGTTGGTAGAAGTGTATCCCCCAAAAGAAAAAGCAAAAATAATAGTAATCAAACGCGTCATACAGTATCCAATAAATCAAATTCTCAGGTATCAAAAACACCATCAAGTGATTTAACTGTCGAATACCAAAAAGTAACATTGCATTCGTCAAAAGACAAAGAAAATACATTACCTCAGCAATTAGCTGGTGAAGCTCGTAATGTTAATATTAAATATAGATACCAACCGCAGGAACTACCTAGTGTTTATCTTCTCAATCGTTATCTAAAATCAAGCAGTGAAGCATCTACATTAGCTTCAAATATGCAAGCATCATCCGATTGTTCGTCTACACCTATAAAGGAACACAGCAGCACTTCATCACCTTTAATGGATTCTATATCTACTCAGGAAGAACCAATTTCTGAGAAAGAAGACGAAAAATCGATTCCTCTTCCTTCTCAATCAGTAAAAACAAAAGAACGAGTAATTATTATACGACAATATATCGCAAGTTCTCCGTCAGCCAGCAGCACTATTTCATCGAATAGTGCATTTAGTATTATCAAGGAAGACAAAGAAACAATTTCAAAAGCGAGTTAACTGACAGCAAATACATTAGAAGGAGATGCATGTATCTTCCATTATAATATATATTTTTATATTCCATCACTTATGTCTCTTTGCATATCGATATAATTATGTTAGCTATATCTATTTTTCTTTTATCGGACAAGGTAATCATGTTTTTCTTGGCAAGGTTATCAGCAGGAACTAATCATTTCTATTCATGCATGGATTTGAAAATTTTTCTATCTATGCTTATTTCTTTTTTTTTCTTTTTTGAGGCAAATAAATAAATTAGTGATTAATAATAAAAATATGATAGTCTGTTTGGTTAAAATTCAAGTAGTCAAAAAAAATAAATTCAAGCAAAAAGAAAACGGTTCTGTTTATTTGTTTTTCTTGTCAATTGAAATTGTCGTTAACAAAGATAATCGACAGTAGGCGATTGATTTACAGCACTTTGCTGTTGTTGGTTCGATACATTATTACCTTGATTCGATCCTGTAGATGGAAATAATTGAAATTCTGATTGTTTAGCTACATCCTTCACAGGTGGAAAATTTCGATCAACCGGTATATTAACATCTGATGTATGACGAAGTAACATTGAAGAACTAGACATAGTGGAAAACAAGATATTAAAAGAAACCTCGTTAAAATGAAATTTTCACTTACTACGGTAAATTAGCTTCATACATTCTTTCATTTGGTACAGGCAAAGTAAAATGTTCAACAGGATGTAATGTACCGCTGCGATCTATATATGTATCACGATGTTCTTGAGAAAGCTAAAGCAAAACGAATAAAAGGTGAAATTTTTCTTGTAAATAACATATGAATAATTAACTTGATGAAATTTTCGTATTTCATTTGTTCGATCAAAATTTGTATTATTAAGTGAATATTTTGGTATATAAAGATATTGATCACGACTACGACGACGATCACTCATAACAAGTTCTGGCTGATGAGTATATGGAGTTGGAAAATAACCACCTAGAAAAAGAAAAAAACAAGATTTAAAAAGAAAAAACTTAATTGAAAAGTTTCACCTCTTGCATAAAGACTTTGTGATGAGTTTAATGCTTCGCTTCGATAATCTTGAAAATATTTTGCTGTAGCATTACCAAATGTTTCGCCATATTGAAATTGTGTAGTTGGGACATGACCTAACAACAACAACAAAAAAGTAAAACTTAATTGTAATTCGTGATTTTATAATATATATATAATTACCTTTGTAGCCAGGCATAAGTGATGGTGGATAATATGCTAATTCATAAATAAAAATATCATGTTTGTTTTTGTTATTATTTATAAAAACATACTAGCATTATAGGTTGTTTGTAAAGTTCCTGCTGCTCGTGACATTGTGTATAATCAATGAAGATTTTAACAGACGACAAGTAAAGTTTTATTTTTTGTTAAAAATATTCTTTTGATTGTATCGACATTTAACGATGCGTTGCTCCAGCTTGTCCTCTTTCTTTGCGAAAAATTTCTTGATGTCGCTAGTAAATAAAAAGATTTTTTGTCGGCGCCAAAATACAGCTCTCAAAGAACGCATCATTCACTAGTAGTAATGCCATTTCATATTAGCAATGCTCTTTCTACAAAATATTCATCATTACAATATCAAAAAATACATGAATATGAATATAAAAATTTTTTAAAAACTCTTGAAAAAAATAACAGCAATACGACGAATAATATATATGAAGATAAACTATATAGGCGAAATCCTCAATCATGTTATAATAATTATTATTTATTTCAACGTCAAAGTAATTTACAATATCGACAAGATCAACGAAAACTTGTTTACGAACGTATTCAAAAAGAGAATGTACAGTTTAGTCAAAAATTAATCAATGCAAAATCTTTTCTTAATCGAAATGAACAAAAAACATCATTTGATAAACATTGTAAACTTAAACAACAGTTACAACGTTATCCAGATTCGAAAAAAAAATTTTCAATTGCCATGTAATGGAGACTTTAAGCGCACTAAAAAACCAATAGATTCGTCAGTTTTTGATCTATCATAATTATTGACTTTGTAATCAATCAAGCAAGCTATAGGAAAGAAAAACCTTCAAAAAACACGAATCAAATATTCATATCGAATGATTCATTATTTTATAAGGCTAAACCTGAAATAAGTAGGAAAAAACTTACTCGTTGCAAGAAAAATGATTCGCAAATTTCAAAAACCCTTCCGCTCGTTATGACAATGACTCAACCGAACGAGTAAATTAAGGTTTTCTGCACTTAAAAATAAAAATGTTCAGTATAATCTCACGTAACTTCTCATATAGGATACGATAGGACTGTAGTTAAGTTAGACAAACAGTGATTGGAGTTCTGGCAAAAGAAAAAAATATTGACTTAGATTTTTGTTACTTCTACTAGTTAATGAAAGCATAACAGAAAATAACTAGATGGTATTCGAGTTTCACTCGTATACGAAATGCGATGCGAAGTAAAACTTCGGATCTTCACGAAAAATCTTCAATTCAGAGAAATCTTGAATACTTTTTATGTCGACATGTTGAAATTCATCACTGAGAAAACTCTATTCTTACTTAGCGATACATTCTTAAGGGTCGATTTTGATTGATCGATTAATTATCTCCATGATTCATTATCTTGGATCAGCTGTAAATCAATAGACTATAGTGGCTAACATATGTTCATGACGTCACTTTAATTATTTCGCAACAAATTTCTTTCATTTTCGTCATTTTGGAACCACATTTGTGAGTGAACACAGCTTCAGATTGAAGATTAGAAAACAGATGTTCTAAGTTCGATTTTGATATGCTTTTGATACGCGCTAATGCATTTTACGCTAGCAAAAGGATCTTTGATAATGATCGGTAGTTATATTTTTCATAACATTGAATAAGTTATTTTGCTTTAAAATATTTAAAGAACACATTTATTATCCGTTGATTTAAACATCATATTTACCTCCCTAATTTATACGAGGTAGCTTTATTTTTACTAGCATACTCTGGTCAATAAAGTTAAAAAGTAATGTATTTCTAATATTTTTCTATCGATAAATCAAACATAGAATTTTAAGTAGAGCTTAGACTAAAAAGTTGTGAAACCTTTTTGAAGGCTAGATAGCAAAAATTGGATAGATCTTTCTCATAGCTTCCTTTTTTAAAAGTTTCCTTTACGTTTGAATCATGAAGTTCTCTAAACCAGGGAGCGTTGAATGATTGTTCTTAGCGACATCATGTTGTCCAAGGTCAAAAAATATTGTTTAATAAGTATATTGTTCGTATACAAATGAAATGAAACAAAATAAGCTAAATAAACATACTTTATACATAAAGTGCCAAGCAATACAAGCAAATACATTTTAAGGGAAGACTGGAAAAATAGAATCCAAAAAAGTATCTAAATTACAACATCTTGTTTTCTTCTCCAATGATCATTTGAGAAAGGTCTCGAAAAACACGAAATTAAATTAGGTTTCATTTCAGTTCTTAAAATAATATTTTGCAATCTTATCCGTAAATAACTATGATTACAATTTCTTTCTTCAAGCACAAAACAATCAGTATATTTACTGTTTTTATAAAAGAAAGAGTCTTCTACAACCTCCTGTTCTATTAAGAAAAACAAAAAAATATTTTAACAACAGAAGTAGATCGTTTGCAAAAAGAATCATTGTTCATTGCATCTACGAATAATGTCATCGATTGAAACATTTTAATTAATACCGAAAATCTCAAACAAGAAACATCTTCATTACTACTAATAGAATCTATTAGAACTAAACGTGCATTACAATTTTCAACGTCATCATTATCATCATCAGAATTAAGTCTATTCAACTCGTTATTCTAAGATCGTCGAATTCTTATACATCAGTCATTTATACAAAAGCACCAAGAAGACCGAGAAAAAAGTGAAACCATCAATATACTATATAGAAAAATAACGCATGAAAAAAAAAGAACGAAAAAGAAAATAAAACAAATATTAACAATCAGTCGAATTTCGTATACTTTTATGTCGAATATTCATTGATAATAGTTGTTTTCGGATTGGTGTTGATCGTCGTTTCCAAATAGGTGAAGGGCTGCGTCGACTGTGATCAGACTGTCGAGGTAGTGACCTTGAATTGGATGTTAATAAAACATGACACGAACGACTTGATGATAAACGTTGTGAAGAAGGCTTTTTTGTCAAATACGATGGTTCAGAATTACGAATACTTGTTATTGTACGATCATATAAATTTTGTCGCCATTCGACTGTTGTTGCTATGGACGAAATACAATTGTTGATTGTCTTAATAAATGTTTGAGCATCTCTATTGAATAGAAAATGATTTCATTTTCGAAAAAGAAAACTATCATGCAGCTATATACTTGTTAGCAAATCGAAAATACGTTTTCAAACGAGTCTTTGAATCAGTGTGAATTAATTGCCATGTGGGAATATTATTATCTTTACTTTCATCATTTTCAATTAATTCAACATTTACATCTTCCATTGGAATAAATCGAATGAATCGATCAGATATGATTTTATTTCCTTTTTGAATGGATAATAAATCCTTAAGAAAAGAAGTCAAGTTATTGATTTTAACTGTTTTTCATCAAATAATTTCAAATGAACACTTACTGGTTTTTTCTTATTGGATTGTTCACGTACTAATATAAGACATCCATTACGAAAAACGAAACAGTAGGCTTTTAAACGTTGATGATGTTTGCCAAGTAGAAATAAATGCATATTTATCCACTCAAGTTCTCCATAAGCATAGAGATCAGGTAAATTTAATTGTAAACTCTTAATTTAAAAGAAAAAAGACACATTTAAAAAGAATAACAACTGTGGTAAGTGCTTTGAATTGTTCAATCAATCGAGTCATGAATAGTAAAAACAATCTATTTTTTACTGATATTTTCGATCTTCACTTATTGAGCTATCAGATGTTTACTCATACTTGAGTCTATGAGTATAGAATCATTGAGAACTTAAATAATTCATTTTAAAGCGGTAATTTCAGCCATAAATATCTTTCATGATGACTAGACAGAGTTCAAATTTTTAAGCTAAATAAATCTATTCATATCGAAATATCAACTTTCTATTGAAATATTCTTTTTTTTTTAAGTGGAACTTGAAACAAGTTCTTGTTTGTCCACTAGGAATATGTTCGTGTTGGCTGTAATCTATTACTTGTCTCTCATGTCTATGAGATTTATCGATGAATAGGAACGAAATTTTATCTAGATAGTAGATCATTCTAGCTCTCAAGTACTCTATACTTATAGAACACAAAATAGAGATTTTTACTAGTGATTAGTATCGAACGAAAGGACACAATCGTAAACAATTGGAAAATTGATTATATTCGTTTATAAAAGTAAAAATATTAAATTTTATATATACTTTATTATGTTCTTCGCTATAATTTTTAGTAATATATTCAAATGATTGTCCAAAATCTTCATAAAGTTGTTGCATCCCATTCATGTATTCACCAATATCATTCATCATTTTAATAGCTTGTTTCAATTTTATTATTTCAAAACATAATACGGGTTCGTTCGAATTAGTTTCGTTTGAATTAGAAAATGTTAACATTTGTTGTATAAGTAATGGATATTTAAGTATACGTTGAACTGGTTTTATCAAATAGGATTCAAATGATAATGAATGTTGATGACGTGGATTACGTGCAGCAAGAAATTCTTTTAAATGTTGATTATTTTGATGAATATCAAGTAGACGATTTATTCTTAAATGCATAGCACAAAATGTTGAATATAATTTGAAATATTGAGCATAAGAAAGAAATGTATCAGCTATTGATACAAGAATATCCTAGAAATCAATAAAATTTGTCTTAGATAACAATCATAAACGAATAAAAACATCTTACACGAAATTCATGAATAGCATTATAAGCAACGATTTCAGTTGGAATATTTGATTCAAGACGTTTAAGAAATGTTTGTTGTAATTGATGAATCGATTTAACACTAACATATAATGATTCAATTGCATCCATAGGTAAAAGTTTTGCATCATCACGTAACGGTTCAATATATCGTTCGAGTAAGCGTTGCATATCCTTAAAAACAAAAGGGAAAATAATTTTAAATATCTATTCTATTGCTTATGATCCATGGGATCTCGTTTTCTTATCAATACTAATAAAAAAAAATATCTAAAAAGTCGTCCAACGAAGAAGGAACCTATATAAATATTCATATGGATTTACGTTATAAAGAATAATTTCCTAAATTTGTTTGTTCTGTGACAAAAGTTGATTTGATATATCTATCAAAGTTTAACAAGTATTACTATTTGAATATCATTTTTTCTTTAGTACGATTCTCCCACGTGTCAATACTATCGAATAGAAAATGAAGTTTTTATTGATTTTTTTCTTAATAAACTTTCACAGAATAAGCTTTCACTATTGGAAAAAAAGATGAATACTCGATAAATCATACTTATATTAAAAACTATAATGGTCCCTATTCATATCTTAAGATTTCGAACTTCAATCAGAACATACAATTTCTAGTTTTACTCAACAATAAAATTATTCTGATTTTTAAACGTACTTGCACATAAGATTTTTCTGTTTCAACTAATTCAAAAATAACTTTTCGCAATCGTTGAGCACTTGACAGAGCTTTGATACGTGGCGTTGGATGTATTGTATTCATTTGTTCTGTATTCGTATTTAATATAGTAGTCGTCGGTCGACAATATCGGCTTATTTCATCAACATTCTTTAATAAACGTTCGAGTGCTGCTGATGATGATGTTTGCTCATTTTCTTTTGAATCATTGTTAATAGATGATATCAATCCATTCGAACCATCGGAGTCCGGTTTTGGAACAATAAGTTCACGAAGTTCTTGTCGTGATAATCTTTCGATACGTGGTGGCGGTGGTGGACATATCAAATTTTGAATGATTGCATTTGAAAAATCAAATTTACGATTTGGATCATTCATTGATTCAATTAATCTTTAAAATTTAAAAAAAAGAAAATAATCAAATTGTTCATATTTCTGTGTTTCCCAACTAACCTTGATGAACGAATCGTTAGCATAATTGGTATTTGACTAAAATATTGATCCAGTGTATCAAGACTAAGATCTTGTACAATTGAATTGTTTACAATAACTATCTCATCACCTTCTTTAACTCCTAGAAAAAAAAAATAATAACGATTGAGTTTTTACTAAATATTTAGATTCAAGTCTCCGTTTTGCTTTTGAACGTACCTAATCTTTCGCTTTCACTTCCTTTTTTAACATTGGAAACAATAACTTGTAATGAATATTCTCGATATAATTCCGTAATTATTTCAATGCCAGACATATTAAGTTGACTATTTAATGTTATTTGATACACAATTTTCCGACGTGCTTCAATTGATGAATAAATCTAAACAGAAACGAAATAATGAAGAATCGTGTTTACTGTTTTTATTTCGAAAATTTAACATACAAGATTGTTGAGTTTTTCATTTCGACTTGGCACGAATCCATGAGATGATGTCGAATGAAAATATAGAAAATGATCATCAATTTGTAATCCTAATTTGTCGGCTACACGCTTTAATAATTCTCCAACACTTGCTGATTCATTAATTGATACAATGGTTCTCTTCAATTAAAAACAAAACAAAAACATGAACTGATGAAAGATATTCAATTTTCTTCTAATAATATAGTATGCAATTTGAGCCGGTCATGTCAGACATATAATTATATACATATAAAGGCAAAGGACAAAATGAGTAAGTAGTAGAGTCTTTTTTCTCGTGGAAAAATTTTGTAAATGCTACTAGAAAATCAAAACTTTCTTGGACGAGAGATGTGCACAACAAATAGTTTTCTATGTCAAAATCGAAGTCCAGAAAATGAGTTTCATATGTATTCACAACATATTCAGAAATCTTCGTCAATAACTAGTCTTTTTATTTTTTTCCTTTGTGGCTGACTAGCACATTTTAGTTCATCTCTGTTGAATTGTGATCTATACAATAGTTTGCTTAAATCTAAAGGCTTTATTTTCAATTGAAAAAACTTTTTCACGCGTTCTTTATGTCATAAATCTCTATTTAACACATTTCTCTACGCAACAAAAGACAGCTTTCCTATTTTTACTTAAAAAGATGAACCATCTAAGTGACTATTCTAAAAACAAAGCGAACACTTTCACATAATATCTCTTAAAAACTAACCATATGAGGACCTGAATCACATGTAACCATTTGTAGAATAGTTTGATCAGCTACTGTTGGAGATTGAATAGAATCTATAGAACTCGTTGGTGTAGTTAAATAACATTTTGTTTGTTGTTGTTGTTGTTGTTGTTGATGATGATGATGATGACGATGAGCTTTCATAGCTGCACTAGAGGATTTATACTTTGATCCCTGACGATCTATTCGACGACGGGCAGCAATAACTGTATAAAAACTACACGGTGTAAATGCAGCAAATTTATTTAAGACTGCTTTGGTGGTTGGTGATGCTTGCGAAAGTAAATCTTTTGGATTCGGTAAATCTCGATCATTTGTTAATGCGCATAGATAGCATTTATTACGAAATAGATCAACATGAAATGCTTCTAAATTTTTCTCCCAGAGATCAATTTGTTTTGATATGAGTAAACGAATTTTTTGACTGGCTGACGAATTTAATTGTAATTCACCTAATTTACGCATTTTATTTTCACGTTCAATATTTTCTTCTAATTCTTTTATGGATATTCTTAATAATTTCTCATTTGTTTTCAATGAACAAAAATGATGTATACTACTAATCCAATGATTCAATTCGACTTGATCAGATGACTGGAAAAAAAGAAAAAATATTTTTCATTCAAATGAAAAAATATAAAAACAATTATATTTAACAAACTTGAAAACAATATGTATCACCAGTATGAGTAGTTAAACTAAATACGTGTTGACGATTGGGATGTTCGGGTAATGGACAACAAAGACTTTCAATGATGTCTAGAATAATAATAATAATAAAAGATATATAAAATACAATAGAAATGTTTATTTTGTATCTTATCTTGCGTTCTAGCAATCATTCACTCTATAGGATACTAAGCTGTGATTAGTCGTCCTACATACATTCAATGTGTGCATTGTATTTTGCTTTTCTTATTCTCTTGTTCTTATCCTCCTTTTACAAATACAATTCTCACCATGATCCAAATTTAAATGATAACAAACTGAGATTCCTAATCAATAATGGTACACACATCTGTAATTCATTTAGGCTTAGAAACGCAAAAAGACACATTGTTTTGTACTTCTTTCTAACATATATACTATAATCTAATTTATTCATCTATGATATTACGTTTTGTTCAATATTCAAGTATATGAAAATAAAAATTATCTGTGGAATATTATTAAGTTTTTGTTTTGTCTTTTGACAATTCAGACAGTTTCTAAAGAAGATACTCATGTATAGAGTAATTTTAGAATTACCTTCACGTTCACGGACATTGAAACCTCTCACTGTTGACTATTAAAGTTGCAATAACAAAATAGCAAACTATTTTTTTACAAAAATGAATTGTTTGGAGAAAAGTTTTGATTTACTTTTGAAATTTAATAGATATCAATCTACTCATATTATCTAGATCAAATTTCTTTATAGGGTGCTTCGGACTTTATAAACACATGTAAATAGGAATTGAAGAGAAAAAAAATATAAAGTGAAAACAATAAAAAGAATATTATAATGAGAAAACTTCATGTGAAATAAAATTCTACAACAGTAAATCAAGTCGAATAATAATCTTTCAGTAGTGATTCTTTTTCGAAGTATATAATAAGAAGAAGAAGAATAATAGTAGTAGTGGTAGTGTTAGTCTCAATGATGGTGTAGAATATGAGTATAGATTAAAATACTCGTCGAATAAGTGTGATTGTTCAATACGATAAATCAGACGGCATACACAAATGTATTCTTTCATGTTTCTTCTTATTCAACCTGATAAAAATATGTGTAAATAAGCTAACAATAGTTATCAATAATTAAAAAATATTGGATGAAAAGTTATATGATATAGAAACGGTGATAAAAAACGCAATTACATAGTATTCACTCAAATGGTTGATTAATCTTAGTATTTAATAATGAAGATTTTCTTTTTTCTTTTTCTTTTTCCTTTTTTGTAATGCTTAGAACTTACTTATTGTAATTTTCGCTTTACTATCTGTATAATCATTATACAAATATAAATTGGATCCTTTTAAACATGTCCAAAAACGTTTCCATTGACGTTTGGATGCTAATTCAACCTTATGCTGACGTTGAACAGTTAACCAATGTTTAACATGAAGCCAACTTAAAAATAACATAAGTCACTTTACCATGAAAACAAACATCGAACGTTAAATATATTTACCTAGCTTTTTGTAATCGAAAATTTTCAAATGAATCCTCAGACGATTGACTATTAACATTTATTTGTGGGATTGGCGTAGTAGCATCATCGCCATCATCATCATGTTCATGTTCATCATTGGACTCTGAATCTAAAATCAATACAATACGAATATATATGTTTAGGATTATACACAACTATGTTTAATGAAAATAAATTTTAACTTATTCAAAAGTGTGACCTTCATATAAATCAAACGGATTACAAACATCATTGTTATTTCTAAGTAAAATCTACTTAACAATTTCACATTCTATCCGACTTAAATGAATCTTATTCAATGACATGTAAATACCTAGTTGTTTGTCTACTTGTTGCTGTTGTTGATAGTAATGGAATGATTCACTATAACTGCTAAGCCTCCAACTTGATCCACTATCACGTCCAATACCACTATCTGTACGTTCAGATTCATTAAAACTTGTTCGATTTATGTCATGAT
This sequence comes from Rotaria socialis, assembly GCA_905331475.1. Classification (NCBI taxonomy): domain Eukaryota; kingdom Metazoa; phylum Rotifera; class Eurotatoria; order Philodinida; family Philodinidae; genus Rotaria; species Rotaria socialis. The sequence continues at coordinate 423,035 of CAJNYU010000181.1, forward strand.
CATTATTATCTACTGTTTTATGAGAATTTCTTATTGTCATTTGATCAGATAGGATTGCATCATTATCATCATTAACAGCATGATTATCTATGGAATCGAGTGAAGATATATTTCGAATGGATAATGAGGATTGCAATGATGTAGTTGCTTGCTGTCGTTTAAGTTTACTAATATTTCGTCGTATAACAACAACTGGTTCTTCATCGGCTTTTTCATTTTCCGAAAAAATTAAATCAGTAGTTGGTAAATTACATTTTTCATCATCTGAATTGCTTTCATTACTACTGCTGCTATTCATAAACATGCCACCGGACATCACCGTTTTGGTTGCTTTCGACGATTTCTTCATTCATCAGTTCATGATGTATCTGGAAAAAAAATGAAAAGATGAGGAAGACAAAGAAGAAGAAGAATAGAAACAAGGTGACCGCTATTGCCACTACTTCTTTTCATTCGATGGAAGGTAGACGGAAGGAAGACGAAGAGAAAGACGAGAGAGAGAGAGAGAGAGAGAGAGAGAGAAAGAAAGAAAGAATGACGTACGTGCGCGCCTGTCGCTTCTTTGTTGTAGTTGTATTCTAACAAGCTTTGATTTCAGGTTTGCTTGCATTTACTCTTGCACATATAGAATAGCGGGTGGTATTGTAGAAGCAACTATATATAGTGGTAACTTGTCATTTGAATTGTTATTATCATTATTATTATTATTTTGATGCTGTTTTTAGTTGACATCTGTTGCATGGAAATCTATTTTTGTTTCTCACTTTCTCTCATTTCATAACAGTATTACGAAGAAAAAGTGAGAATCGAGGGGCTGTAATACAATACGAGTGTTCAATTATTTTCGTATTTCTCTTTCTTTCTCTTTTGTTGCCTGGTAGATGACATGACAAGAGAAGAGAATGACGAATAAAGACGAAGACAAAGAATAAGAAAACACTATACCTTCATTTTCTTTTCGCTTTCCTATCTAAATGCCTATTTGACAGTAACGAAAAAGTGATAGAGAACATAATTGAAGGGCAATAGATATACAAAATAGATGCCCTTGCATAACATTCGGTTAGAAATGTCAATAGGATGACCCGATTGTGATCATTTACTTTTTACTTGACATCATCAAGTGGCTATTACTTACCGCTCTTCGTTTTCGTTTTCTCCTCATCATCTTCATAGATGTGTTATATTTATATTGAAATCCATCTGCTTTTATTAACGATTATGACCTTGCTGCGTCAGCAGGGAATACGAGAAATACTAACCATACTAATCATGCTAGAACGATCAAAAGGTTGCCATTAATTTTGTCTTTCATTAATCAATGAAAATTTTTTTGTTTGAAGTATTTCAGTAAAATAAACTACTGAGTTAATTACTATTATGTTACTAAAAAAAACACGATCGTAATGACTGTACATCAGAAGAGAAGCGAAAAGTATGTTAATTGATCGATGTTATATACACACACGCCATATGGTGGTCTACATATTCGTTAATCCTTGTCAACGCGAGTCGCCGGTCGGCATCGATTAGACCATGTTTGTCACATCCAATTGAATAGCAAAGATCGGAAGACGAAAGAAAAACTAGAAGAACAGAGAAGAAATTAAGAAAATAGAATTACATGGCGCAATGCCAAAGATTAAATAAATGAAAAGATCCATCGGGTAACATATCGGTTGTTATACTTATTCTAGAAACTATGTAGAAAAATGTTATTACATATCTATAAGTATTTACGTCTTTGATTTTATTTGAAAAAAATCCATCACAATATTTATTACTTCCGCTCGAACCGATCAAAATTGCTTTACTTATATTTTGAGAATGACGACGTAGAAATCGTTAGTTGATCGCATTGCTACGACATCGATAATGGCAAAAAATGTAACAATGCTTTAGAACCGTTGAGTAAGCCCATGTCAAAACTAATTTGTTCGTCCGACTGATTCAATTAGAGAAGCCCTGAAACGATCGATCGTTTGTTAGCAGAATGAATAAAAATTGGTCTTTTTTCAGCGTCTAAAGTCGACTCATTGTTAGAGAGATCGAGCTTTTCTTTGTTGATATCTATCCGCGTATTAAAATGCGAATGATGCCCTTGGTGCATTGCACACGCATCAAGCACGTACTATATGTATACAAGTGAGATAATGGATATCCGTTGAGTCTAAATGATGGAAATATCTTGCAAAGAAATCGAATGAGCAGCAGCAGTAGCAGTAGCAACAACAACAACGACGACGACAACAGGAAAAATAGTAGAACACAGAGAGAGAGAGAGAGAGTAACTGAGATTGGTGCTGTTTCTGCTCTTGTTAGTGCTCACAAGGATGCATATTAATTTGTCAATAGAAATGATCACATTGTTGAGAGCTTACATGTGCGCTACATACTCGTATGTTCTTGTCTACGCACAAACTGTATACGAGTGAATTATCATAGACATCGTTCTTTTTTCCCCCTATGCAATCGAAGCACTTTGCCTTTGATCATCAATAGAATTAATCCTCGAGTCAATAGATATACCAACTAAAAGGCAAAGGACACTAGGGCCAACAATTATAAATGACGTAATGATTTTTTTTGTCTTATACTCTTAACTTTTCTTTTTCAAGTTAGAATATTTTCTGTTTGTTTTACTGCGTTGCATTCGCGTGAAACAAAAAAAAAACAAATATACTTCCATAAACACAAAGAAAAACAGAAAGAAAAACCTGGTGAGCATACAAGATAAACGTCGTTCATCTATTTAAATCACACACACTAACAAACATTGAATATACAACAAAAAAACCAAGAACAAAAACTGATTCTTCTTCCCTTCTTTCTTTTTTTTTATTCCCACAACTCGCATAATTCTATCAGCATGAATGTGTGTGTGTGTGTGTGTGTGTGTTTCTATACGAGAAGGGAGAAATTAAGTATAGATATATATATAAGAGCCAAAAAGAAAAAAAACAACATAAGCCAGAAGAAGAAGATTATGAGAAACTATACAAAATAAAGAAGCATCACATCGAATACTGACTACAATAGTACACAAGAACACTGTGTGTATGTATGTAGATAAGAAAAAAAAGATTTGAGAAGGAAATAGAACAAAGAAGAAAAAAACAATTGAAATAACAAAAAAAAAAATGTTACAGAACTATTGAACTGTACTCGTTATGACAATTAACAAATAAATTTGTTCAATTTTATTCTGAACAACACAGCGATACGTATCCGGTGCACGTTTTTGTAAGATTTCAGATGCGAATTGACATGGTGGAAAAATATGTACAACATAGGCTGGCTGTGATGCACCGGGTAGCAAAACATTGACGATGCCGGCTGCTTTTTTTTCATCGAAATATCGAATAACACCATTTTTTAAATTGTTTTGTTGTATACGTATTTCATCGGGCGTTGAGCCATTGGGTTCAGCTATTAATATACAATGATCAGCATCCATTACCATACGTTTTTGAACACCTTCAAGTTGTGTTTGTTCTAAACGCATACGTTGTGATATACGAAGATTATGATGTGATGATGTTTGTAAATTTGTTGATGTTGCTGATAGTGAATCAGAATTCCAATAATTCATTGATGCACGTGCTATCTGTGGACTACCAGCAACAAGTTGAGTTTTAACATAGGCTTGATCATTTTTTAGTATGAAATTTCCTTGCCATTGAACATTATATGGGTCACGTGATAATTCATTTGTAGGAGGATTTAAACGAAAAAATGAGTCTGGATTCGAATATAATTCTGCGAATGCAGCAGCCGATGGATGATGACTACCAGTCATACCGATAACATTAAGCATTTGTTGAGCTGCAGCATAAGCCATATTTGGCGATGAATAAAGACTCGTTGGTGCACCGTAGAGTTCAGATGGATCAGCGTAAACATTTCGAAATGGTACAACAGAATCTTAAAAATATTTATATATTGCTTATAGAGTGAAAATTCTAAAGAAAAAAACTATAGATGTGACAAACCTGGTCCAATAAATTGTTGTAAAGGTGATCCTTGCTGTCGCATAGCAGCTGCCGCAGCATCAAGTGAACTTAATAATGGTGGTTGCTGTTGTTGATTAAGAACAGAATTTGTTGTTGGATTAGACGATGATGACGATGATGATGATGATGATGATGATGAAGAAGATGATGATGTTGATGGAATCGTCAATGCAATCGGTACTGGTACTGTTTGTTGAATCGATGTTGAACGATTTGATGATGATGATGGCGTACTTGAACCTTTTGTGTTCACAGGCTCTCTAAAAAATACAATGATAGTTAAGAAAAAAAATAGTCTTAACTAAGAAAAACTTTACCGTTTTGATCCTTTTTCATGGCTATGTGGATTTGGATTTGCTGATAACGAATTCTGTTGTCCAGCCATAATTGTATTCAGAAATGAGCTGCTAATAATATGACTACTTGTACTCGGACTACTACTATTGGTTGACGGCGGTCGTGCAGATAATGGTGGAGAGCTTGACACAAGCGGTAAGGCAAGTAGATTTGATGATGAATTTCCTACTGGATTCGATGGATTTGATGGCAATGGAGCGAATAATGGAAATGGAAAATTTGAATGATGAGCAGCTGCTGCAGCCGCAAATAAACTACCATCAGGTGTAAGCATATGCGGAAATTGATGTAGCAATGGCGATGGTGATGGTGATGGTAGTGATTCAGTCTTAGGTGTTGACGAACGTTTATGACTGGATGAAGTTTTTGATAGCGTTGGGCGAACGAGAATAGGTACAACAGGTGCAGCTGATGGTGTTGTTGCTGCTGGAATATTTGCTGTTGTTGTTATTGTTGTTGTAGGTTTTAATGGTGATTTCGAATGACGATGTGAGTCAAATAGATTTGATGTTTCACTTGTTACTGTTGTTGTAGTTGGCGTTATAATAGTTTTTGATGTTGTTAAACAAGGTGTCTTCATAACGTCACGTAATATATTTGGTATTGAGGTTGATTTTGTAGTTACAGTGGACGAACATGATGATGCCGGCGATGATGACGAGAGTGAATTTGAATCAACTATCGATGTTTTTACTTCTGTTATTACTCCAGTTGTTACTGTTGTTGACGCACTTTTAGCAACATCATCAATAACTTCTTCAATGTGAGACCGTGTGGTAGCTGCTGTTGTTGATGCGGATGTAGATGAAGACGATGATGATAATGATGATGATGATAGTGGTGGTGGTGGTGGTGTACGCGTTGGTGCTGTGACTGGTTGTTTTTCTCCAGTAATATTCGATGATGAAACAATATTTGATACCATTGTTATTAAATCACTTTTTTGTGTTGGAATACTTGAAACATTTGTGGTTGTTACCTGTCGAGATGGTTGATCTGTTGGACTTGGTAACGATGCAACTAATGAATAGACTGGTTTACTTATTGTTGGTGTTATACGTGCAGCACCTTTCAATGCTGGATGATCGCCAGATATATTCGAAGGATTACTATTAAGCATAAGAAGACTATTAACAGCGCTTAATGTCTCTTCAACATTTTCATCTAAAAAATAGACAAAAAGAAAAACGATATAAACAGACTGAATGTTTTAAAAAAGAAGAGAAAAAGAAAACATACTAAATGTTGTTGATGTTATTGATGACTTAATTGGAACATGTGAAGGTAATACAGAAGGCGTTGTTATAGATGGTGGCTTATGTTCAACAATTGGTAAAGTTTCTTTTGATATCGGTGCTATAATTGGTGCCATTTTTTCTGGATTCGATATTTTCGGTAATGGTGGTGGTGGTGGTGGTGGTATTGGAATGGATGAACATAATGCTTTAATAACAGTTTCAGTTTCAGCATTTGTTGTTGATGGCGATTTTGTTGATGCTATTATCGAAGATGATAATGGAATTTGATCAGTTTCCATTGGTGTCACTTGTGATTGATCAATAAGTGGTTGTAGTTGTGATTGTGATGGGACTGAACGTAGAAGTGGTGGAGTGTCTTGTTTAGCTTTTTCAGATACTAAAGTTGGTTCAATAGTATCTTCTTTAATCTGTTTATCTGTTAATGGCGAACATTTTTCAGTAGTTTCAATTTTATGTTGTGATGGTAACATTGAATCATCTGTACTTATTCGTAAACGTTTCGGCTCTTTATCAATAACTGAGCATGATACAGATGCCGGTTCTGTTGTAGAAAGACGTTTAACAGTTGTTAATGTTGGAGTTGGTTGTTCTATAGATGATGTTGCAGTTGAATCTACTAATATTTTAATTGATTCGGGTTGTTTTTCACTTGAAATTATCGATTGACTGATTATAGAGTTAGCTTTTGTTTGTTGACGTTTATTAGTAGTCGTATCTGGTTTTGGTCCACGTTTACCTTTACCAGTTGTTCTAGCTGTTGAACGCGATTGAGTAGGCTTTGTTTCTTCATGTCGACTAGTACCAATTAAATCGCTAAGTTGCATCGTCTCTGGATTTAGTGTTTCATCGTCGCTCAATGGTGGCTGAGCTGTTACCGTTGGTGGCTTTAATGTATTCGATGTTATTAGTTCATCTTTTATAGTTGTATCATTATTATTAATGTTAACAGATATTGATTCATTATCGTTCTCCATACGCTCATCAGCATTTTTCGATGTTTCATGAGTTACTAATGTTTCAGTTGACTGTGCACGAATCGATGATGATGATGGTGGTGGCGGCGGCGTTGTTGTTGTTGAATGACGATGATGACTAGGAAATACAATACCAAATTTAGTTGGTGTTGTTTGAGAATTCGTTTCTATTGGTGGTTCATCAACTTTGGGTAGAGTTGTAGAAGGTTCATCCGATGGTGCTGTAAGAACAATTGATGGTTTACTTATTGGTAGAATTTCTGATTCAGTTTGAATTGTTGTTATTGTTGATGATGATTTTATTAATGATGGTTGTTCTTCAATTGCAACAATTTTAGGTTTTTCATCATCCAATTTCATCTTTTTTGCTGGTTCATTTGATTCATCTGTTGATGGTCGTTTCGGTGTTGAAACTGATGTTTTAGTTACTTTTGATGTTGATTTTACTGTAGCTGGTATAGATGATTTCTTTTTATCGATTGTTTTTGTTACAGTTATCTTCTTTTTTGTAGCGATTGTTTGTTCATCATTAGCTTTAGGTAATTTTTCTTTTTTAATCGGTTCAACTTTTTTAGTCTGTTCACTATTTGTTTTTAATACCGATTTCTTCACTTGTTGTGGCTGTTGCGGTTGCGGTTGTTGTTGATTAACTTTCTTTTTACGATTCATAGGTTTAGTTGATTCATCACTTTCTTCAGCATCAAATACATTATTATCGAAAACGGTTGCGGTTTTAGCTTTAGTTTTAGTTTTTGTCGGCTTTTCGATTTCAGAATCGGATGAGTCACTCATAACATTCTAAAATAAAACACAAAATAAGATTATTAGAAAATTAAATAATAAGAAAATTTGTTCAGAATTACATGTCGTTTTGGTGCTATATTGACCGGTCGACTACGTATTCGATCTTCATCGTTGTCATTATTATCATCATCATCGTCATCGTCGTCGTCGTCGTCGTCGTCGTCGTCGTCGTCATCGTCATCATCATCATTATCATCACCGTCGTCATCACTGTTTCCATCAGATAAATGACTATCACTAGTTGATAATGAACTAGAAAAAATAAAAGAAAGGAAAAGATTATTATATATAAATTTAACTAAATTTCAATTAGTTTAGGTAACACTGACCATTTTTAGTCAACGTTATGATTAAAGAAAAATGATTTGAGAAACATCTCGAAAACTTGAAGATTTGTTTTTTAAATTGAAATATTAATTACAAGCTAGAAGAATATCTTTACTTTTTTGATTATGAGTACAGAATTGCTACTGATAGAGGAATCTTGAAAGTAATCTATTACTTTCAAGTCTAGACTTGGTGAGCATTATTTAAACCGTAATAAAATATGAATATCTTGAAACTAATTCATATTCATAGATTATTAGTGCTGAGATGCAGCACTTTCATGCTATTTTTTTTTACTTGAATCTAACAATTCTTGTCGTAACAGCTAGAACAACATATATGCATAACTACAATAAAGACGTGTGTCTCCTATTTCATTGATTTAGACCAACAAAATATTACTTTTCGAATTTTTGTCAAAAAGAAAATAAAAAGATATGAAATTTTCATAATAACTTATATTCTTTAGCATCTGTTTATACAAAGTTTCGAATTGAAATATTCAAAATTCAGGTTTTCTCTGTTTCTTGATAATGAACAATCATATTGATTCAAATAATACCATAAAAGACAAAAACATATCGGCATTAATATATTATGAATTGAAATTATTTTTTTTAGCTATTCATATTTCATCAGTGTTTAACTAATGCACAACTAATATAAACTCGACAGTGATTCATTGGTTTTTCTCGTGAATCTGAATATAATGTCTCACTAAATGATCAAATTGGCTTCATCAAAACTGATATTGTTATTCGAGTTTATAATAAAATTTCAAAATGATAAATTTTTTGCATAGTTGAAGCTATTTTTTTAAGATCCGAATAGGCTATTCATCTCTAAGATTCATGTAGACTTTTTGGGATTTTGTAATTATATTATCATTTCTATGTAAATACGTTCATCAAACAGTTTTTAATTGTTATTCAAGAAAATAAGACCTAGATAAAACACTGTTCTAAACTGAACTGTATCCACCTCTAAGATACACAAATCTTATCAAATTAGCAGTTATATTTGTTTCAAGTAAATATAAACTAAAGGCAGAAGTAAATTTTTTCGTTCTTCTATTGACTTCAACAAATATTTTTCATTTGAAATTCATTAAAAATTAATCAAAACATATTCGTACCTATTTCGTGTTTGTTCACTTCTGGCTCGTTTTTTAATTCTATCATACATACTGGTATCTTGTCTTAAGTCTCGCCAATTGGAAAGATTCTGCATTGATCTTTTATTTTTATTTGTTGTTTTCGTTCGTTTATTAAATGATTCTTTTCTAAGTATTTCACCATTATCAGTCGATGTTTGTTCATGATCAGAATTCATTACAGTTTGTTCAACTTTCTTTTCGCCAATATCTGACGCCGATGAATGTGTTTCTGAAGTTGTTGAACTTTTTACTGTATTAGTTAAAGTTTTAGGTTTTGTTTTAACTAATTGATTTTTTTTGGTCGTAACTGGTTTTTGTTGATGTTGCTGTTGCTGTTGACGTTTTGCTATATCATTATTTAGTAAAGACTTTTTCGTTTTTTGTACATCAGTTGTTATCGATCTTTTTTCTGTATCACTATCACTATGTATAATATTAGTACGTTTTAATTTCAACGATTTATTAGCTAATTTTTCGTTTGATCCAATATTGGTAGTAGAAGTAGTAGCCGTAGCAGCAGCAGTCGTCGTCGTGGGCGTAGTAGTAGTTGTTGTTGCTGTTGTTGATGTCTTCAAAGATTTTGTATCAACACGTTCAAGCGTTAATTGTGGGACCTTTGAGCCAAGGGGTGCAGCCGATGTTGTTTGTTTTGTAGGTTTAGTTACTTTAGGTGTAGGCTTGATAGATTCACTTACAGTTGGTTTCGATATTGTTGATGTTTTTTTCGGAATTTTATCTAATGTTGGTTTTTTCGTCGCATTCGTTTCACTCACAACTGTTTGCTTAGTAGCAGGTGAACGCCATGTAGATTTTTTATCATCTCCTTGACGTTCATCAATATCATTTGTAAATACATTTGTATCTTGTTGATTAAGAGATTTTTTCTTTTCATTTGTTACGGTTGGTGTTGATGGCGGTGTACGTTTTGTTGTTGAATCAATTGATGTTGAACGACTATTCGTTGATGTTATTTGTGATGTTGAACGTGTTTCATTTGATGCTAATGGTGATACATAATTTGTTGATGCTTTTCGTTCATTTGTTGGTGATGGTGACGGTGGTGATGGATTTGATAATGAACGTTGTTTCAATATAGATTTTAAACCAGTTGATGTTTGGTGTTGAAGAACAGGCGAAGCAATTGTTGCTGGTGAACGATGTATATTAGATCCAGTATTAGTCGGCGTTGTCAATTCTGGTGATAGTAATGTAGGAGAATCTTTATTATTGGTAGGTGTTGTTGGTGTCGTTGATGTTGTATTAACAACTAATGGTGGTGGAATAGGTTTACGTTTAAATTTAGCAGATGGTCCGAGACGTTCAAGAATTTTAGCTGACGATGTACTAGGTGAATTCATTGATGAATCAGAAAATGGTGATACAGATGGAATATTAGATGTGGGTGAACTTAGAAGATTTGTTGAAATTGAACGATTAGGTAATGACGATGTTGGCGTAGGAGGATGATGAGAAGGAATATTTAATGATGATATTAGACTATTATTCGATGAAGTACCGAGTGTTGATGTTATCGATGAAGTATTAAGATGAAGCGATGGTGATATGAGTGATGGTGGTACTGGTGGAGGTGGAGGATGAAGTGTATTAGCAAATGACCTAAGAGCAGAAGAAATAAAAATAAAAATTTTCATGTGTATTAGTTAAAAAGTAAAATTTTTACATTGAATTATATTTTGTTGCTGCTAGTTGTGTTTGAGCAATAGCCGCATGAAATGTATTTAATATTGAATTTGATGATGGATCAGATAAACGTTGCAAACTTGTAAATGGTGCTGGAGGTGGAGGCGGTGGTGGTGGTGTTAATACTGAAATATTCGCCGATGATGAAGTTGTTACTGATATAGGCCGATTTAAATTTAATGTTGGCACAGCTGTAACTGGATAATGAAATGGTGAAGTTGTTGAAATTGTTGGTGTCGTTTTAGATGGTAATATTGTTTGTGCTGGCTGAGCATTTAATGCAGCAGCACGCGCTGCTTGAATACATTGAGCAAGCGTTGTCGATGGTGCTGATGCTGAAAGTGTTGATACAAGTTCATTAACACTTTTAACTGTGATATTGGGATTTATTGATGATGTTGTTGTTGTTGTTGTTGTTACTGCTGTCGATTTTAAATTCTGTTGTTCAATAAGTATTGCTGGTGATAGTGATGAACTTGATGATGAAGATGAGGATGATGTTGCTGATTTTTGTTGTCCATGATTCATTTCGTACATTTGTTTATCTAATAATCTAATACGTTCATCAAGTGGTATACGTGCTGTTGATAAATCTTCATCGTTATTATTATTAGTAGTATTAGTATTATTAAGAAGATTTGTATCCAATGATAGATCATATTTTATTGTTGTGGTTGTTGTTACCGTAGGCGTTGTTGTTGTTGTTGTTGTTGTTGTTGTTGCTGTTGTTGCTGTTGCTGTTGCTGTTGCTGTTGCTGTTGCTGTTGCTGTTGCTGTTGCTGCTGCTGCTGATAACAATGAAGATGATGATGGATTATTTAAACCGAGTGATGAATGTTTTAAATGTGCTTTTGGATTAAGTACAACAAGAACATTAGATGCTGTTGTTGATGTTTTAATATGTTCAAATGCAAATTGTGGAAATGGTAAACGAATAGATTCAACATGATCATTAAATAACAATGGATAACTTCTTAAACGTACATCTAATTGATCATATGACGATACTGAATCTAGTGGAATTGTTTTTGTGTGATTTGTTGCTAAATGATATTTTGTTTTATGTATTCGACGATGACTCACATGATTGTCAAGATCATCTTTTGTTATTGTTGTTGATGATTGTGATGGTGATAAATGAACGTCATTTGTTGATAAATTATCACCTTGTTCATCTCGTTTACTACCAGCACGTATTGGCTGTAGACGATACGATGAGGATGATGATGATAATAATAATGAAGCTTTTTCATTTTTAGCATTTTTTAGTAAAGCTGATGCGGATACTGATTTAATATTTGTTGACGTTGTTAAATTATTTGTTTCAATAGGTGGTGATGTTTTCGATGTTTGTTCGTCACTCACATTTTCAAGACTATCATCGTCAGGTTTTGGTTTTAATGAATGCTCTTCATCATCATTTTGATCTAATCCCATTGAACTATTACTATCATGTAAATGATTCTGCATGAGCCAATCAAAAACACGTTCAGTATTTTTCAAGGGTGCTTTTGGTGATGATGAAGAATGTACTGCTGCTGCTGCTGCTGCTGTTTGTTGTTGTTGCTGCTGCTGCTGCTGTAGTTGTTGTTGTTGTTTGGGTGATAATGTTGGTTCTTTTTTTATTATTTCTAGATGATCTTCAAGTGCTAAACTAGGAAGAATAGCTACATTTGGTTGTTGTTGAGAATTTGGAATGATTGTTGATGAATCGGTATCTTTTTCAGTTTTTAATGTTCGAGAACGATTCGAAGATTTAGTTGTGTGTTCTTTATTTGATGAAGATTTTTTTCCAGATGATTTCAAATTGTTATTTGCTAGAGATTTCGAAGGTTTTTTCGATGTTTTATGTGGATGTTTATTTGCATGATGTTTTTGATAAGAATTTGAACGATGTTCAAGACTATTTGTACTAGTCGAACTGTGACTTGTTGTTGACGATGATCTTGAAGCTGACGATGATGTTGACGAAGCATGATGACGAACATGACTACTACGATGAATATTTCGACTGGATGAGAGATTATTTGAAACTAAGAAAATAATAAAATTTATTACATATTTTTAAGGTTATTTTGAAAACAATTGATTCTATTATCTTTTCATAATTCTATTCAGGTTATTGTATTTAAAACAAAAATTTGAGAGTATCCTTTTTAAAATATAATATTAACTTTACTTCATCGAACCGTATGTCTTCATTAGATGTTACAAAGTAAACTGAATTTTGATGTTAAATAAATAGCGAAAAGGTTAAAGGTCAAAGAGTGCAAGTCAGTCAATTCTCTCTTCTGTTTTAAAATTGATTCACTCAAAATTTTCTACAGATTCTCGTTCAAAAAATCTCTTTTATCTACTGTAGTCGCACTCATCATTAATAAATTCTATTTTAACGAGCGACATGAGCATAAAGACGTTCCACTTTTTTAAATTTACAGAAAAATGCTAATTAAATCACATGGTTTACATGTGGTTGGATAGAATTATTGATGTTTTATTGAACTATATTACAATAAAACGAATTCATTGTTTAATTCAAGATAATTATGAAAAATAACGTAATCAAACTATAGTTTAACATACGACTGTCTTTTGATGAAGTTGATAAACGATGTCGTCGACTATTTATTGACGAACCACAAATAGTTCCATTATCAACTGTTATTTTACAAAAATAAATAAAAGAACACGTACAGTCATTTCAATGATAAAGATTAATAGAAACTATACCTGATGGAATGGATATTAAAGTACTAGTATTTCCTTTTCCATATTCTTTTGAATGCCGTCTAGAAAAATAAAAATAAATAAATCATGATTGAGTTGGATTAAATCTGAATACCGATCGGATGAATGTCTTGAATCATTTTTATGTTGTGATCGATTACTATTAGTATTATTAGCATTAGTATTAGTATTATTATATGCATTTAACCATCGATCACTACTATTCGTTCGAGTAGATGCAGTTTCAAATGTTTGAATTGTTTCGGGGACAATTTCACGTACTGTACCATTACGTTTTGATCTAAATAAAAAAGAAAAAATTTCTCTCTAAAATATCATGATAAACTACTGATTTATTTTACGTACACAGGTCGAGATTCTCCATGATATGTTGAATCAGGCGGATAACCACCATAACTGGAAAAAAAGAACTCGAATATTCATGGATAAAATAAATAATTTAAACATACTTTTTCTTATGACTAGTTTCATCAATAATATCCGAAAATCTGGTAACAAACACTTTACTAGCAAAATCTACTTGTATTTTTTTCGATTCAAGTTTTTTTCCACGTATCGAATTAATTGCTTCTTGTGCAGCACGTGTTTCAGTAAAATAAATTAAACATTGGGCTGTTTGACTTTTATGACTATTCCGATTATCAATAAATATATCAACGACTTCACAAGTAGGTAAATTCGTGTGACGAATTATAAAATTTCGTATTGACGATTCGGTTATACTTAAAGGTAAATCATCAAGCCATAATACATTTGTTGGTTGACTTTTACCGAATCCCAACTTAAAAAGAAGAAAAAGACATTAAAATTATTTATAACGAAAAAAACTAATTAACTGAAAACAAAATCTTTTTTTTTTTGATAAATTTAAACGATTTAGATATTGATTTTGTATCAATAGGTATTAAGTTAATGATTGATATTAATAGAAGGGAAATAAAATAATAATTTGAAATATTTATCACAATATAGGTAGATAAAATCATATATGGAAAATGTGTTATATGTCACATATTTTTATGAGTAATCGAATGCTTTTGTTGTTAAGTTCTACAATGAATTATTTTTTCGGTTTCTGTAGATTTAAAACCTTTTAAAAATCAGTTTTTGACTATTATCAATTTGATTATTACAATCAAAATCCAAATTCAATCATTAGTCACATAAAACCTATTCAAACATTATTATCTAAATCGTTTTAATCTTTTAAAAATCTATGTGTTTTATTTTACGATTATAACTGATGAATATCTTGGAACGATATATACTTTAATTGAGTGATCTCGTCCAAGTTTCGATTCAAAAGCTTTCATTGCTTTAACAACACTTTTAATATCAGCATATTGAACGAATGCAAATGGTAACTGATGTGGAGATTGTGTTTGACGTTTTATTTCAAGTTCCTATTTAAAATAAAACGAAAAAGAAATATGTCCTTTTCAAATACATAAATTTGTTTATACATACAATAATATCACCATATTCTGCATATGCTTCGCGTAATTCATTATAAGATATTTCCGACTGAAGATTTCCTATATATAAAGTACGTGTTGCTTTTACAGAATATTCATCAAAATCAGGATCTGGACACACTGAACGTTTCATTATATCACATTCATCGTTTTCTAACAAAGCAAAACAAAAAATAATCATAAAAATCCAAAACGTTTATTTCTGTGTTTTTATTTTACCATTTATTATTCCATCGTATGGTTCAGCTTTCAATCGTAAACCTCCTATAGATTTAGTTATTGCAAATGTTAAAGCTTTATCGACATCAGTAGATTTTCTGAATGTTAATAATGCGTAGCGTGATTCTTGTTCACCGTCGATTTTAACTGTTAATAAACGGCCTGATTTTTTAAATTCAACAAATAAATTCCATAATGATTCACGCATTGATTCTTCTATTAATAATAAGTATTAAAAAAATAGTACTTTCATATTGATTTTTACGAAATTAAAAATATAAACATACTAGGAGTTTTCGATGGTAAATGGTAAATTTTTAATATTCGAGTTTTGCCCATTGGATCATTTAATGACGAATGAGCTTTTGTTGGATTACGACGACGATTTTTACATGAAATACTAAATAAAAGATTGCTTTTGTTTATTACTTTTTTATATTTTTATTTTCCGAAATTAAAATACCTATCATCACTCGATCGTTCGGATTCGGATGACGATGAAGACGAAGAAGATGATGAAGAATTTTCATGTTTTCGACGTGGTGGTTTTTGTATTGTTGAATGTGAACTATTCGCTGTTCTAATAAAATAATTAACAATGAGTGAATTGAGTTTTAGGTTTTTTTCTTGAGCTAGATCTTTTTTTTTTATTATCAAATCTTACTTCGAATTTTTTGTTGACGATGTTTTTCTTTTACTTCCTGATGAATCAGAATCACGTTTAACTGGAACGACTTGATGCCTAATTCAGTAATAAATAAAATCCAATTTAAATAAATAAAATTCTAATTATTATTCTCATTTTTATTACTATTTTTTTTTCGAGAAGAGAAAAAAAATGCCAAACAGTAACATGTCCGTTTTTTCTTGTTGTTTTTTGTTTGTCGTCCCAACAAACAAAAACAAAAATATCCTCCTTCGTTTATGTATTAACTTTATCGTGCTACAAATATCAATTATTGGACTGCATATTCTTTTTCAAATAGACAAGTTGACTCATACATACACGAATCTGTGCATACACCCACTCAAGTTGAAGGCTAATAAGATGACTGTTGCGCATAATACAATGCAGGAGAGAACAAAAGGCGAAAAAATGAATAAAAAGAAAAAAATATATCGAAGAACGTAAAAACGTAAAACATTGAAATAAAGAAACGATCTAAACTTCTATCATATATTGGTTACGTAGTTTAAGCAGAAAACGGATTCAATCTATTTTTAAATCTTTTTAGATAATGATCCTGAGGAATAAGAAAAGTGGTTACAACATCAGTTTCAGAACGAAAGATATTCATGACAATAAATACAATAAGAAAAAAAGAAATGGAAAAAAGCAAGAAAATCTTCTTACCGAACATTTTCATCAGGACTGCCAAGTGTACGCGATAGACGTTTATCTCGATCACCATTTATTGTTTTAGTCGATACCGAATTTGTCACTGTTGTTATATTCGATGTGTTCGAAGATGATGAAGATGACGGTTCAACAACCGTCGAAGAAATCAATGGTGACGGTTGTTCGGGTAATAGATTAGTCGATAAAGATGATGGTTGAATCAGTTGTGGTGATGGTTCTAAAAGTGCTTTTGGCACTGAATTTGAACCATCATGAAATGCTGTTCGTAATCGTTTATCGTCGAGAATATTTTCTGCATTATGTGCTTTCGATGCTGTGCGTACATCCAAAAAAGCGACAAAAGCAAAACGTTGATCATCGATTTTAATAGATCGAACATGGCCATGTCTAGATATAATCATAATCAAATAAAAAATTTATCATTTTTTTAACTATTAATAATTTTATTTTATTCGTCTCTACCGTTTAAAGCATTCTTTGATTGTATCTTCTGTAGCCGTTTCTGGCAAATTAGCTATAGCCAACCATCTGGATTCTGTTGGTTTTATGGATAATGATACTTTGCTAGTCGTGGTTTCACTGGGCATGGCAAAAATTCATTCGATATACAGTAATGCAAATATGTACAAGTTGAAAAACGTAAATCATATACAGACACACACGATAATTTGTCAAACAAGAAACAAAAAATATTTCGAAATTTTTAAGGTCAGAACAATGGCGATATTCGTCGCCGTTGACGTGGGATGATGATGAACATTGTTGTTGTTGCCAGCATCTACATTGAAAAGAAGAACGAACGGGCGAGAGAGAGAAAAAGAAGAAGAAAAAGAAGAAAAAGAAAAAAAACGAGCCACCTTACATTATATTTCTCTTCTCTATAGCATTCTTTCCCCTCTTTCTCTCGCTTTTCTTCTCCATACATTTTGCACTATAGAGAGTATAACAGTGCGAGCGCGCTCTCGCGCTTCAAACTATCGTCGACGACGACTATGGCGGTCGGAGCGACGATCGTATGTTGTATTGTCGGGCAATGATGATGATGATGATGATGATGATGATGGTAGTAGTGGGAGAGCAAGCGTATGCGCACAGCTTTACGTACATTTAAAATACTAATGGCACATGATATGGTACTGATTCTAATCAAAATTAGTAGTATCTTTTATGTTACATTAGAAAATTTTCTCCATCAGGTTCTTTTTATTATTTTGCTTTTGATCAAAACGGACATATAGAGCCATCATTTATGCTTAAGTATTTATTTTCTTGTTTTCCTTTTGCTTATGAAATGAAGACTAATAACAACAACAACAACAACAACAATGCCAACAAAAAACCATAAAAATGGTTGTGGTCTCTGTTTGAGAATCTAATTATGATAAAAGAACACAGAAAATCTACTCTGGATAGGCAGGCAGAGAGGAAACAGAAAGAGAAGAAAGGAAAAGGTGAATGCATAAAATTTCGTCCGCCAATTAGACGTGGCGCTCGCGGCGGCGTCGACAAAGTAGACGAGTAGTTTCTATTTTTTTTTGCTCTTCTTCTCGTCATTGGATGTATGCAGCAGCCCGAGTGTGTTGTGTATTTCGGGGTATATATTGCCCCGTCTACACAATCGGTTACTCGCTTGCATGCACACTACTTTTATTAATAGAGTCTCCTATTTTTTTTTCTCCCTTTCTCTCTATATGTCTTCGTCGTCTCTCTTATTGCGCAGCGCATTTGTTCCTTTTTATTTTATCAAGCATTTTGCGGCGTTGTCGACGTCGTCGAAGCTTCTCGAATACAAGATTAGATTACAGGCATGTATGCGGGGCAGAGTAAGCAAACGAACGGCCAGAGACGAGAAAAAAATCTTATTTTTTCTTACTCTCTCTGCTTCTCATTTTCTCCAACTTCATCATACAAAGCGGGCACATATCGTTTGTTTCTCACTCGCTCGCATATATTCAAGCATCGACGACGACGACCAACGAGCCTCATGCCTTTCTTTTTGTCTCTCTTCTTTCTCTCTCTTGTTCGTTTGGTCGTCATCGAGTAATATGAGGTTCATATACTATCATCGTTCATGTAGTTGATGCTGTTACTACTACTCAACAAACAACGTCATATATCTTTCTATATATATATATATATATATATAATAATATACGCTTGCATACATTATTCTCGCATTTCGATTTTCCCATCGTTGCAACTCGTCGATATGTATATATACATATAAAATATATATAAATTGGGCTTGTGTTGTTTTGTAGTCGTCGTGTTTTTTGTTTATAATAACGTCATTCCGTCCGCCGCAACTACTTCTAATACTACTTATGTCGTATTTCATTCCTAGTTTTTAGGCATTAATTGTTTCTCATTGGATTTATGCGTTTCTGTCGATGCTATTAAATTAGTGGGAAAATATTTTGTCTCAGGAGTTTAAACAACGACGATTTTTTGATAATCTCATATTTTGTTTATGCTGAATTTTAATCTTTTTGTCTGCATTTGTTTCATATGCAATCATTGGTTTGGAAACAAAGAAGTTTCTAATTCTATATATATATGTATATACATATAAATAGAAATAGCTAGACAAGGATAGAATGAAAAAGATGTAAAGCAAAAGCAATGAATAGAGAGACAAAAGCAGAAAGAAGAAAACAATGAAGAAAGAATGCATACGGCTTCCATTTTTGTGCTAACGAATAAAAATTCTATAGATTGTGTAGGTGGAAAGGGAGTCTGTTTGACACAGAAATAATGGAAAAAAAGAGCGAGGCTGATTATTTTTTCTTTCTTTTTTTTTTCATTGGCTGTAGGCAAGAGTGCGGAATATATGAGAAGAAGCTTTTGGCACAGTGCCATCAATGTTGATGGTGTCTTTCACGACGATATTTTTCTCGCCCTATACATCAACCTGTGTCCTTGTAACTGTCTAGGCAATAATTTACACTATTTTTTTCTTCTTACTTGTCCTTATTGTATTTTGAGAATACAAAAAAAAAGCCAGGGTTGCTCAAAGGCAAAATGACGCGTCAGTAAAAATTCTTTTACGAATAATAATACAAATAAAAACAATAGAAAAAACGAACTGTAATAACGATAAAGCATATTATAATGCAAATATCCATATTGTGATTAGTAAACTTTTATATTAAGAAAAAAAAATACTTGTTGCTTATTTTGCAGTCATATTAATATCACACTTTCTTTTTGCGTACATATAGATAAAAACAGTGAAGACAGCAGGCGACAAGAAAGCGAAAAGAAAAAGAAAATTATAATAAAAATTCTACAAAAAAGAAAAGCAATAAATAAAGAGATTCGAGATTTAAATATAATTGTCAATATCACCAAATATTTAAATATGAACTCCAAGAAGGTGAATTAACATTATTATTAGTTATTTGTGCAGCCTGTGATTCATTGCTTCTTAAATTCTCATCAAATGTTGTCGATAAATTTGCAACACGAACAAGTTGTGCTTGTTCATCAGGACTCAATTTAAGCATTGTAACCAATACAGGTATTAACTGTAAACGTTCATCTGTGGATTTTAGAATAAAAAATTTTACAATAATATTTTTTAAATATTCTAAATTTGATATGGACTCAGCACGATCCATATTACGTTCGATGCGTCGGATTTCGTCTTTGAGTACTGTAACTTGTTGATCTAAACGTGCATTATTTAATTCCGACTCATTTAAAAGTTCTGCTGTATCGAGTAAACGTATTTTTGTTGTATGTAGTTCTTCTTCTAAACGTTGTCGTTCGAATTCAATTTTTTCAAATGAAATATCAAGTGATTTATCGTTTGCTGATGATAGAGTAGTAGTAGTAGTATTTTCCATAGTACTACTAGTATCAATTGAGGCATTATCAAGTGTTTTCGTTGGAATGTGTGATAATTGATGTTCGACGCTAGCCGATTCGAACTCCTGAAATAATAAAAAAATTCAAATATAATTATAATAAAAAGAAAAAAAACGACGATGTATTCGTGTCTCGAGGATCTCATTCCTAGCAATGCACGAGGAAACAATGATTCATAATTATCTATGTACAACATATTGAACATTTTTTCTCGCTTTTCTATAAGGAGATAGTGTACAAAACGTTTTCGATTAGTATCTAGATTAGAATTGACTTAATATTAATATGAGCTTATTTTTTTGACGACTGCATCAGTTATTAATACGTCGCTTTCAAAAAATCGAGCAAGAAGAATTTTACATTTTATTCTATTTTAAAAGGTAAAATTCTGTTGTGCGCTATTGTGGAAAAAATACAAGAAAATGATATTTTATTATGATATAATTTTGATTTCAAAACATGCTTCAAATAGATCAACTTCAGTGTTCTATATTTCGATTATTGAAAATTTCTGTTAGTTAGTTAGTTAGTTAGTTAGTTAGCTGTTGGTATTATCGATCTATTGAGATTGAATTCAGTTGTTTTAAACACTAGCGTGAACATTAGATGTTGCTATACTGAATCTAATTGAGTAAGAAAAAGCAGTAAAGAATTTTCAATTATTATTAATTAGAAAATTATTGATACTTATTATTTAAATAAATAGGCAAGGAATAAAATGGAATGAATGTTTACTTCTCCTTGTTGACGTTCGCAAGTACTGCATGCAAGGGTATCATCTCTATTAGAATGATTATTTATACCGATTTGTGACGATTCAGTATTTGATGTTAGTTTTTCATTATCAATATTTGTTTGTCGTAATAAATCTATACGAATTTTTAATTGTTCCAATTCTTGCCGAGTAGTTTCTAATTCATTTTTTAAAGTTGATATTGAATGTTCATAATCAGATTCCATACTGACGATTTGTTCCTTAAAAACATCGATGCAATGCAATGGAGTTCTATTTTATTTTGTATTTTACTTTATATACTGTCGAAAGCGTTTCGTTGAGAAGTATTGCACTTTTCAATTTATCATCGGTATCATTGATTCGTTGTAAATATTCGTTTTCAATTTTATCTATTTCTAGTTTATGCTTGAATAAAAAGAATATAAAGTTCATTCATTAGTTTTGTAGTTGTTATTGGTTTTTATTCTTAAATAATTACTTGTTTACGAAGATCTTGTTCTCGTTTCTTAGGTTCATTAATGAGTTTAGCTTGAAATTCTATAAGACGCTCTTGTTCTTTTTGTAGTATATCATTTTCACAGATTAATGCTAGAATTCTATCACTAAATAGATCGAATTATTGATGATAGAATGATTTCAAAAAACAAATAAAGTCTTGTTACTTTGCTTCTCGAACTGTTGTATTTAATTTTTCAATGGTTTCTTCTAATTCAACTTGTTTATCTACTACTGATGGTAAACGTTCACGTTGATTCATTTGATGTTGTTTAAGAACACTTTGTGCACGAATCTAAATTATTCAAATATTTGAAGAAGAACAGGCAATTAGCTATTTATTTTCCATTTAAATCTATGGGCAATAAAAATTTATATTCTGCATTTTTGTTTTTCCCGACAGTATGATTTATATACAGACGAGTATAACTCTACATAAATTGAAATATCTCAAATTCGTATTTTATTTCTAGTAAATGTTTTACATTCTTATTAGAGACATTTTTTGAATGAGTTTAGCGGTTAATATAGCCTAAAATGTTCTCATATAATTTTGACAATGAATACAGAAGAATCAAATTATAACTAACTCTTACTTTTAAAGTGTTACTCGTTGGAGTCGTACCGGATTCGGTTAACAGAAAATTTCCGGATCCGGACCCAGCCTTCTATTGTTCACAAAGAACGATTCTTTCTATTGAAAATCACTAATATCACGTTATATCGACTTGAATGAATGCTTACTATGCATGGGTAGATTAAAATTGTGAGAAAGATTGTTCACTCTCAAGTTGAAAACAATTGAAGGAAATATATCGTAGAAAACAGAGCTACGACACTGAGACGTTATTTTAAGATTTATTATTTTCAAAGAGTTTCTACTGAAAATAGTTTCGTTCAAAGAAAATCGTAATACGACTGATTCATGTTGAACCAATCGAATATTATGAAATATAATTATTGATGGAGTATCAAATATTTCTATCCAGCATCATAGGAAACCATTCAAGCTAACTTTGTTTTTGTTTTTCGTAATTTTATCTAAATAATTCTCTCAGATAATATTGAAATCATCTGATGTAACTTTCAATAAATATTCTACTTCATCTTACTTTATAGCTATTGAAATCATCTTCAAGTGTATCACTAGAAAAAGAAAATAATATAGTTAAGGTGTTTCTTTTTGCTCGTGAAATCTAAACTTACTTATCTTGTTTTGCAATATCCAAATCATGTTTAACAATACTTAAATTTTGTTCCAATAGATTAATAGTTCGTTGACTTGTTTCGTTTTGATTATTGAGTTTTTCTAAATTTTAATGAAAACATAAATTCCAAAAACAGAATAGTTAGTAATCGAACTGTTTACCAATTAAATGTTGTTTCTCATTTTGTAATTCCGTAATTAATATTTTATTATTATCAAAATCGTTTTGTAATTTTTCAAGTAATACTCGAACATGATCATCATTATAATGTCGTTGCAATTCAATATTTTTAGCAGTTTGTAATTCTTTTTTTGCAAGATCTAAAAGTGCTTTAAATTTATTAGCACGCTGTTCAATTTGTTGATTTTGTTGTTCTAAATTTTTGTTTTCAATTTTAAGACAAGCATATTTATCTGTACTATTAGATAGTTCTTCATGTAAATCTTGAATTTCTTTATCTTTATTCATTAATTCATCTTTTAAGTTGTTTATTGTTTTTTCGTAATCAGCTAATTCAAGATCAATTAAACTTTGTTTTGGTTGATGTTGATTTTTTTCTTGTAGTTCTCTTTTAAGACGTGTTAATAAAACTTTCATTTTGTGATATTTTTCTTTTAATTCCTATTCATAGAAGACGATAAACAGATTCAATTATTATTAAAGAAAACTTTACTTGAATATTTTCTTCTGAATCAAATGCTGACTTTCTACTTTTATCATTCGTATTATTTAGAACTTGATTGTGTTGTACATGCTCCAATTCTGATTCATGATGATCATTCAAATTTGCTTGGTTCGATTCGCTCTTGTTGTTGGACTGGTTTAATTGAACATCTTGTATATGAATTTTATTTGAATCTAATTCGTGTTGGAGATTTTCAATCGTCTAAATAATTCAACTTCTTAACTTAATATGATGAAGTTCAACGTCATGTTCGAAAGTATAGCTGAAGCGACTTTTTTTTACTACACGGCAAAAATCATCGTTTTTTTCCTCAAAAGACAAAGTTCCTAATCAAGTAATCAAATTGAGATGAGATTTTTTGGAATAGTTCGTGTGTGTTAAAATGTTTTAATCATATTTCTTTAATAAAAATGTGAAAGAATCAAATTTTTCAATCGATAAGTAAACTTGTGAACATGCATTGATTTTCTAATGTGTAAAAATCATTTCTGCTTTTTCTTTTCGACGATATCATGAAAATTACATAAGTAAGATAGAGATTTTTGACATTTATTCAAGCCAAAGATCAATACATGATCTTATTTATTTAAAAAATAGACTCATTATATTTTTTTATAATAAGAAAAACTGGAAATAAAGCGCTACAGAATTATCTTTTTCCTTTGTTCTACATTGAGATTAAAAAAAAAGGTTTTTGGAACTATTACCCCCTACCATTAAGAAAAGGGTACATCTGAAGGTGGCTGATGAACGATTCTATGCCTAAGAACGATCGATGATTTTAGAGTAAGCATCATCTAAAAAAAGAGACTATTTTATTTTTACCTAGGGAAACTATTCCGTTTATCTATACTCTTGTAATTATTTAAAAATTCCTAGGTAATCATTTTCCATTCTGACAAACTTTCACGTAATAATATCTTTAAATACGTTTCTTTTAGTTATTTTTAAATTATTAAAGTTAGTCTTTGAAATATACTTGTCGTAATTGAAGTTTGTCTTGATCAGTTGTTAGATCATTTCGTTCCAACTGTTGTTTTATATTATCAATATTCTATATTGAAAGAAAAATAATAATAATAACAATAATAAGTACTACGACAATGAGTTAAAGAAAGTAACATTACCTGAATCAATTCGAGTTTTTCTTTTTCTAAATTAGTAACTTGATTCATCAATGAATCTATTTCATTAATTAACTTATTTTTCTCTTCTTTAGTTTCATGAGATTTGATTTTAAATTGATCTAATTCAACATTTAATAAATTCAATTGTTTCTGATAATGATCAATTTGCTTATTTTTTTCTAAAATAATTTCATGATTTTGCTTTAAATCATTATCTAATTGTTTGTTCTCATTTATTTTTGTTTGAACTAAATCATTTAATTCATTTTGTTGTTTTGATTTAAATGAATAAAGTTCATCTTGATTTTGTGCTGCATTTATTAATGTTAATTTTTGTTGTTCTAAATCATTGCGAAATTGATTCATTTGATTTTGATATTTTTCAATGAGACTTTCTTTAGATTTCTCATCCTGTTCTAATTGAAATTTAAGTGAATGAATGTTTTCATCACGTTCTAACAGTTGCAGATGTTGATTATCATAATCCTTTTTTAACCTATCAAATAAATTATGTTGATGTTGCAATTCAAGTTCTTTGTCATTAAGATTTTGATTTAGTTGTTGTATGTGTTCCTCTAATTGCTTAACAATATGATATTTTTGTTGAAGTTCATTATAGGAAAGTTCAATTTGTTTCAATTGGTCAACTTTGATTTTATCTGAATAATCAAAATCAAGATTTTTTTTCTGCTATTTTAAATGAATACGAACCGATATTTTCTTGCGTAAGAATACTTTCTAATTGAATAGTTTTTTCACATTGTTTAGCAAGTTGTTCTTCTAATTGTGCTTGATGTTCTTTCAGTTGTTCATAGGAATGATTTGAATAGAGACGTTGTTCTAATAGAGATATTTTATTTTGCTGTTCTTCATTTTCTTTTATTAAATCATCATGTCGTGAACGTAAACGAATAAGATTTTGTTCTATTTCTCCTGACACAAATTTGAAATTATCGAATTGTAATCGAAGAAATGAAGACGATTTCTAAATAGAAATAAAAATAAAAATATCACTCATCAATTCAAACATGTATTTAAAAAATATTTGAGAATAAAATCAAGTAGTTGGCACAATTTTTTGAACAATAAAAGATTCAACATCAATCAGAAAATTTATTGAAAATCTGGAAGAAAATCTTTCTATCGATACATTTATTTATATGATCTATCATGACTCTCTTAAAACTGCATACCGCTGACAAAAGAATAAAGTGACCTAATATCTACGCTCATGAAAATTCTATAGAAACTTGATATTATTTAAGCTATATTTCCTCTAGAATCTTATTTTCATTTTTATGATATCCAATGAATAGAAAAATCGATTTGTTTCGAAATACAAACAACTTTCAAATAATGATTAATTATTTTATTATATTCAGTTATATCCCTGAGAAACAAAACTGTGAAAATTTTGAAGTATTTGCTTTTACAGAAAACTTGTACACTCAGTATAAATAGTGTTTCGAATCGCTTAAGATTTCTCTCGACAGAAGACGAATTTTCGATAAAAACTATACTCATATAAATTAACATGCTCGAAAAGTAAACGATTGAAAATTCCCTACAGAACAACAAAATTTAAAAGTGAAATAACATCATGATTATCATCAATAAATTTGGATATTTTTTTCCATTACCTGATTATCTGATTTTTCAATAACAATTTGCCATTCATCAGATTTAATCGTTTCATTCATTCCGACATAAATTCTTTCGAAAAGTGTATCTAATGCAATATGATCTTGTTTTCGAACAAATATTTTACATTGTTCAAAACCGTCGTTGCGCACAAATAAAGCACAATCTTTATAGTAATCGGCATCATTTAATGAATTGATCGACATATCATTATTTTTAAGTAAAATATATTGTAAAACACGACATCGTTCAACTAACAATGTAGATAAACGAAGTACACTCTCAAAATTTAATGGTACAGAAAAATCTTCATCCGTACAATTAGTAATTCCAATAGAATGTAATAATGTTGGAATGTCTGATGAAAGAAGTAACGATGATGTTGATGATGCTTTGGATATATGCTGATTATTACTTTCAATTTGATTGAGCATGGAATTCATACATTGATCAATAGTTTCATCTAGATTTTCATCTATTTGATTCAATGTTAATACTGACGATTGTTTCGAGGAATTTTCATATGTTTGTAAATGATTGCAATGACTTTCACGTTGTAATTCAAGAAATTGTTCTTCAAAATCTTCGATTTGTCGACGATAATTATCGAGTTCTTTTTCCATTGATTTTTTATCTTGCTGATAGTTTATTGATTTTAATCTTAAATCATCTAAATCTAATTTAACTTCTTCATTTAAAAATTCTAAATCCTCAATACGTTGTTGTAAATGAAGTTTTTCTTCTTCAATATGTTCAAATAATTGTTTAAAATTTTCTTGTTTTTGGTTTAATTCATTTGTATATGCTTGCAAAAATTCATCATCGAACTTATTCGATGGCGATATTGGCAGTTGTAATCGATCAATTGATGTTGAAATAAATTTTGATAAAAGCTCAGAATGAGATAGAGATTTTTGAGATTCATTTGTCAATGATGCCTGAATGAATGTGAGTTGATTTTGAAGATTCTTAAAAATGAAATCAAAATATTAGAAGAATAAAAAAACAAATCTATAGTTTGGGACTAAGCATAGTCGATCTTCATAAACTCGTACTAATTATTACTCATGCTATTGAAATGATATTTTTGCATGTATGCGTGTGACAGACAATTCCCGGCAGAAGTACTAGACTGACTCTTTTTCTGTTTACATATACTGAATTCATGATTCATACATATTTTTCCCCTTTCTGAATAATATAGTCAATGAAAATATGCATACTAAAGAAGTTATTTGTTTTGTCATTGTTTATCCTATTTCATTGATATTAATTATCGCTTTTTTTCAAATGCTGAAGGTAAACTCATATTTTTGTTCTAATGTCACTAAAATCTCTCTGTCTCTCTCTCTTTCACACACAGATGCACTTTAGATCTAAGCAACTAATAATTTCTAAGAGAATGAGTCCCATATCATATCTATCGGCTATTGAGAACTCACCGCTGATATTTTCAACGTTTAATAAAGACTAGCGCTAATCGTTCAAAACAAATTTTTAATGCGCAGATAAAGTATCATTTCAGTCTAGCAGAGGCAGAACTAGATACAGTATCTGTAGCGATCTTTTGAATGCAAATTTTTGTGTCAGACTAGTGGCAATAATAGGATCACAAACAGAAGATAATGTCCAAATAATAACTGTCAATAATATGAAGAAATAGAAGGCCGTTTAGTATTAGCTGTCAGAACTTATTTTCACACGAATGGATCTAAAATATCAGTTTAGTATCACAAAGAATAGTATTGTTTTATGAGAGACAACTTCTGTTTAATTCAGTAGTATATTTACTGTTATTTCAACTTGCTGATTTTGGCATGAAGTCTGCAATGTTTCATTTTCTAATCTAAAACGTGCCAATAATTCATGCGTAGTCTAGAATAGGAAACCAAATAGTTTTAGTCTGTTTTTTTGAAATTGTAAATTTACATTTAGTTCTTCTTGAGTTTTCAATTGATCAATTTTATTTTGTTCAAAGTCGATCATTAATTTAGAATATTTTGATTGTTCATGTTCAATTTGTTGACGAAGTTGCTAAAAACGATACAAAAAAATATTTTCCTCTATTTAAAACATGAATAAATTGCATTACTTCTTCAATTTGACTAAAATTCGTATTTGATGCTGTTAGTTCATTTATTTTTATTTCAAGTTTCTTTTTGAGTAAAACTTGATTTTTAACCACTTTGATTATTTCCTCTTTAGACATTGATTCCAACTTAATTTTTTGAAAAATATACAAAAATTCAAATAATATTTTAAACAATATTTTCCCATTTATACAAACTTTTCCAGCTGTTGCTGATTTTTCATCATGTGCTGTTTTTTCATCAGATGTTTTTTCGTCACTCATCCTGATTAATAGATTTATTTGAAAATGAAAACAAATTTTGATATCAACTCATCTGAAAATAAAGATTAAAACAGTTTTTATACATTTTTCGATAACAGAGTCTAATTCATACTAGCCTTGCTACTTAATTTAACATAGTAATAATATACCTTCTCAATGCATCCACATATGGATATGTATTTATCCTTAGACAAGCAAATATTTCTTAACATATGATAATAGAATGTAAGCGAACTATTTTGAGTGCTTAAGGGAAAATAAAGATTCTATAGAAATGCGCATG
The DNA here is from genome assembly GCA_905331475.1 of Rotaria socialis. NCBI lineage: Eukaryota > Metazoa > Rotifera > Eurotatoria > Philodinida > Philodinidae > Rotaria > Rotaria socialis. Next base: position 451,826 of record CAJNYU010000181.1, read on the forward strand.
ATTTTGTTTCTCTCTATAGAAAAAAAAGAGTAGCATTTAGTACATGTTTCTTGCCGTATATCCATATGAGAAATTTTTACTGTTTGGCAATGAAAGCTGATGGACCGATGAAAGAAGCATTTCATCAGAAATAAATTGTTATTTTTCTATTCGGCACATCATAGAAGTTTTGCTTTTGGTGTATTAGAACCGATTGTCTGCTATCCATTGAAGACCTTGACAAAATTATGACATTCTCTCCGATTGGATGTAGATAGAAAATGAATAAGAAAGACAACATAAAAATGAGAGAACAAGAAAGTTATGCCTCGTTGAATCAATCATTACAAATAAGACTATATAGTAATGATAAAATAGTATAAACAGACAAAAAACAAAACAAACGACTATTCGATAGAAGATGCAGATAGTTATTAGATATTTATTTTTCAATTTAACCATTTTCACTGTTTACAGAAATCAATGGTATACGAGAAAGATCTAATGAATTATTGTTTTTCTAATGGTGATACTTTTCCTATTGTATAGAGAGTTAACTCTTGTAAATGTAAGATCTTGAATGAATAATGTTCTAGATCATTTTATTATACTTTCTTTCAAGATGTTTCTATAGTTGAATTTTTATAATTTCATTTACATATTCACTGCTGTATACTTTTCACGGTTTATTTACGAATTCAATTTATTTCTCTAATATATAACAGTTCAATGATATCAAAAATACTTCATAATAAATATACCTATACTGACATAAGTAAATACCATTTATTTGGTACTATTTTAGAATTGAATCTGGATAATTTTTAAATTTTACTAGATGATTTTTATGGTTAAGATCGTACTTAGAAATATCAATTTTTTTCATCACTTTTCCACTGCGTTTTTAATTCGTAAACATATATTGTGATTCTCACATATGCTCAGACATATCAAGCAATTGTTTCGATTAGAGAATAATAAACTAAATTTTTTCTTCGCTAGCCGAGGCCTTATTAGATCGAGTAGTAAGATAAAGTGTGACAGTATTTGATTGATAGCTTCAGTGAACTGTATGAATATTGAATTTAAAGAAAATATTGTTTGAAAAAAGAATCTTTTGTAAGAAAAGAAATGAGAAATACAATTGTTTTTCCTGGTACAATGGTCTAACAATCATTTATTGTCAAAAACAAAATATATCAATATCGAATTGAATTGTCGATTATAATAAATTTATATTCGGAAGAATATATTTATAAAGAAGAACTTCCTATCACTATGGAAATAAAACTAACTTGTTATGATTTTTTTTGTTTCATTAGAAAACTATGAGAACTTCGGTCATTTACTTTTAGCAAACATGCATTTAACAAAGCAATATAAAAATGAATTTCATAGCATAAGAAAAAGAAAGCCTATGTTATTTATTCTAGTTAACCGGTTAAATAAAGAAACAAAACAAAAATCGAAATTGCATTTTATATTCATTCAATTTTCGAATTAACTATCTCACATTATTTCACTTTTTTTCCTGATTTTGGCATATTTGCTTGTGTTGTGAGTGATTGAACCAGTTTAATAAGAATATATCCATGACAAATATGCAAAATTAAACTACTAACAAATGTTGATGGATACATATTCCATGACAATTCAATTAGACCAAGTATTAGAAGACTAAAAAACAAAAGTTTTCTTTTTTTCATCAATTAAAAAATATTTAAATAACTTACTTAACTTTGTCGTTTGAGTTCGTACTCCATAATAAATGAAATAACATATGATAATACCAAACATAAAATTGATAATGAAGTGAACGACAAAAACAAATACCAATAAAATTCGAATAGAACATCAATGTTATAATGGTATCGTCGGATAAAATATAGTTATGATGGTAATTAAAAATGTCTTGTATTTTTTTAATATCTCTATTGAGTATTATAATGAAAAAATTATTCATTTTAATTTTTGATTAACGTCAACTTACTTCAACCATTGATATCGACACACATACAATAAAACTATTATATGTAACAATAGTAAGGTTAAGTGAAAATAACGATTAAGAAATATATGTTCAGGTATTAAACGCCAATTCACAGTCCATATATAGAAAAATTGTCGGCCAAGATCGAATGAGCGAACAATATAAGCAGTAGGGTTTGACAAAAGAAATGGTACGGCAAATATGAGCTAAATTGTAAAAATTAAATTAAAAGTTAAAGAGAAATTACTAATTTTACTTGTAATAAACCACAATAGAATATATATTTGAATGTTTGACCAAGTCCCACCGAAAGTAGAAGAATAAAAAAAAGTCCTGGTGCCATCAATAAAATATTCATTTTAATCGATACGGCCAAGCTGAAATATAATTAAATCACATAGAAATCATCTCACAGCTATCTTAGCAATGAGTTACTAGGCATGCGATGGACGCCTATGAAATAGCTTATTATAGATCGTGGCAGATGTTTTAGCAACAAAATTTTCTTATTGCATCACCGAGATTGTTAATATAGGCTCTAAGAATGTATATGATTCAAGTCTTAGTGTAATATGTTAACCACACTCTATTGTTACATCTCTTGAGGATGACGTAAGAGAATGGTGAAGACATGTATTCAACAATGAACTACAATAATTACCAAGAACAGCTGCACTATATGTCCTAATTTAATCATGTGAAGATTGCCCTAACAGCTTTTTAAGTAGAATTTGATATAATTCTGCATAGAAAAAATAGCCTAGTCGAAACTGATAAGTATTCATCTCGATTCATTTATTCGATAGGGAATGTTAAATTAATCGATATTTACGTGAAAAACATTGTCACTGCTGTGTACTATTAATTTATAGTGAATTAAAAGTGTAGACAAATCTCAAAGGAACAAGTACGATTTATCACTAGAAAAGAAGACTTTTTAGAACAATTAACAAGAACGCTCAATGCTCATAATCCAAAATATTCGATTAATTTGTATTGTTTGTCTGTATATTTATAAAATTTTATCATGCCTAAAGATTTATTTAGGCACTCATTTTAACATACCTATAAAGTATGCAAGCAACAGTCCATTGTCGACGAAGTAGAAAAGCTAATGAAATATATAAAAATGTCATTGCAATAGGATCATTGAAAAGTCGAAGAACAAAAATTGAATGAATACGATATGCCAATAAGCACATAAATATATATGCATAAGGTGGCACCTAAAACAAAATAAAAACAACATTCAAATTGCATCTAGATTGTTGAATAAAATATAGACGGAAAAAACCTTAGCATTTCGGTTATAGATGTAGAAAACAGCTGAGATCATAATCAAGTAAAGTCCAACAAATATGTATTGTGCAAGACGAACATTATTGCCAAAATTTGTTATATAATAAAATATTAGATAAATGTAAACGAAACCAGCTGGATAACTATATACATAAAAAAACGAATTAATTCTTTATCGCTGTTTAAAATGTGAGTTATACTTACACAAGCGGTCCCGTATCGCCTTTCAATTGATAATAATCATATGTACCATTTACAACACCTTCCACTTCTTGCATATATGCTTTCCAATCGATTTCTGTATAATTTGTTATTCTTACAATAAGAATATTTAGAAATACTTCCAAAATAAAAAGACCACTCATGATATAAATCGATTTCTTTGGATTTAAAAGAAGATTCTTGTAGAAAGATAAATGAAAACATTGTTTGAATTGTAGATTGAGTCGTTTTAAAAATTTCGACCAAGATGATGATCGTGATTGTGGCGGAGGCATTTCTTTTATTTAAAGTTAAATATGAACGATTGATTCTACTCAAATATGTTTGAAGGTCCTGACAGTGACACGATGTATAAAGTCGATGGAACAATCTAATAAATAGTGGATTTTTAAAACCATCAAATGACAAATACCTAGAGTACAGATGTCGACACACATTATTTCTCATTACACGTTAACGCAATGCAAACGTTTCAAACAAACAAAACTACGAGGAGTCTCTCTCTCTCTCTCTATCGTTAATCGACTTTTTTTTTATGTATGTATAATATCCAGGAAATATTGAAATCTAGGCTACTCGTATGATATGTTTACAGCGAATAATAAAAATCTAATTTCTAACATTATAGTGATTTCATCTCGGAAAAATATGTCATCACAAAAAGTCGAATAACTCTTTGCACATTTAGAAATGCAAAAACAATTTTCTGCGCGCTTATTAATAGATATTACTTAAAAATTGATCCTGACACGAATAAAATAAAGGATATGATTAGTTTAATATTTGTGACTATAAACGGAAAAAGAAATCGAAGAATGGTGTAGCTAGCAGCTGATCTGCACAAAAACATTTGTTTACTTGAAATTCTTATTTCTACTTATTTCTCCAGGCAATTGAATATAATTCGATCTAATAGGAACATATTGAAAAGATTCATGATACGTTAGTACACATGAACTCCAAGCATATTTGTATGTTCCAATGTTGATATTGGTGTAAACATATATACGTAGTTGTAGACCATTTGTAAACAAACAAAGAGAACAGCGTGAAATATCGATTTACATCTAATTACAAGTGTCTAAGAAATAAAACATATAGAATAGTAATAACTTAATGTAGTATATGAAGCTTTTAGATAGGACGTGATACTAATGTGTTCTACGATATTTCTTCGTTTTATAATCAGATATTCATTCATATCCAATATTATCATTCTCATGCAAGGTGGAAACGTTTGTTGAAAATTGTTGACATTTCATTTTATAAATTCGAATTTTTTCGTGATATACCAAGAGATCTGTAATAATACTCAACAAAGTTCATGTTATACATACTTATGGTGACTATATTCATCGTATCATTAATCATAAAGTTGATAGTTCACAAGTAATCGATCTTACTCATTGTATAATAAAATTTCCATTAAAAAAAAAGAAAAGAAACATTTTCAGCTAACAGTAAATATAGCATGAAATGTTCATCTTTTCTCACTTATTTATTTTTTCTTTTCCTACACATATTAAACAACGTATCGAACGTCACTAAGCGTCTGTGGCACAGGTGAAACATTTCAACTAGGATATTGTTAAAGCACACATAGCTTCAATCAAACAAGTTAGAGCCTACGTCTCTAAACTTACCATTGATATCAACAAAATAGAATAAATCTAATGAGAATTCAACGGTTGTAACAAAACTAGTTATTAACGAGCAGTCAACTACTAAATACGATTAATCATGCACGATATGCCTTAAATCATTCAGCCATAATGCTTGTCGAGAAAAAGGTTACGATTGTGCGGATTGTATTTCTTTGAGATGTGTTTAAAAAAAGCCATAACAAATAAAACCAGTTCGTCCCATTTGTTAACAATAACAATCGAACGCGAAACATAACAATTGGCATTGGATACCAACGAGTAGGAGTCAAAATATATCATGGGATTCATAAGTTACACATACTATTATCGACGGAACCTTGCTAGATCAACATCGAATATAATTGACATTGCCTTATCTATCTACTAGTACACAAACAGGTATTCGTAATACAATGATTCTCAAAATCAATAATTCTGCTAATAACATTATCTTTTATCGTTGATTGAGTTGAAAATCTATCTCATCAACTAAATTTCCTTTGTTCTATTTTTTTCACATGAGAATTCTTTTGCTAATTCTTTCAAATAATAAACGGAACAAACGATAAGATTATGAATTTTTATTAGACAACAATAAATTAAAACTAAAAGCAACAATAAATATAAATTCAATTGCTTGTTGTTGTTGTTTCAGTCATTGAAATAATTCGTTTCTTTTGTTTGTCGCTGTGTCGCCGATTTTTGAACCATTGCTAGCAATAATCAATGATACAGTTTTAATTAAAGACATACAAAGATAAGAAACTCACTCGAACTTTCTCAATTGGAGCTTCCAAATGAACTGCCAATTGTCGAAGAGTTTCTGTTGATGGATGAGAATCACGATTGTATGCTTGATGAAGTATTTGAATTTCATGTTTTTTAAAGCATCGATGTCGACGAAGCGGTGTACGATCAGCAACATGGTGAACAGGTGTTGCTAAGAAAAAGCAAAAAATATAGACTTCAAAAAGGATTCTTTAAGCTCCCATGGATTAACGGTTAATATAAGAAATCAGCTTATCTGTTGAACACTTCGTAAAAATTTAAAATGCAAGAAACATCGGTACGTACGTCTTTGAACACAAGGAGAATATAATTCCGTGTTTTGTGGTTGATAATAACTGGAAGGCACAAGTGATATATTCATTGAAGGTGATGTTGAAGATGCATAGAAATTCCGTGGCGAATGAACAGGACATGAAGGTTGCGTCGAAATCGAATAACAATATGCAGGTGTTGTTGATACTGGGTACTCATGCACATAGTTGTACGATGCTGAATATTGGTGGAGTGAAGGTGAATAATAGCTATTGTTCATGTTTGGAAATTATCGGTTAGGCCAAATTTCGAATAACTAAAAGTGTTGAATTCACATTGCTTTTATATTGTGCCACGTTCTCTAGTGCAGTGATAATTGACGAATTGTTGTATAATGAATGAGCAACGTCTCATTTCTCAGAACAGCCTATACAACGCTGTTCTTAATTGATACTCGTCATTATGCTACATTTTAATCATTATCGTTCTAATTAGTATATATCGTACATAGTCATGAACGAAACAACGTTACGAAATGCAAAGAAACAGACAGTCGAATACCCCTCTCACCGAAATTTTTTATTGGAACTAAACAAACAAAAAAAGACAAAGAAAAGTAGAGTTTACAATGAAATTATTGAATAATACAAAGGTGTCGAATGGATAATTTTGTACGTTTTGCTGTTTCATTATCAAGTTCTGGCTTTAAATCATAAATAGGAGCAACCTCGTGAAAACAACTTTCTAAAGATGATATCAATGATGAAGATGATGATGAGATATCTATAATATTATTTTCCGAAAAGTCATTGATACTATCAAGACATGAACGAAAACTGCTATGCCTTGAAATTGTATCAGTATCATCATCATTATCGTACGTGACGATTGGTGTTATATCTAGATTATATGAATGATAATCAAACTTATTATTGCAAAATTTATTTCGTGATGCAGAAGGAAGTAAAGGTGTTGATGGATAACGAGTTCTCCATGGGTATGAAAATCGATCTTGTTGAAGTTTGTAGTTTGACGGTGAATGAGGAAAATTTATCTTTTTCTTTTGAAATCGATGTTGTTGTTGTTGAGTATAATCATTATAAAATGATGGATTTGAACGATGTATATCTGTTAATTTTGTTGACGAAGAATTTAGATTGATTGCTTGTAATGAAGAATGTTGTTGTATTGGTGATTCAATAATAACAGGTAAATTAGAATGATGTTGATCGTCGAGCTAGATATAGTTCATGTTACAGAAATATGATTTTTAAATAGCTAATAAATATGACTTACTCGAAATTCTGTTTGCTTTTCAGTTATGTTTGATTGAATTTCTAAAGCATCGCATGACGACTTCCATGACCATGAACCTGATTTTTTCCAAGAGGACGATTTACTTGATGGTAATGGTTTATATTTATGATTAGTAATCGTTTTATTATCTGAAGATTTTTGTTTGGCGAATGATTGAAGCTCTGGCAATGAAGTATATGGAGACATTTGAAAATCAGATGGTGGTTTAAATCTGCTAATTGATGATGTCTGTCGAGAATATGATGGCAGATCACGAAAAGTAAATTTCGGAATGGGCCCATTGTCTGAATCAAATCAAATGAATTTGATATAAAATGTCATAGGAAAACTGCAATCATACTTACGGCTCAGTAGATAAGAGTTCTTTCGTTTCGGTACTTTATCGATAGTTTCGAATGATGATTGATGTAAATTGTGCAGATGACGAGTACGTCGAAGTCGAGCAACAGAATCATTAATTGATGAATGCGTTAAAAAGGAATTTGATAATCGAAAACGATGTTTAATAATTTGTTGGCATGGTTGGTCAGACGACGGGAATTGTTTATCCGATGATATAATATTTATTAAAGGTTTAGACGATGAAAAAGAAGATAAATTTTCATTGTTCAATTGCTGCTGCATCTCTGAAATAAGATCAACACTACCAGCCAAAGTTCTTTGCTTATCATTTCGATTTACTCCCGAACTTTGTTTAAAATCAGAAAATGTTTCCAGTGGAACATTTAAACATGTGAGAGAATGCGTTTTCAATTTAATATTCAATTTTGATGGTAATATTTGAGAGTCAAGTATTAATTTGTGACTTTGTGGTAATTGATGTGCAGCGTGAGTATTATCGCAAAGAATCTTCATTGTCTTGTTCTCTTTCATTGATAGATGTTGTCCATGAGCATAGACTAATAACTTTATTAATGCATACGAAATGAACTCTTGTTCTTTTCACAGTTCAATAATGATAATAGTAGTAATGACCGTTTTCATCTTTCCTTTTTTTTGTTTTGTTTAAAATAAAGAAGTCGACTACAACTAATAAGTCGGTGAGAGATGTGTAAGTGATCTTTTCTATGTTCATGTCTAAAAGGAGTGAAGATCCAACGATATTGAACAGATGTATGACTAAATAGGTATGCTCAATAAATGATCATTCGATTTTCATAACACTTTAGAGAAATTTATGCAAGTTGAATTGAGATGACAATTTATTAGTTAATCCAAAGGGATATTATGGCTCCTAGTCGGTTTTTTTCTCTCTCGACTTTTTTAATACAAGAAAATAATGATTGTAATAATATAAACGATATATTACGACATAATCTCAAGAGTAGTCTTTTCGGAGAAGATAATAACACAAAATAAAATAATTGTAATCATTGAATGAAATGTTAATGCATAATGAATGAAAACCTTCAATTTTTTATTCATAGGTTGGAATATACGTTCATAACAGAAAGCACTTCTTTTTAATAGCTATCATTTTGATGCTCAAAGTTTTCGCAAAAATATTGAGCTTCTCAGTTTTGTACAGAATCACTACTCTATAAGATCAATTTCTCTCGTTTCTTTTTTTGTCATCATAATCAATCCGTCAAAGAAATACTACCTGTATTCATCGGACGTTCGATAAGTACATCTGAAAATAATTCTTAAAAACGAAAAAATTCGTACGATGTCGCTGTCATTAGTGTCTTCTAAAATATGTGCAAGGCACATAATTCAAGTAATCTAACCAATAGAAAGTTGATGTGCAAACAGACGATGCTTCAGAGCAAAACAACAAAAGTTTAAACGTAAGGCAAGAATTCAGCAATTCTTGTCAAGTCAGCATCCACAAACTTTCCACCTGGGCTAAAATTACTGACGTAAGTCGATGAATATAGAATTCCTATCTTAGATTACTTCTTGTTGAACTATTTGAAAAATGTGAATTAAACAGAAAGACTACGTCCTCCTAATGATATTTTTATTTTTTGTTGAATGTATTTTTACCGCTCAGTTTCTATGATACCATAAGATTATCATCATACAAGGCATTATAGTCTTTTGGATAAAGACTCTGAATTTTTCAATGTAGCTAATAATTTAGGAGTATAACTCAACGAAGAAATTTAAAAACTACATTTTCGAATGTGAAATAAATCTTAGTATTTCAAGACGTGTTTTCCTATAGATGAAAAGTAAATGAATATAGTTGAAGCATTCACTTTTAAGAATATTATTTCTATTAGACTTTCATTTTGAAATCATCTCTATGTATTTCAGGCTCGCATGGTTCAAAATAATCTAGTCTGCACTGCATCCTCTAAATCATCTATTATATTGATGTCGATCAAATTGTATTGATCTCCATTCGCTTCTACCAGCGTCGGTCACGATACCTAAACAAAAGATGAATCAGCATAGATGCATTACTAATTGGAAACAAAAGACTAACTTTTGCATTACCATCAAAATGATATCTGGGGTATTTCAAGTTGTACATGTTCATAATTTTGTGCTTGAAATTTGAAATTAAATGGCCAAGATATTAGTTTTGTTTGGTGTGCAAGTTCTTCATATTACAAATTATATTTTTCGAATCAAATTCTTTTTTTTTATCATCTGATTCGAACAAAGAATTGTATCAGATTCAAAATAAAAGAACATTAACAAAACTCGGACTCTATTTACAAATCTTGATGGACCATAGACAATGAAGTAGGACTCAGTTTTTCTTTAGAAGATGAATATGTCATGAAATTTATTTTTTGCATAATTGAAGCTTTCGTGAAACACAAAAGGTCAAACTGTGTTGCTACACAGAGACATACACAACTAAATATAAATGAAAATAAATTGTTATAAATAATATTTCCATCTTTGAACAAATTAATAACTGATCGTGTTGACTTTTTATCACACTGAAGTTGAAATCAATGAAGAAAGATATTATTCATATAGACACTTTACTCGTAGATATTTGCTTTCGACAACTTGTTTGAATTTAGGTTTTATTTATCTCGTATATAGTTCATGGAAAATCTAAATAGCTTATTACCATGTTTACGTTATACAATAGTTTGTGAATTTGAATTGAAGAAATTCATTTTACTAAATACGAATATTATTTATCGTTACAGCCCAATCAATCTCCACGGTTAATTAGAAATAGATTCTCGAAATCAATGACTACTTGGTTGAGAAATGTTTTAATCGTACTAGTAGTAATTGTCAATACATGTGAATCGAAATAAATTTCTCGTATTTCCTTTTTACTAGACAGAATTTAATATTCATTGAAATTAACAATAATGAATTTTTGTTTTAGTGTATAATATTAATCAATTTTCATAAAGTACTGTATTTATTCTTCATATTATTTATACGCAGAAATCAAAGCTTTTAAGTTAACGAAAACATAAATGACTAATTATTAATTTTTCATAAAGAGTTTCTATCATATTTTCTTTAATTCTTTCTTTAGCATGTGAGATTTTTATTCGTAATTTCTAGACAAAAAGGAAAAAGAATGACTATCAAACAAATCAATAAACAAGCAAAGAAAAATAAGATATATATATATATATATATATATCTGTACATGCTAAGAATTTTAGATAGCATATCTACTTGTACATATACATGTACAACATAGTATAATAACAAATACAATTATTAATCAAGCAAGATAAAAAGAAATATTTAAGATAATGGAGACAATGCACGCAAACCAATGATCGAAGTAGATATTCAATGCAATATTTACTTGCGTGTTCGTGACGGTTTTTTTATTCGAGATTTTTTCTAAAAAAAAAAGAAATTCAAGTTAATATAAATAATTTATCGTATTTTCAATTTTACTCACCTCATCTTCTTCTTTTTCAGCATATGTCGGATTAGCAAAAAGACGTGTACGAAGATTATACTTCCCTTTTGGCGATGGAATCTTTTTAACAATTGATGGAGTATGAGCTGTTGTTGCTGGCGTTATTGCTCTAATTAATGTCGGATGCGGCGCTGTTGAACTTGTCGGTGCTGGTGTTAATGTTTTGATTAATGTCGGATGTTGACGTTGTGTTGGTGTTGATGAACCAAATGCTATTACAGTTGATTTAGTTTGTAAAACTCGATTAATTCGTGCTGAACTTGTTAATGCTAAAATATCGATACGAAGAAAAAACGAAAAATTAAAAAATACATTTTTTTCTCGAACTGTTAAAAACTAAATTATACTTGGACTTGGCCGAAATAGTGATTGAATCCGTTTAAATGTTGATTGTTTAGGTGTAGCATGTGTTGTATCGATCGATGAAACAGCATGTGCAGTTGTTGAATTAGCATCGACAGTAGCAAGAGATGCTCTATCAAGTGATATGTCTCGTTCAATAGTAGCGTATGTATGTGATGGTGATTGTTGTTGAATAGGTATTGACGTTAATTGATTTGTCTGTTTTTTAGCTCGACCACGTATAATAGCTGTTCTAGCTTTAGTTTTTACATCAGTTGAAAAATCAGTAATGCCAATCTAAATAAAAGAAAACATGTTAGTACAGTTTTTCAGAATTTTACACGTAAAATACGATTTAACGCCTTCTACTCATTGTAAAGATCTCATTTTATTCGAACTAAAGAATACTTGATCATTGGTCAACAACATCTCTTGTATTTCTAGAAATAGTTATTTCTCTTGTAGATTGGAAAATCTGTAAAAAGAAACATTCGATTTTGTCATGGTAGTTTCTGTTGAGGTCACTGACAGGAGTCTAACATTTTATACGTATAGTTAAACGTATTTTTTTTTGGATGTGTATCACGGAAAAAAGGTTTTTGCAAGATAGAAAAACATGTTTACATTCGATGATTTCGTTTTGGTTTGTTTGATTGGCATTGGAATGGTATTAGAAGAATAAGGTGTTGATCCATTACGTGTCACTCGTTTTGTTGGGTTTTCATTATTTTGTTCGTCTTGTTGAGCAATATTTATTGAAGTATTATTTGAACTAGCGCCTGATCGACTACGTGTAACACGTTTTGGTTTTTTAATTTCTTGTTCGCTTTGACTTTCATCATTGGTGCGCCGTTTCGTTCGAGTAACAGCCTGTTGTATTGGAATAAATGATTGTTCTGTATTAGTTATTGTTGCTGACATATTATTATTATTACATTTATTGAGCATTGCTTGTGAACTAGTTTTGATAGTTTTATGCATTTCAATTAATTCTAATTGAAGAGCATCATATTTCACTTGTAAAGTTTTAAAATCATGTCTAGTTTTAGTATAATCATACTGAATTTTTTGTAATTCTGTTTGTTCATGACGTAATTTATCTTCAAAACTTCGAGCTTTTTTCTCAGCATCTTGTTTACGATAAAGTTCAAGACCAAGATCACGTCTTAGACGTTGAGTTTCCTCTTGTAAAGATTGTTCATGTTCGCTTGTTTGATTTTGATTTTGATCAATTTTTTCCATAGTTTTCAAATGTTCACTGGTTAATTCATTAAATTGCTGTTGAAGATTTTTTAATTGTGTTTTCAATGAATCAGTTTCATTACGTGAATGAAGATTCTTTTCTTTAAATTCTTTTTCTAATTTAAGCAGTTTTTGACGATATTGTTTTTCACTGATAATCAAATCATTGTATAACTGTTGTGTACGAAGATGATTATCTTCTTCTTGACGAAGGTTTGTTATTAATGTTTCGCATTTTTCAGATAACTAAAATATTCAAGATATTTAAGAAAATCGCTAAATATTATTTACTGTTTGCTTTTCATCAGTAAATGCATCGATTACATCACGTTGATGAAGAAGATATTCTACAGTTTGAACACGTTCTTGACTAAAAATTAAATAGAAACATGAGATCATGAGATTTACAGTAAAATGATCTATGGAAGACCAGTTTCATTTTCCAAATTTAATCAACTATGATGAAAACACTTTGTCCCAATTATTTTTATAGTATATCAAACAGAAATATTTCTTTCATCTCACTGATACTATCTTTTACCTTGCCGATTTGTTTTTTAATATTTATCATGAATTATTTAACTAACAAATAGGTTTGGGATAGATATTTCTGATAGATAAAGAACCTGTCAACATACGATTTAATATGTGGAAAAGAACAGAATTTTTAACAAGTGTACCGTAGTCGTGCGAGTCTCGATTTAGTAGTAAGTTTTTCTAGAAAATTCCACTGGAAAATATGATGTAAGTGCCTCAAAAAATGAATAGAAATATTGATTTGTACTCACTGTATTTGAATCATTAAAAAGCGTCGATTTGATGCTTGTTTTTGTAATAAATCCAGTGCTTTTTTTGTACAAAATTTCCAATAGCTCATCTAAAATCAATAGTTCAATATTATTTTGAGATACACAATTGAAAACTACTACCGATTTGATATTTGATGGGACAGTAAATGATGATGAACCATCAACTGATTGAGTACCAAGTTCTAGTTAAAAATAAATTATTCATAGAAAATCTAGTTATTTGAGCGAGCGATAGTACATTATCTTACTACTATATTCTGATCTTGAACAAAAACAAAATAATTCCAATGGAATACTAACCTTCAATATCATCATCAATAGCAATTATGCCTTTTTTATTTTTCGCTTTTAGAGGTCCATCTTTAGCCAGACGTTTTGGACCTTTCTGTTTCGATTTTCGTTGTTGTCTTATTAAACCACCAGCACCTGATTTTGGTTCGTTTGGTACAATGATTGTCTGCAAACAAACAGAAACGATAAGAAATTATTAGCATTAAATTCTGATCAACAAACTTTCTGTGCTAATGCACAAAACTTCAATAAGTCATTTGTTTGTGTAACAAATGTTGCACATGGATTCACATTACAACATATTATTGTTCGACCACGACCAACAAAGAATGGACGAAATATACTTGTCAATATACTATTCCGATAGGGAACAAGCATTTGTTTTCTTTAAAAAATAAAATAATAAAAGTAATTCAACATTTCTATTTTTCATACTTAGTTGTTTGATTTTCGTTTAGTGTTCTAATACAATCTTTGAATGTCATTAATGACGTATTTATGTTGCAAGTTTCAGCAAGCTGTTTTCCAGTACCCGTTGATGGTTCATTACCAGCCAAATCACAAACATCTAATTTAAAAATATAAAATCGAAATGATAAAAAAAACTAAGTTTATCAAATGATGATTGTATCAAATCAATACAAAATTTTACTTAACATCTCGAGTATAAGCTTTTATTTAGTCAAAATGTAAACAAATTAAAATAGTTAGTTATACATGCATAGAAGTCTTTTAATTACACTGATGAAGACTTTGGCACATTCCAAATAGGATAATCAAATCATTCTTCTACATATCATTGAATATTTGTTTCCGTTGTTAAGCAATACTTGTTATCCTCATAGGCTATGAGCAACAAACGGTTTAGAGTGTCACAACCAGAGAACACCATTAAAAAACTCGATTTTAAACCTCAGGTTCGTTATGGGTTTACTCCAAAAAAATATTTTCTGAACTCAAGCAAATAATGGTGAATGAAAATTTCTTACACATATGACTCATTATTGGGTCTTCATGAAATTCATTGATAGTAATAAGTGTAATACATAAAACAGCATGTGATCTTGATGATGCTTCATTGAGATTTGTTTTTGATGTCGCACGATTCGCATAACCAAATTTAATAATATCTTCAGCTTCTTTAATATCAAATACAGGAATTTGTATAAGATTTTTAATAATTGTTGAATGATCATTCTGCATTAGACGAAGATTTTTACGTGTTTTCATATCTTTTGGTTGAACAAGTAAATCGAGAATATTTTCATTGTATAATTCAAAAAATGATATCCATACAGAATAATATTCATCTATTTACATAAAAATTTTATTTCGTTTTTAGTTTTCGTTTTTACTTACCCTCAATTGATAGATCTTCGAAGCTATTTTGTTCTTGTGCAATATTCGGTAAACGTATCCGACGCTAAGAAAATTGAAAGAAAAATAACATCAATCAATCAAGCATTCTAAAATGTTCACTTACATTATTATTTTTGTCATCTTTAAAAATATAATTTCTTGCATTGATTTCTATATCAAGATTACCATTACTTGTTGGCATTAAATTTTCCAAACCATCTGGTTTAAAAAGAACTTTATCATCAATATTTTTGCCAACATTTAAAAATATTCTTTGAAGACATTTTGGAATTAAACCCGGCTCTTGTGGTGTACCAAACATTGTATGAGTTTTACCTAGAATGTGATTACTCAATTCAATAGATTTCAGCAACAATAAGAAAAATACATACCACTATTTGTAAGACCAAGTGTACAGAGAAGCCAATTTGAACCAGTAAAAATTTCATTCGTTGGTTGTTCGAGAATTTGTTCAAATAATTCTTGTTGCGTACAACGATGATCAAATATTCGCGATACCTGAAAATAGAAACACACAATTTTGTCTTGTTAATAAGTTAAGATGATAGAAACTATGAATACCTATCTTTTCTGTAGACTTCTTCTTCAAAATTTGATGATTTCTAATTGTTTTCTCTACTGTATGAATCGTTGATTTCAAATACAAAAAGAAATTTCAATAGGGAATGAAGTTTTTGTTTTATCAGATGCATACTACATCCGCGAATCGAAGATAGACAATGAGAAGGAAATTTCTGAATCACTCTCTACATACGTTAGTTATCATGGCCTAGGAAACTTCTAGTAAAAGAAATTACCTCATATTCATTGTATGATGCTTGTATATTCCGAATATTATTGTTAGTTGTTGGACATACTTTCACAGATATATGTTGCTCGTCCATAATATCAAGTAACTTTTGATTTTCACTATGTTCAAGTTCGTCACCAATAAACGGACGAATACGCACATAGACATTCAATGGAGGAGGTTCACGGCGTTTAACTGCAGTTGCTGCTGCGGTTGTTGTTGTATCATTTATCGTTGATGTCATTCCTACATCTGTTGTATCCATTGTTTGGAACAACTAATTCAATAAAAGCAATTATACAGGAGGCAAAATTTATTCAATACTAGAACATTCAACGACTTATAAAAAAATTTATAATCAAGAAATAAAAATCAAGAGTTCGAAAGTAGAAACAAACTGTTCAAATGGACAAAGATTATTCTAGCAATATGGCATGTAAGATTCAATTGTCGTTTACATATTGGCTATTTTGTTTGGTTGGGAACAAAGGCTGAGTTAATCGATGTATGCAGCTTCAAGATTAGAATTAATAAAACGTGTAGATTTGTTTATAATATACTTGAATATCAATAGTAACTTTAAAATTAGACTGGAAAGAATTAATTCATATTGTATTGCATAGATGTCATCAGTGTTCGTACTGGTCAATCACACTTCTATATAAACTTATATATGTATATTCATGTTTCCATTTCTAAAATTTTTAAAGAATATGATTAATGATGAGATTGATAATGATAACCTGTCTAGAAATCTTGATCATTTTTAGGATGGCTATATAGATTTTATATAATAATTAAAAAAATATATCGTTATCGTTATTGTTATGAATTTGTTTTCAATTTTAACTGGTCTAGAATTAACAAATTGAAAAAAAATATTCGAAAATATAATATTTTCTTTATCTAACCAATCAAGATGACATGTATTCTTAAAAAGATTCTACTTGTATAACAATTGATAGATGTAAAGCATTATATATTGTACAGCAAAAGAAAAATTAAATCAAATAATTTAGAAAACTATTTCGATAAATTCAGTGAAAAAATAAAACTCACATTGCCAACGGTATTTCTCTCTTCCTTTTTTAGTCACATTATGTGATTCTATATGTGACTCACATATAGAATGCACGAGTATCTTACGCCATATTAACGTTTTCGTTACCAATCAAATTCAGTACACCATGTCGGCAGCTTCTCGTCTTGTGGCTTGTTGGCTTGATTCAAATATTGGTGTAACCGGCGCATATCCTGAATTGAAGCAACAATTCAGCGGTGTTTCAGAACGCATTGAAAAATGGCATTACTTTGATTCAGGCGATAAGTTCATCCAATTTATCGATGAAAATCCTAATATTACACTTGTTACTATTATGTCCGGTCATCTTGCGAAAACTGTTGTTACAGCTGTATCTGATCGGACTTCTTTACATAGTGTTTATATCTTTTGTGGTAATACAGCGAAATATCGATCATTACTATTAAATGAACATAAGGTTAA
This sequence comes from Rotaria socialis, assembly GCA_905331475.1. Taxonomy (NCBI): domain Eukaryota; kingdom Metazoa; phylum Rotifera; class Eurotatoria; order Philodinida; family Philodinidae; genus Rotaria; species Rotaria socialis. Next base: position 469,540 of record CAJNYU010000181.1, read on the forward strand.
AGGTGTATTCAATTCTGAAGATGATTTATATAGACAAATGTATTCGGATTTACACCAAGAATTTCCATAGAAGAACACGATTCTAATTTAATTCAATTAACATTATGAAATTAAATCGGTTTTTTTTAATTATGACTCATTTTATTTATTTTTCCTGATCGTAAACACTTATTTTATGCATGATTTTTTTAATATGTATTAAACGAGAAAAAACGAAAGCCTGACGTCATCGAACGATCACGACTCAAGTCAGAAATAACGCTAGATATTTTACAAAACTCTTTTATGCATATTAAATGAAAAGTCGTATTACTAATCGAGATTGAATAGCATTCAATAATATTCATATTGAAGTATGCATTTTAATCCTTGAAAGCGATTATATTCGTTTTTATTGTAATTCTTTTGATAAAATATTAATTTCATCTATTCAACATTTAATTATACAGAAAATAAAACCAAACTATTCAACCTGAGATTTATGTCTTTAACAAAATTATTTGTTAATTATTTTAAGATTGAAATAGAGCTAAATAAATTCTATAAGAAACAAAAACAAAATAAAAGCTCTATCTGTTTAAAAGAAAAAAAGAAATAACAATACAAATAGAAAAGCATCTATAACGATTCTTACTCATCGACATTGCCTTCAAATAGAAAACTACTTTTCAATTTCATATTTGGATTTTCCTCCACATCAGCCCAAAATTTTCTCATAGGATACCAATCTGTATGTTTTGATATTGTTAATACTCCAAGTACGCCAGGATGAGAAGATATGGATGATTTTTCAAGAAATATCAAATCAACCGTTATATCACTGACTGCTGTTTTGTCTGGAATTTGAAAGAAAAATTCTTCGTCAAATTTTGGGTTTAATGAACGATCAGCTACTTTTGTTTGTTTGATTTCAAATATATCAAATGGACCTTGAAAAACTACTTCAACAAATGTTTCTAAACAAGACAACTAAATTTTTAAAATTACAAAAAATAAAAAAAAGACATTAATACCAGGTGCTCTCAATAAGCGTTCTGCTTGTGAGTGGCTAACTTTAACAATATGAATCGATAATTCACATTTATCAGGCCAATATCCGGCTTCAATTTCTACTTGACCAACATTAATACCACGTGAAAGCTGAACGAAAAGGGAAATTTTCTTTAAAACTATTTTTAGTGACAAGCTAAACTTACAATTTTTGATGGTCGAGTGACAGGTGTAAGTTCACGTAAAAAAATTCTCGAAGCTCCATGTGGAACATTTTTGACATGTAAATGTGCCATATCCCAAAATTTCGGACCTATATATTTATTTATCGATAAGGATTCAACCTTCATAACAATATATAAGTCAACTTCTTGTTGAACAATCCAATCGCCTGACCAAATGATAAATTGTGCTGCATAATTTGTAGTTAAATGTGATTCATTCACAACTTTTTCAATAGTTAATTCATGTTCAATCGGTTTTTTTACATGAATCTGACAACGTAGACGAAAACCTTTTAAATGAAATTTAAATATAATATCATGTAACAATATACGTAAGCAACTTTCATTTTCATCACGTTGTAATTCAAGCATTAAGCAAAACTTTAAATAAAGCATATCTGATAATTTAAATGGATCTTTTCTCAGTAAATTTTTGCTATGTTCAGTAAGTGCCTCTTCAAACTCAATTAGATCATGTGCTTCTTGAAAATCTGTTATTGGATCATTTTTTTCTACTCTACGAAAAATATCTTTCACAGATCCGTCTTTTATTGATAAACGTCTTGATGTATCTGGTAGTGATTCGTCAACACTTAGTACTTCACGAAACGATATTTTCTGTATTGAATTAGCTGCTGAAGCTAAAGCACATAAACCAAGAGATGTATCTAAATGACGTTGTCGTTTAGCTTCATCTTGTTCTTCAGGTGAAACAAGATATTCATCCATACGACGTATTATAAGTTTTGCTCGTTCAAAATCTTCTGTTGTTTCTTGTCGGATCTCTTCTAGTCGTCTTGGAATGACAAATGGGATATCATTTATACACACGATTTCGTTATTATGATCAATAGTATTGTTTCCCACGACCATTTGAGCCTTAAGAAAATGCAAATATTGTTTTTATTTTATCCCTTTTTACTTCATAGAAATAACAAGTACACATTGTTTACGATAGACGTCATGCCATACATACGTACGTATGGTTAATAGGCTGTTAGAAAATTATGTATTTATACTCAATGCAAGGCACCATGTCGACATGTGACACTACTTTTTTTTCTGGAGACTAGAAATTCTACGATAAAAAAAAATGATATTTACAAATGTTTACATACTTCTGACATAGACTTATGATTCCATCGTTTTTTTCCATATAACCATTGCTTAAATCTTTCTACAAGAGAATCATTGTATGCACTATTATCATCTGGTTGATTATCAATACGAATTCGATGTTGACTGGAAGTTTTAGATTGTGAAATATTCTTATCTATTAATGCGTTCATTTTTGCATCTTATCGATTATATTCTATACTGGTATGATGATAAATATTGTTCTATAGCAATTCTGTTCTAGTACGTGATCCTTTCATCGTTTTTTTCTTCATATGCATGTATTTGCTTTCGATAGAGTTACACATTATTTTTTATGAGTTTGTAAGAGAACAGATGATATATTGGTCAAATAAATAATCAAACCAACAACCAAAGGATTGGTACGAAAAAGAGTTAATTCTTTTTTTCTCGTTTTCTTTATGTATATATATATAAAACCATTAACGTATACGTGTATGTCTTTCCCCTACTATGCACAGAAATGAATGCGAAGTACTAAGAGAAAAGAATACAAAAAAAACTACCTTTTTAAGGTTTGTTTCATGATTACTGCATCAATCTCATATAAAAAATATAATACTTGTTATGCGATTCAATCAAAAATATTTATTCTTAACTTGATTGCTATGAAAATCTACTTGCATACGAGATTAGACTAGCCTTGAATATAATTTTAAAGTAAACTGCTTTGAATGATCGTATGGATATTTTTGATAGTTAATTATTTAATCGAAGAAATCAGACCTAAAAATTTTGAAACAAGATTAAGATATTTGAACCGCACAATCGACAAAAAAATTTGTTACTTGTATTTGATTAGTTTATATAACTTTTCATGTTTTGAATAATATCAATTTATTCAAAAAAAAAATAGATTTGACACCAGAACCGATAGTATGAAAAATCATTCCATGAATTACTACCATACACGCATAAATTTCAATCGTTTTATGAGATTTATAATTATCCTTTTTCAAGATGATATACATTAACAAATATTTGCTGTAATATCAATATTCATGGGCATTGTTACAAAATGAAATCTTTCAATTATCATAAATGAATTTAATAAATATATTTTTTTTTGACATGCAGCAACGCGTCGTTTAATTCATATAGTCAAAAAGAAGTCTCTCCTGATATAGATTGACAAATAAAAATATGTACTAAACAATCAGGGGTCTGTATATCCTATTCGTTATTAGCATAATATCAATAAGAACCAGTTTAATTTTTTTCCATTATCGTTCATATAAGTCGAGTCTTAATATTAATAAAATATCATATAAAACTAACGCCGCATTCGGAAAAAAAGATCTTTGCGATATACATTCTCCACATAAATGTTTCACTTTATTGATAGCAATGCATTCTCCAACAATTTTCATAGTCAACAACCAACAAAAGAATATCCAGCTACAAAAAAAAAAGAAAAGAAAAAAGCAAACCCGTTTAAATACAGTAATAATGTTATATAAAAGAAATGAATGATAGGTATTGTTAATAAACTATTAACGAATACCACAATAAAAAAAAAAGATACAGCTTCCATCATTAGAGAACATGTTTTGCAGCTCTGAATATAAAAAATCAACAAACGATACATCAACAGAACTAAAAAGATGTTAAATTATCAAAAAGAAAAAGAAAACAATGAGATTCATTCATAATTCAGTTGTATGATGTACATTTGATGCTTGTTGCTGTTGTTGTTGTTGTTGCTGCTGCTGCTGCAGCTGGTCATTAATATAATTAACAATAAAATCTTCATCTAAATTGCCTATTTCATCACCGAGAAATTCCTAAAATACGAAATGTCATTTTATGAATGAAATCACATAGTTAAATAATCTCCTTGAAAATTTACCTGTCGCTTGGAATCATTTGAACCTTTATAATATTTAATTGTTGGATAAGCATGAATTGATACTCGTTCACAAATTTGCCGATGATTGTCACAATTTATCTTACCCAAATTTACTTTTCCATCCAGTCTCTTTTATAAAAAATTCAAAAAATAAACCTAACATTCATTGCTTGCTCTTCTACTCATAAGTAACTTACACGTGCAACGCCCTCAAATATCGGTGAAAACTGATGACAATGTCCACACCAAGGTGCTAGAAAAATGAATAGATGAACGTAGAATCAATTTTCATACAATATATTTACCATAAAAATCAATCAACCATGGTTTCGAATCACGTAAAATATTTGTCGAAAAATTTTTTCCATCCACTTCAGTAACTTTACTTGGTAAATATTGAAATGCCCATGAGCGTAATGAATTTACATCACGCCATCCATTATTATATAAACTAAATAGAACATAGACAAAAATAAATAAAGAGATATCAGTACAATGTCAATCAGATTAACATGTAAAACATGATGTAGTTATTGTTACCAATCAGCGAAAGATTGCTGTAGGATATATTTCTTCGCCAGAGTTCCATGTTTTATTTTTCATGTACTTCAACAGAAATTCTCTTATCAAGCCATAAAGGCACGCTATTCATATAGAGTGTGTAATTGTAAATCAATAATTATTGCTGCATTCTACGTTGAATCGTTTCTAACATGTTTGTCACGTCTGTATTGACGCACAACTATGATATATCACATGTGAGTGTCGCAGTTCCGAAATTCTACCTTATCACTTCAAAACTGGATGGTTTTGAATTTTGTTTGAAAAAGAAATACAATATAATTATATTTACATGAAAGTGTGTCCATCAACATTGGGCGGATAAAGACGAATGGTTGGATAACTATAAACACCTTGTTTTTGACATAATTGGGATTGAACTGTACAATCAACTTGTGCAACATGAGCAATACCCTTTAAAAGCTAAAAAAAGCACAAAGAACTCGTTGTAGAAAATAGGATTCTTTTTTTCTCTGCGTTTTATACTTTTGATAATGTTCTCCATTCACCACTTAATTGTTGACATGGAAAGCACCATGGCATAAAAAAATCAATTAACCACATGTCATTGGAATTTTTATTTTCAACTAATTTTGTATATAAATCACTATCTAATGTTATGACAGTTGGATGAAGAATATCATCAATGAAATTTATTATCGCTTGTTCTTGATGTTGACCATGAAAATTATGTTGAACTGATTGATTGTATAAAATTGTTGTTGGATATGAATTTATACCTGATTGTTGACATAATGGTTGATGTATAGTACAATCAACTGTACCAAAACTAACTTTATCCGTTAAACGTTTTGATGCTTTTCGAAACTCGGGTAATAAATGCATACACGGTGGACAGAACTAATACAAAAATTATTAATAAAAGAAAATGAATTTAGATTTTTTAAATTTAATACGAATACTAACTGGTGAAAAGAAATCAATTATAAATGGTTTTGAATCAGTTGTAACTGATGGAAAATCAGATGGAGTTAAAGCACGTAATGGTGAAAAAGCATTATCACGAACGAATCCAGCGATATCATTGGATGTATGACGACCTTTAATTTAGATTTTAATTTATTCGTCTTTTTTTACTTGTTTTCAATAAGTAGATATTTACCATAATAGAATTCATAGTGACCACCTTGTTTGAATAAAATAAATGCCGGCTTTTTGAATATATATAAGTTCGTACAAGTATCGGTTGATGATGAGCAATCGAATCGGCCAACGTTATAGTCTAAGGAACATGACACATTTCTTTTATTCAATTATATTTCATAAATCTCTCGATAAGAAACACTGATCTGTATCAACTAACGTAATATTTGTAGTTTTTATTTTATTTTATAAGCGATTTAACCTTTTTTAGCGTCTGCTGCATAGGTATTAGCATAAGTCCTAGGGTTAAGCTATCAAGTTTTAAAGTGATTATTAGTGTTCGATGCAATCATCGATCAATCGCGTCTACTAGATCATTAACAGTAAAAATCATTTCTTTTTATTCATTAAAATAATCCATATTAAACATAAATAGAGAAACAGTTATTAAAGAACTTGAACATAAAATAAAAGACACTGGAAGAATGAAAGAATTCACTTAGATGTCATCAATATAAGAGGTGTATAACAATGTTTAATATAACCCTTTTGTTTTAGGTGTTTTTATTTTTACAGTCTTTAACAACCATTTTAAATCTATATAGTGATTTTAATAACTGATTATGTTGCCTATTTAATAAATATTAGATGAACGCTTCATTGACGACATACAATATAAAAATGTGTGATAAATCAAACAACATAGTTGTCGAATCTATGAATACCTGAGTCAAGCTAGTTTACAGAAACATAATTTTAGAGAACACAAAACTTTAAACGAAAGAGAAGCGCATTCCATTTTCTAGGATTTTATTTTAAAACACGCTAAATAATTAAAAATAAATTGATGAAAGTTGCCGTAGAAAATATGATCTAGAGCCGAGTTTTTGAAAAAATTTGATATTACAATCTATCTATGAAATTTTATCAAATAATGAATTAGATAGAAAATTTGATTTGCTCTGTAAACCCTTTTTTATGAGAGTCGCAAATTGCTTTACATTATAGAAGTGGATTTTGTTAAACAGGTTCTACTAGCTTACATTGCAATTAATAATAAAATCTCTAGTTCGTTCTATAAATATTCTATGATTCAGTCTTCCGTACTACAAAAATAACTCTGCTTTATGATTATACATCAGTATGATCAATGATTGTTTTCTTTTATCCTGAATAAAACGATCATACGTGATTTCTATTCATAAAAAAGCTTAAGCTCTCTAATTAGGGGGTGCAACTTATGAGGGCCACAAAACGCCCATTTGATTGGAAATTATTCATGTAACGTTCTAACGTGGTTACTGCCTGTACTGTCTCTTCTACTTCCGTTTCTAAGTTCCGTTATATTTATTTAAAGAAAAAACTTTCTTTTTCAATATTACTTACCGTTTAACATTGATGGTAGTTTTTTCAGCTCATGGTCTTTATCGTTATTGACTTCATCAACAAATTGAATTAACCATGGTTTAGCATCTGCACTTTCTTTTAATTGTTTAACTAATTCCTACAAATAAAAATCAAAAATTTTCAATTTCATTGCGCTTCAATCATGCCAATTCTTCTTTACATGAAAGTGATCTTTTGTAATTAATGATAAATTTGGTAGGAGTGCTAATATTTGTGAAACAATATCTTTTAAATTTAAACTTGTTATGGAATAACCATTATTTGATGGAAAATCTTTAGTGGGATAGAACAGAATAGTACTTTGTGGCTTTAATTGCTCACATACATAAGGATCTGCATGACAATTAACACTAGCAACTTGTACAAGATTATTCTAATAAGAAAATAAATATGAACAAGAATATTATTGATTCATGGTTCAAAAAACAAAATAGAGTATCTAACTTACTAGCATAACCGCTAATTTAAAAACTTGATCATCATCTAGACAATCGCCTTCATCAATATCTCGGCAGAATGATACCAACCATGGTTTATTTGTATCAGCTTTTAAAGTTCTAAACATGCGATCATCAAATTTAACCACATGAGCAGAGACAAAGCTCATTGCATAGCGAATGAGTGCATCTTTTTCTCTTGGACCTTGATAAATATCACGCTGTACAAATCAAAAATAAAAAGAATTTTATACTGTTGTTAATTTAATTTCTAAACCGATGCATACTTTTGGATAGATACGTAATGTTGGATAAGCTCGAATGCCTTGTTCATTACACATCATCCATTCATCTTGACAATTAACTGCACCAATACGAATAACACCTTCCAGTATTTTTGATATTTCACGCCACTAAAAGAATTATTCAATAACAAGATTGAACGATTATATGGTTCACACAATGAAACATACTGCTGGTGCTAATTCATGACAATGTGAACATTGTGGAGAATAGTAATTAATAAACCATACATCTTGTGAACCATCAACGGATTGTACTAAACATAAAATTCAACAAATATTCATCTTTATTTCATTTAAATACAATTCTTACGAAAATCTGTTCGACTAAGTGTAATAATTTCTGGATCTTCATCATAAATGCCTGCAAAATAGATATATTTTTATTTAAAAAAAAAATATCATAGAAAAAGAAATAAAATATTCGAACCAAAATTATGTTGATAAAAATTCCATGATTGATATTGATTTCCACGATTGAAATCATCTTTGAGACCTTCTTCACCGTATGTATCATACTTTTTTCTTAATTCATCATCACGTAAAATCTCATATGCACGATTTATTTGTAAAAATTCTGCATGTGCATTTGGATCTCCCTTAATTGATAAATAAGAAAAAAGAAAATATTAAAATTTATTTTCATTATTATCGAAAAATTCTATTTACAGTTCGTTTATCTGGATGCTTTTCAAGTGCTATACGTTTAAATGCACGTCGTATGTCACGTTGTGTAGCTGATTTTGTTATTCCAAGTAATTGATAAAAATCTTCAGCCGAATAAATAAGTGTTGGTAAAAAAATTGAACAACTAATCAATAGATAAGTAACACGCATTGCATTCATCTAAAGCAGCTTCTACTAGTTTAAACAAGTAAAACTACTTGAGTGAAGCACGAAAAAGAGCGATTTATTTATTAGGATTTTTTTCGTTCTCTTATTGTCATCAGATGTGAATTCGATTGTTTGTCTGCAGCGTTCGCTGGCAAACATAAATTCGAATAGAATAGTTACACGTATGTGGTACATCCAAGGGAGAGCAAGAGGGAGAGAAGGAAGAACGACAAAACATTTGTGTATGTAAAAATATGTTGGCGTCAAAGTAGAGTAGGAGAAGAAACAACGATCGATTAAAATGGATGCTTAAGACAATCAAAAGAAACTAAGTAGCCTTGCCCGAACACTTTTTTATTTCATCAATTGAAATAATATACCACTACCTACCTTTATTCTTCATATTAATTCAAAATGCATTATGAAATCGATAAGTAATAATTCGAAAAGGAAAAGAGAGAAGATCATAAGTAAGTCCGTCATGCAATAGGCAGATGAAAAAAAATGAATAATCGCTTTTTTTAATTGAGGTTATGTCATAAAGAAAGCGACTACACGATTTTTAACTTAAAAATAAAAATAAAAAACAACAAAAACCACAATACATGGAAGATGTCGATGAGCATATAAAGGAATACAAATAGAATAGATTGTAAACAATAATTTAAAAATAAATTTTTCGCAGTTTTTCATTGGTTTTATTATTTTTTTTATTACCACCGTGATATAATACGAAAGGTCAACTATTTTCTTCTAGTATTCTAAAATCTTTGTTTCAATCTAGCTGAGCTTTCATGTATTTGTAAATATCATTAAAATAAACAGGAACCAAACAATGATATTATGATTTTATGATATTTGCTAATTCTTTGTAGCTTTCATTGGCTGCTTCTATAAAATTGTTTGATTCATTCTCCATGTAGGAGGTGACTAGTAATCCACAGTGATCATCATCAATTAAATATCCAATACCAAGTCCATCATCAACAACAGGACCAAAACCACCAACAAGAATATGTTTTGAAGCCACCGTTGATGTCGAAAGAATAGTATGATTCATTAATTGATATGATTGATCTGTAAAAAGAGGATGTAAATGATTTTCTTTATTTTCCACTTGTTGCAAATATTTTAATGCAAATAAATGTCGATCAAAACCATGCCCAGCTGCTGCTGCTTTAATTAATCGTTGATGCTTGTCGGAAGCATTTTTTAATAATTGTTTTTTTAATTTTTCATCATTTGATTTCGTTAATGTTTCAATAAAATTCTTTGTTTCATTTGTTACAGGCCGAATTGTTTCTGTTCGACCATGTTTATATATAGCTGTCGAACATGATTCATATGCTGATACAAATCGATGATGCATTTTATAATAAGCCATTTGTATGCCTAATTGCATTATACTATCAGGACTCAATTCCGAGCTTTTCAATAGATTTTTACTAAGGACTGTTTCTTGATATACTTTAACGTTAAGTTTGGCTATAAATTTATTATAATTCTGTTTTGATATGTTATGTTCATTCTTTAATTGATCATCTAATTTAAATTCAAGTTTTTCAATATAATCATGTGCAGACATTTTGATGGATTGATAATGAGAAGCACTGACTTTTCCATGTTCTGTAGCGTCTTTGTCAATATCATTACAAAAACGAAGTAAAGCAACACCATCACCCCACGAATGTTCACAATTTAAACCTAACGTTCCATCGGATAACATAATCATATTAAATGATTTATCGTACCAACGATTTAATGCATTATCACATAAATATTTGCTAGATATGTATTCTGCACGTTGATTTTTACTAAGTGATTTATTTAATTTCGATGGATCATCATTATCTATTGAAAGAGAAAAAACGATGTAAAATACAATTAGGCATGTCACTGAACAAATAATTCATCAAGTAAAATCTTTATTGATGAATTCTTAAAGATTAGAGATGAATCGAATTGAATATAAAAATGATAAAGAGGAATATTGTACTAAATAAGGTTGACAACGTTTAATATGATACTGAAAATTTTGATACGATATAAACAAGAAGATCTAAAAAAATCTGCTGTTGAAGCCGAATAGAATTTTTTCAAATATATTCTGCTTGAATTAAATTGTATTCATAGTAATTTATTTTTTTTAGTAGCATAGTTCTAGAACTATTTTAAAGATTAGAGTATGAAAATAGCTTTACTTGCAAAAGGTATAAGGTCTTATTTTACTCTAAGATCCCCACCCAGTAATATAACGCCCGTCAACAAGTATCCAATTTCTAATGAAAAAATATTATCACATAACTATTAGTGATTTCTCACATTATAAAATTATTTTCTAATTAATTCATGTTCATGAAAGTATTTTTATAAACTAACCTAAACATATAAGCATAATTGAACTGTCAATTTCTTTGAACATTTGTTTATTATGCTGTGAAAGTGCTTCAATTTGCTCACGTATTGTTGCCCATCTATCTCGTTTATCAGCTGTAAAATATCCTAATGGATATGGATTTTCTTCTTCATTTAAATGTTCACATAAATATTTCATAATCGATGCAATCTTTTCAGCTGATAAAAGATCTCCATTTTTTTCTAGAATATTCACTTTATAGTAATGACCATTTTTAATAACAATAATATGTCGAATATTATTATGACTTGTTACAAGTAAATCACATTCATGCTTCGGTATACGTGTTGAATTAAATAAACGATCATACTGTGACATATCTAATGGATATGCATTCTGTACAAACGCACCATAGGATGAAACACGCTTTGGTAAAAATCGAAGATATTTACGAAATTGTTCAGTATTTGTTTTTGTTGGATGTAAGTGATATACTTCTGGATCAAGCCAATTGGCTCGAAGTGAATTCATAAAACGTACAGACGATATGATATAGTTTGTTATACGTGCTGCTGGCTTTAATTCCTTCTGATCGTCAGGGAAAATAAGAAAAAAATTAAAATTTAAGATCAATTGTAAACGTGATTTTAAATACATTTCGAACCATGGTGTTGATATATATGATGTATGTTGATTTGCTTGATTTTTTTGTCGTAATTGAATATGAAGTCTTCTACCATCGCCATGACGAAAATCCTTAACTAGTCGACGTGTTTGTTCAAACGATTTTTCATCATTATTAAGTATAGGTTTCAGAGAAGATAAATAACGTTCACATGTTAAGTCTAATTTTGGTATTGGTAAATTTGGTAAACTATATTGAAAGTGATCTGTTGGTAAAATACTTCGTTTAAAATAATTATAATCATCATATCTTTTAATGGAATCAGATGATTTATAGCGATGCAGAAAATAAATAAATCGTTGGTATGTACTTAATCTTAGGTGACTATTATTCAACATCTTAAACAGAAACAAGAAAAACATTTGAGCGAAGATGAAAAAATCGTGGAAGAAATATTAGAACTATCTATCATCATATGATATTGTTAGAAGAGGTTTAAAAAAATTAGGAAATATTTTAATATCTTTTCGAATGCATCGTGAATGCCATATAAACTCTTTCTTCTTTTGTTTTAATTAAATTAAAGTGCATCAGTGAATACGTGCGTATACTGAATCCTTCTCTTCTTTGACTAACTTAGTTTTCGTACTATAAAACCTACCGGTGAAGAACTCAGAGCTGTGAATTTTTTCTGTAAAGATAGTGGTGATTGACGTTGATGATTCTTCGTAGTGCATCGAAAGAGAAGGATTATTTATCTCTTTCCCGATTCTAATTTACTATTTGAATATTCTACATTACATATTTATTGCATGCAAACATTCGATTTGGAAGTATTGCATACATGTTATTTGTTAAACGAATTCCTTAATACTTTATTTTCAATATAGTAATGTATTTTTTCACTATATAAATAGAGGAAAATCGATAGTAATGAAAGTACGACATTAAATATGCTCGCTTTAAAAATAAAATAAAATATTCTTATTATGTTTTCAGCTTCTAACTATATATATATATTTGTTTTTCTTCATTTTCTTTCCCTATGAAGTCTATGTCTGATAATAGATGAAAATCAATTATGATCTTATAAAAGAATGACAACTATATATGATGATATCAACTAAAGCACATGTGTAACAGATTACAACTGTTTTCAGTTGCTCACTAAGTAATTCTTTCTCACTGACATTGAATTACAATGACCTGAAAAGTATTATTACTCCAAAAGTCTCAAATTTAGGCAATATTTATGTGGCACAATCAAACTCTGTTGATCTAATTACAACGTTTGTTCGACTTATCTAAGAACAGTATCATTAACAGTCAATCTATTTTTTTCAAATAAACGTTTTTTGTACGGTAACATTTCATTACTGTTGTTGTCATTCATCAGGTAATTATAAAAATTGTATCATTAGAGTGAATTATTGGTCGAACAGGAAGGGCAAGCTGGATTTGTGGGTACTCTTAAAAGTCTTTGAAAACTGTCCCTTATCATAAAAATTCATTCACAAGTAAAATGATCGCTGATAAATGTAAAAAATTCAGATTGGTTGCTAGTTTTAGTCAAATTTTTAGTTCTACATAGTACATATTTTAAAAATTTTCTACTTCAGTAGCACTCATGATGCCTGCCAAGACTAACCGTATATTCTGCAATGCATGTGAATTACGAGCATCACTGGTTCAGATCAATCATCTACTTTGATTTATTATCTAAACGGAATTTTCACAACGTTCTCATTTGCGAGACTCAAAACCTGTGAAAAAAACATTTTGATAAAAAGTTACAATACAATGACTTATATTAGAGAAAATATTAATTTTTATGGTGTTAGCCTATTCAGATTAAAATTATATTCTTCAGACATTTGAAGGTAGATTGATACCAAGTGATTCAGGCTCGTTTTGATCGATTAAAAAAAGTTAAAATCAAAGGGAGCCTATTGCTGAAATTATAACATTTGATTTTTCTCGCGGGATAAATCTTTCTTCTAAAGAAACGGAATTAACATGAAATTAAAAGGTTAGACAGAATTTTACGCTCATGAAACACATTGCTAGACAATTTATTTCTACATCAATAATTTTCAAGTAAAACTTAGAAATGATATTGAACATAATTAAAAATCTTGCCTGATGAATATCTAGTTTAGACTAAAAACGGAAATAATATTTCTTACTACATGTCGATAATGAAAGTAGAGTAATAGCATGTATGTAACTGAACATAAATTTTTGACTATTTTCACATATGCTGTATCTTTCTCTATTTTTAATATTCATTAATTTATCATTTAATCAAGTTTATTGTCGTTATCATCATAATCAAATTCTTCAGTTAATGATTTCAAAAAATAAAATTCATTTTAATTGCAGTTGATCGTTGTACTGTAACAAAAAAAATAAAAATAAAAATCTGTATATTAAATATCATATAAAATAGAATTAAGTTTAGCTCCAAGCAAATTAATCAATAATTGGACACAACTCATTAAATACAATTTGAAACCGATTATGAGGTTTATGGAGATATTTTTCGATTCTTTTATGTTTAAATATATATTTATTTCAAAATATTAAATTTTCATTTGCTACTTTGCATGCTATGCTCTATACGAGTATCAAGAGATATGGTTAAATCAAGGTCAATATTATTACACACAGCAGTATTTTTTGGGATACATATATATATGTCGTGATAAATAAACGAATAAATAAATACTTTCTTCTCATTTGTAGGACTACCAAAACTAAACAGGACTCATTCATATTTACGAGTATATCATGTCTATCAATCAATTCGAGCTGTGCGAACATGGACGATGTCACAGCGCCTCTACCTATTTTTCTATTGGATAAAACATAAAACTACTTTCCTGGATACACTCTTTCATTGCAAACACTGTACAGATCTCTTCGAAATATTCATTCAAATTCTATTTGATAAAAAACAATGTTGTTAAATGTTAAATGATTCACTTATGCCACGCATTCGTACTGCTTGCACTATCTGTATTTTTGATGTATTCAATTGAATAGATTGGGATAATGTTGATGTGTCCTTTTAATTTTGAATCATTCCACAATACATTATTGATAACGTAAAAGAACACAGAAAAACAGAAATGAGGTCCTTTTAATCAACTCTGAATCAAACTCACATCTTATGTCTGAGTGTTAGATCAGAGATATCCATCGTAGTTGAAAATCTTCTGTTACTGGGCTGCAGACTTTGGAGAGAGGTAAATCTCGTGTCATTGTCGCGACGATTTTCAAAAAATCGTTGGCAAATCCTTACTATTAGTGCAATAAATTAGTTCTGCCTACATGAATTGATGTGCTCAGCTAGCCCCCGAGTTTTACACTGATCGAAATGTGAATTCTGTGAAAATTCCTAATTTTTTAATTTTTTTTGCAAAAAGTACGTGCCACTACTGCGCCGTCGCTATCGGCATGTCTGATTCAGATGTATTTTTGTCGATTTTAAACTTCGCTTGTAATAAACCTTATATTTCAAATACAAACACCGAAATCGAGATGACTATATGATGCATTTATGTACATAGTTTTCTTCCTAATTAATCGCAAAACGAACCAACACAGAGTATATGCGGGGTTTAGACGAATGAAAAACAAAATTCAGTTATCACTATCTAATTAAAAAACAAATGACCAATTTGAATAATTAAAATTATCATCGGTAAAATCTTACGAAAAACAATTAGAATGGGCGACTGCCAATTTGTCCGGCCCCCTAATTACGTTGCTGCTCGCAGCTATTACTGATACAGTTCGACAAGATTTTTCACGTTACTACGATCGATAACTTCGTAGTTTCTCGTTTTGAAAATTAAAAGATTTATACCACAGTTGAAATATTTATTTAAAAATGTGATAACATCTGATTATCACGTGTTACGCGGTAAAATAATGGAACGTATTCGTTTGATTTATTTAGTTGTTGGGAAAGAAAAAAATTGTACTGATTTATATGTTTAGAAAGTAAATTTTTACTATGATTTTAGTTTATTAAGAATCGCTATGGAAGGATGCAAGAATTATTTAAAAGTCAACTTGATTTTGAAAATTTAGGAAATGTGATGATCTACAAGTATCATATTTAATTGGTGGTTGAAGACGTACATGTAAAAATATTAGGCACAAATGTTGAACAATATTTACCCAATGTTATGCGATTGGTTTTTCAAGTTGCTGCATTTAAACCTGAAGTAACTGTACTTGCTGATAGAGATAATGATGTTGAAATAGATGATAATTAGGCAACACTTGATCTTGGTGATCAAGTAAGAGTATTTTTTGTATTTGGGAAAAATATAATTTGATAAGAGTTTTTCCAATTTTTATTTAAAAGCTTTTGAAATAAAAGCAACAGGTCTTGTAGAAAAAGCAAGTGCTTGTTCAATGCTAATTTGTTATGTTAAAGAATTCAAAGAAAGCTTTGTTAATAACGTCGAGAAAACAACAAAATTGATGATTCCACTTCTTCGATTTTATTTTCACGAAGGTAAGATTTTATTTATTTATAAACTAATAAACATAAAATAACATATTCTTATATTTGTAAGTGCTCGTGCTGCAGCTGTTGAATCTTTACTACATTTACTTGATTATGCCAAATTACGTGATGATGACTATGTTCGTCAAATGAAAAAGTATATGAATAAAGAATTATTTAAAGGAATTGAAATTGAACCTGATCACGTAGTAGTTTGAGAATTATTTTCTTCGTTAGGTAAAGTAATAATTTAGTGAATTGAAACATTAGGCGTATCAAATTTAACAGCTAACGAACAAAAGTTATTAATAATAATTCTTGATAATCATCTGAGAAAAAAAACATTTTGAATATTCAAATGGACATATTGAAAACGACGTGATGAAGAAACTGAAGAGGAAATAATCGTCAGTGGGCATTTTGCGTATTTGATGATATTCTACAATTTACTGTTGCATACTCACAACGTTGTACAGAATTTTTTCTTTCATCTATGGTTGAAAATCTTGCTGATAAAGCAGTTGAAGTAAATTTTGAATATATTTTAGAATTTTCGTTTGTTTTATGATTATGATTATTTATTAAAAGATTCGTCAAGCTGAAGCCTATAAATTTGACGTAATGGGTATGAATGGGGGTCCTATTTATGCATGTGCATGTGCTGAAGCATTACCACGGTTATTTACAATGATAGGTGCACCGAATAGTTGTGAACCTGAAAATAATACGACAACTAAAAACGCAGTTAGTGCTGTTATTAAAATATAATAAATCGTGTCTTGATAATCTTGATAAAGTAACAGAAGTTTTGTTGTAACAATAAATTGCTCACTCTATGTTCTCTCTTTAACTTCCACAAGTTTGATTGTCTTCGCTTCCAGTTTTTTAAGACATTGAAGAAACACCTTATTTTTATGGTTATTTACGTGATTTAATATAATCGTAAGTAGAAGAAAGTCTTATGTTCGGATTTGTTTTTCTATAAGAAATAATCCGGTGATTATTGGACAAGATAACGCAAACTTTTAGACAATACCAACTATTGTTCAAACTTGTATGAATATTTCGACTAATGAAAAAACGTCAAGCACCAGCAAATACATTAAATACAAAACCGTCTTCACAAAATTATCAAATTAGATTTTCAAATCATATAGTGGATCATCATGGTAGTGCTTCAAAATTTTCTTTTCTTCTATTTTGTAAAATCAAAACGTTTATGTTATGTCAAGTGTTTATTGCTGAAGAGAAAATAAAATAAAAGAAAATACAAAACAAAAAATAAATACGAAACAAGAGATATAAAATTAAGAAATGAACGTTATACTTCTAGTTTTTGAAGTTGAATTTGATGAATGTCATTTCTGGAGTGATCGTTAGTATGGCGACAAATCTCAAATTGTATAAATCATACTCAAACAATGATCGTTACTATGAAGAAACCTGATCGATTGTCCTCATTTCAACTAGACGAATGATGTTACTGTTGAAAATCACTAGTGATGTTAGCAACTTTGGAAGTATTTAACTCACTGATTATTTTTTAAATGTAATCTCGAACAAAAATATTTGGACTCACGGAAAATCTGAACCGATCAAAATCGCTGATTGTGATCGAAAATAAAAAACTGTCCCAATCAACATAATGCTTCGTAACACATGATATGAAAATGTGTAAAGCGTTTTGAGAATGAACCAATTACAAATTTAGAACTCAGCGAGGATGAAAGTGAATGCAACGAAACGATGAAGTTTTCTAATATTACTTTTATTCTCCTTTTGACAGGAGTGTGACGACAGCAACGTCACTGATCTTGTCTTGATATTTGTTATATTATGTATGTTTATTTCTCCTGTGTTGTTCTCTCTTGTTGCTTATTGTCGCGCTTGTTATTTTCAACATTGGTGCCTTTTTTCGTTTTTTGCGCTTAGACTCAGAAAATGACATAACCCAGGTGAAAGAAAACTGCCCGTAAACGGCATAAAAACGATGTAAAACATTAAAAAACGGCGCCGTTTTCCGTCAGCTCGGAAAACGAAGAGAATAGTGTTAAAAGCGATGGCCGTTTTCTAGCAAAAAAAATTGGCCCGTAAAACGAGTTGACGGATTACGGCGAAGTAGGGTGAAAATTATTGCCGTTTTATGTCGTTTTATAGCCGTTTCAGGCCGTTTCCGATGGCCTTTCAGACGGCAGGATGACCCTCCTGGGAAATAATTACTCTTTTTTTCTCTTCTAGTTTCTTAGAAGCTTCTTGATATTACTAATTCTTCTTTTTCTTCTCTGACTACTACTGTTCTTCTCTATCAAAAAGAATCATCTTTTTGATCAATTACATATTACCTTTTTCTTTTCAACTTGATTGTTCTTTACAATCAAATTAACTCGATTGTCCCTTACAATCGTTCGAACTCGTGTCAGTTACTTGCTTGTGGAGTTCTTACTCACAGCTATGTCTGTTCATTGAATAAACAATTGGATCTTCATCCGATATTCAATACTATTTTATTAATGCGATGCGAAGCAGAAGCATTTATGTAGTCCGTCGCGAGTTTTTAATGCGATGCGAAGCTCGAATCTTCAATCCAAAGTTTTGTTCACTCAGAAATGTGGTTCCAAAATGACGAAAATGAAAGAAATTTGTTGCGAAATAATTAATGTGACGTCATGAACATATGTTAGCTACTATAGTCTATTCATTTACAGCGGATCTCAGATATGAAATCATGGAGCTAATTAATCGATCAATCGAAATCGATCCTTACGAACGTATCGCTAAGTAAGAATAGAGTTTTCTCAGTGATGAACTTCATCATGTCGACATAAAAAGTATTCAAGATTTCTCTGAATTATAGATTTTTCGGGAAGATCCGATTCGAGCTTCGCATCGCATTTCGTATTCGAGTGAAACTTGAATACCATCTAGTTTTTTTTTGTTTTTAACTTGACGCGTTCGCATTAAAATAGTCATTTTGTTGTGCGATAATCTCGAGAACGAAAAATCATAGAAAAGTTATTCAAACTAGAGGTGAAAATATGAATATTGAACTTGTGATATTCGTTTTCAAAATTTTAATACGATATTTTGTTTGCTCAGAAATATTCTCCTAAAATGACGATTTTGAAAGATATTTACCGTTTCAGACTTTCGTGCTAATTAAAATGGCGTCATCAATAGTTGTTAACCAATAGCCTATTGCCTTACATCTGATTCAAGATAATGATTCATGAAAATAATTAATCGTTCAATGAAAAAAATCGTTAGAAAACTGGTTGTTACATTTTCAGAAAGATCTCCTAGTGATGAAATTCAAAATGGTCGATTTAAGAATAGTGAATGCGAAATTTTTATTCAAAATTCTTATATGGAAATTTAAAAAATACTCGATTCTAATGAATCTTAAAGTGGATCATTTATTTTTTAAATCTTATTCTCACTGCTTTCGAATATTCGGCTCGTGTGCTTCGCACAGCATTTCGTAGGCGAGTGAAAATCGAATACCATCTAGTTTAAATATCTTCTCTTTGTTTAAAAACATTATTGAGTGAATCTATATCAATCAAAACCGAATATTGATTTTCACAATTTCGACCAATGCAAACTACTATTTAAATCTAAACAGTATGATGCACAGATATTTTTGATAGAGCTAATTTCTAAAAGAAATTTTCAATGAAAAGCCGAAAACATGTTTAAAACATGAATTCAATGAACATTATAATAAACATTGTAGAAGATTAATAAGTCTCAGTATTACGTTTGATTCCTGTAAAATATTCTAGTTAGGTCATTATTGCAAATGATACTATTAACAATAATTCAATAATAGTCACGCGGATGTCGTTTAAAGTCTGGAGTTTATAGGTAATTTTCAATTTAATAAGAACAACATATTTCCTCTTCCATGTCTGGCAATTTTACGTTTTGTACATGTGAAGTTTTTCTGTGTAGGAATATGATATTTAAAATAATGTGAATAAGAATATCAAGAAAATTTTCTCTATCATGATGCAAAGTCGAACTGTGTTTTCTTCTTCACTTGTTGCCATTTCTATCAAGAACACGAGATAAGTGGTTTAATCAAAGTTCTTTTTTTCTGGTTCACGGCGATAAATACAACAATATGAGTATAAGGCACGTGATATGCTATGTGAAGAACTTGTTGGCGAAGAAAGACCGGATGATATTCACTAGATTCGATATTCATCAATATATTTTTATCGTGAAAATTTATTTTAAATATGAACTGTCACATTGTTCTTCTGGGACTTCATATACGTATGTAGATGTTCTCATAGACAGATATCACGAGAGATATGAGCTGCTTATTTCCCCGGATTCTTGTATTTTCGAATAAAACGAGTCGTACGATAACGAAAACACTACTGATATATCCATTAAAGTATAATAAAGAGTGCATTCTATTTAATGCTAAAAATTCCACTTCAAGCTAGTTGATGCGATTTTATTTCTAAAAAGTTCAAAATTCAACTCATAAATGCCTGTTTCATTGCCACACTATTAAAATACTTAATATTTCAGCAGTGAATCCTCTAATAAGAAAAGATACTCATATGTTCTATAGAGCTATTCGAATAAAAAGAATGAAAAAATACGGCAAGCTGGATGAGTTTGATTTGCTGCTTGCACACGTTTTCAATGTCAGTTGGTATGAAAGCAAATACTTTATGATACTGTTTTAGAGAAAATTCTAATGAGATGTTCAAAGACTATCATTTCTATCAAGTTCCTTGTCGACATTGCTTTGTTCATTAAGATATCGTGCAGTTGCATCTACAACCCTTCGAGCCTATACAACCGCAACAGTTAATAGGATAGTCATTTTCGTAGATCATTGCTGTACCATTATCACCAACACCATAAACTAAATAAGTAAAATTATCAGTCCCTATAAAAAAAACAGATTTACATCAATATAATCGATTAATTTAAAAAGAAAAGGTTAATGGATACAAGAAGATCCTTTTATATATTGGAAGTATCATACCCATGTCGTCTCTTTTTTATCAACTGTGCCGCAGTTACGCGCAGCGCCAATTTTGCGTCGCAGTTACGCGTAACTATGGCGCATTGATCGTAGTGGAGATTCTATAAGAAACTACGCGTACTGTGATGAAGATCAACGTAACTGCGTCCTAGTGATCGCATCTTACGATCCCTTGTAGGTATAAATGGCCAATTATAAATTATTCCTTCTTATTTGTAATTGGCTACACTCTAACAATAAAATACAGTCACAGAAAATCAGTATAAATAGCAGTGCTCGTCACATTTTCTTTCATAAATCATTCTACTATAAGCAGTAGAATACATATTTTTTATTTTTTTTTAATTTTTCTAGATTTAAATCTTTTTTAGCTTTTCAGCTTTTTGTAATTAAATTTTTTTTCTTCTATTTATTAAATTTTTTTTCTTCTATTTATTAAATTTTTAAAAATTATTTTAGATGTTAATATTTTAATTTTTCTAGATATTTATTTTTTATTTTCCTTAATTTTTGAAATTAAAATTTCTTTAAACTTTTAACTTAGTAAATTTTTAAATTTTTTTAGGTTTTAATTTTTCAATTATTTTTTATTGTGAAAATTTTTAATTTAAAAATTGTTTTTTTATATTTTATAAAAATTTTAATTTTCTAGTTTTAAATTTTTTATTTTGTGCAAAAATATTTTAAATTCACAATAAAAGTACAAATAAAGTGAAAATCTAATCTATGTCATCTTTTGTACCAATTGCGACGACACTGTAACCCATAATTGCGAAAAACGTGGACGCCGTTATGCATAACTGGGATTTTTTCACCGTAACTACCCGTAATTGCGATTTCTTCATCGTAGTTACGCGTAGTTACGGCGCAATTTTCCGCAATTACGGGTCACAGTGCGATCGCAGTTAAGGCGTAACTGCGCCACAGTTTCATCGTAATGAAACACATGGGACATATATAAACACTTGCTTTTTTTAAAAGAATAAACAGAGAAAAGAGAATACATCTTTACTTGTGTTTGTCGCTCTTCGTGAGCACAAGCCCTAACACCTGCTAGTTCCCTTTAGTTTGTAGATCGGTACTCACCTTTATTTCGCCCAACCTTATTGATGTAGCCATCTAATCGATAATCTATTTCGATAACATCGACTTGTCGAATCAAACATTTTATTTTAGTGATTCTATTGAATTGGGTGGGCTTCTTCAATTGAATATAATGTGTTTGATACTGTTTTTGAATATCTTTAATTAATTTGTCTGAAAGGTCACCAGGAGTTTTCTCCTGAAGTGTTTCAATCAAACCTGGAAAACTTGTTAAGACCATACTACTGTTCCATTTAATGTCACCATCGAACACAACAGGTTTATTACGTCTTAGACGAATCAATTTATCAGGTAGAACTGTGTTTTGATAGCAAGTTACTGAGTTGATCGATTCCCATTCAAACTTCAGTGTAGCCACTTTAAGAAGAAAACCGGATCCATCGCAATGAACACAATTCAGTGTACCCTGACCATTACAGGCTACACATCGTGTGCTATAACCATTTTGAGGTATCCAATGTCCGTGTCCATAGCATCGAGCACATCTTTGTACACGTTGTCCTCTGCAAAAGTCACACACTATTTTAGTCTGCGTATCTTCTAATGGATACGATTTTTTGACAATTCCTTTCACATCAGCTCTAGGACAAACAAACGAGATATCGTCCCATTCAAAAAGATTTTCAACGGTTCTATTAGGTGTGTCTTCGTCACGATATGGTTTTGTTGTCCATTCGAGAGTGCGGTTTTCCATTAGCGTCCAGATATCAACGCGATATGCGACACGTTCTTGCGTCTTGATTATTCTTGATTGGTCGAGAAGTGCAGCATTATAGCACAACTTACTACCGATATATTGCCTGAAATGATCGAAACTATATGGATCCATAGGAAATGTCAATGAAACCACTTGTTGCATAGGAATAGGCACAAAATCTATTCCCCTCAGCGGGATTTGTGGTTGACTAGGAACGATTGCTGTAGTCGTGGGATTCACTGTTGCCACCTCACGACTTGGTTCGGTCTCATCATCTTCGACAGCGACTATGGGAATATTATTAATCTGCTTGCTGTTGTTAATCTGCGGTCCACTGACTTCAGTTCTTTCAGCATCTTGGATAATCCCTTTGTTTGTTATGACTTCATATTTCATCGTGGACCCTGTTGGTCCTATCGTTTTTTCAACTGAATATTCGGAAATGGTTATAGGTTCGCTGCTGCTTACATTGACGTGTGATGATTGCTCGTTAGCTGCGTTGCTAATGTTAGATGTCATGAGAACCAGAACTGTTTATTTGCTTTTAAATTCTTAGTCTAGAAATTTCATTTAATGAAAACTAATGATTCAAGTCTTCCCAGGTTGATAAAAACGGACTCGTTTACAGTCTGTTTATCGACGGTAAACGATGCCAAAACGCGGTATATTTACGGCAGTAAATAGGCCGTATTTGCCCGTAATACCTGGCACAGTAATACGACACCGTAAACGGGACTGAATTTTCATGGTTTACGGCTGTTTGTACTCCGTACTCTCATGATCATACGGTCCGTATTACTGCGCTAGATATTACGGCAAACTTTCGCCAGAAAATAGTCGTAAAGTGAACGTAAACAGCCGTATACGGACCGTACTGTTCGACCTGGGTTCTCTCAATCTAAATGACTAAATTTTTGATTGTTTCAAATATACAACTAGAATAAACCTACAAAGGAAAATAATTTTACAAATGTCAAGTATCTAGTGATCATCTTTCGCCTACATAGATTGATCCTATACGTGTTTTGAATTACCCAGGAGAATGATTCTGATAGTAGGATCCTATCGGATTCGTGTCGGAATCCGATAGGCTCCAGTGTCGGAATTTAACAGAATCCAACACAAGCATTCGATCCATGTCTTCTGTTGACAACATATGCTTATTCATTGATGATTAAGAAAATTTTGTTTTCGTCGGATCCCATGAGATCGATAGGATTCCCTGTCGGATTCATTCACCTGAATAGATTCTTAATGGCGAGTCCACTGTATAAACCACATATTGATTGAAGCTTTCATGAAATAAACGTTGCTTCATGCGCAATTCAAAGAAATAGCATGTACAATATGCTTAGATATACTAACCCTTACCCATTGAATTACGCTCAGTTTCGACTGAGTTGAGCAGCTCTAATCTTATGGCTTTTAATGACGAATTGTGCGTAACTAAACTTTGAAATTTAACGACATATAAATACGCAGAAATTGTTTCTTTTTTCTAGTCCTGAATATGACAGGCTACCGGGGCCTATTTTGTAAGAAGCTATCTTTTCTAAGACTTCATTTATGTTCGAAGAATTTATTTACGTTTATTAACCATGCTTAAATTTCAGTAAATTCGAAATACCACCCACACCCAGTCTCCCTCGTCATCAGATAGATCTAATAAGTAAAATAGATGAAAGAGACACAGGCTGCTCAGTAACGAAAGAGATTTATCAAATAAATCGATAGATGCATATAATAGTCTAAATTGAGACAAAAGAGTCGAAAAAAAGAGACATAAATATAGAATTAAACAAACTACATTTGATAATACTAAAGAGATAGAAAGATCAATTGAAAATATCTGATAATGAACTCTAAAAACTATGCAGAAGATGAAATACAATTTTACTATAAATAGATGAAGAAATAGTTGTGGTATGTGATTCAAGTATTACTGAGTGTCGCGTATGGAGTGAGTTCGATGGACGCATATACGAGTATAGGTTGAATAAGTATCCCCCTGAGGTTGTGGGAAAAAATTTTATTTTTTCAGTTTACATTTTTATTAGTAATTTTTTGTCTTTTTCCCCGCATTCTCGATCGCAAAAAAACCTTTCTCTCCGCTTCCGTTCCCGTTTTTTTTCATTCCTACATTAGTTTCAGAATTAAATTAACTATTTCATTTGATTTGTTAAAAAAATCCAGCAGTGTCCAAGGACTGAGAAATAGGAATTCCTAATGTGTCGAGGAATTGTCAGTGCCGCTGTGATAATTCCTAGAGGAAATGGGAATCAACTATAGGTTCTCTCCCTGTTCCACCATTCACAAAAGTTACGATAGTGCTGTTTTAAAAATATTTTTTGCATGAAATCATTGATTCGCACAATTTTTCAAGTGGAAATGAATGTAAAAACAAAAATTATCGTGAATATTCCATACTTTTATCTTTAGTATGCAAGGAACTGTAGGGGAACTGATGAGGAATTCCTAATCCTCAGTCCTTGGACACCCCTCGAGTTAAGACTAAACTAGCTATGCTAGTAAAATATTTTTCTATTTGTTTTCTCTTTTCTACTGTGTTCTTTGAATTTCTATAAAATTTTCTAATTCATTCAATTTTATTTTCTTTATTCTATTATACTTTAAATATGGTTAAAATTAATATTTTTACTCGTAATTATATCAAATAAACTGATCATTTCATTATTACTTACCGATAATTTTTGCACTGATCATTCAATATTTAGAGTGTGATCATTCACAAATTTCTTGAATGATCGTTTAATTTATTTTACTGATCTAAATAGTTTGTTCTCATTTATTTTAGATGCTTTCATGATTTTTTTCTTATAGTCATTTAGCTGCTAATTAGTTGTCATACCAAAGATCAAAAATATTCTCATGTGCTACTTCTTTGAAGGTCAACACAAATTCTGATCAGATTCAAACAAGGAACCCAGTATGTTTGAAACAGAATTAATTGAAACTAGAGAGAACTCATGAGAGGCTCAAATGTAGTAGATATCTAGGGGGCCATTAATGAGTAATTCAGTGATCTCTCAATACAAAATATAAAATTTTACTAATAAATTCGTCCATTACTATCTAATGACTGACGATTATCTAACTCGTAGAGACCACACTATCTCTGAAAAACAGTGTAAAGATAGCTGAACCGAAAAAAAATCATCGTACAACAGTTATAAGCAAGCATCAACAGCCGACTTTCTTCACTATCTTTTTCTCCAGGGGCATTTCGCAATAATATACTCACCATAAGATTCCAAGAAGTGGCTTAGCCTTCAGGTTAGCAATTGGGCAGTTGCCACCCAAACCAAATTTTATTGCCACCTAATTTTTTTTAATACTGGCAATTGCTCATTGTTAAAAACATTTTCACCTGTGCACATTTAAAGATTTAAGGGGTGTTTCATTTCAACACATTTTCTCTTGATGAGATTTAATCAAGTGATTTACAAAAATCAATTTACAATCTCTCTCAGTTAAGGAATGATCACAATAATAATTCATTGATATTTACTGTCAAAATACTCTCTATTTTTAATACACTTAAATTAGTTAAAAATAAAGGTAAATGAATGCTCAACAATCTTTCTGGAAACATAGTCTCGATGATATAAAAACGACTGGAACAATCTAAATTAAAAGTTTTCGCAACGGGGATGTGCGTGGGTGCACTGATAAAAATGTGTGGAGAAGGATAAACCCTTAATATCCGTTTATGAACTCCAAATCCGTTTATAGGCATGATCAACCCTTTCATATACACTTTTTCCTCAGAAAAACCCGTAAGGGTATATCTCCCGTCGCAAATTCATATCCCCTTGTACTAGTTTCTGTGTTGATAAACTCTTTTTGCGTAGTTGAGCCGTATCAACCCTGAAATTGAGCGTTTATTATTGCAATGATAAACCCTGCGTTTTAGGGTTGATTCTGGTCAACTACGGAAAAAAAGTTCATCAACACAGAAACTAGTACAAGGCCATATAAATTTGCAACGGGAGATATATCCTTATAGGTTTTTCCGAGGGAAAAGGGCTTATGAAAAGGTTGATCATGCCAACAAACGGATTTGACGTATATAAACGGATATTGACGCTTCATCCTTATCCACATATTTGTATCACCGCGCGACTGTGGCTGTGACAACGGCTAAGAACTACAGCTACACCCACACCCAAACTAATCGTCAAATCGACAATAATAGTTCATCTTCCGAGAACAGTTTTATAATATGAACTGTTTTCCGAATCTATGTTTTAATGTTTTAATGTTCTAAAATTCTATTTTTTTGTTTCGAAAGAGCAAAGATATGATAGTACACGAAACTCTTGTCTCATGTTTTAGACTTAAATAAACAATAATTCGCATTGAAACGTAAAGTTCCAAGCAGATTACTCCATCATGGGAAATGGTATTTTAAGAAGATCACCGAATGCAGTGCAACCGATGGGATTGCAAACCAACATTCGTAATGCCATCGAAACAAAGTCTGCAAAAATCCCAGATGGACGCTGTAATTTATATGCAGGTAGTACCACCTATATTTAACATGTAAAAAAGGAATAAAAGCTAGTGCTAAATATCTGTACGAGTTATATTTCTAGTTAAGTATGCGTTTTTAAGGTGAACTTTAATTTGTACATCGAATAGACTAGAATAATGATGATAGGCTAAGGATCAAAAGAATAGTCTTCATTATTAGCCTTTCAGTTAGAATTAATGGATCACACCTGAAAAACACAGAAGAGAAAAGTAAACTTATATTGTTAATAGCAAAACAACATTAAATTTTCCCATGAAACAATTCATTTCTCTAATTCATTTCAGATTCGACAGTCTGTGATTCCATTCTAGATTACACTTCTCTACCCGAGTTCGATTCTCTTTGAAAATCTTAGTCGTAGAGACTAGAACACTGGGTTCTATTGAATTTTGTTTTTGGTTATGATACTTTACTATTTTTCAAATGAATCTTGCATGAATTTTAGCCGTGTGACTAGTATCCGTTTTCAAATAAGTACATATACTGTAACATGCCTAAATTTAGACAATCTGTAATTTGTTTTTGCACGCATACATTCATATATAAAAACATTGGCACATATTTTTGAAGGGCCGTTGATGTGCTTTGATTCTTAACAGAGCAACTATTACGATATCAAACTATTGCTGTAATTGTTATCATTTATGCATGGTTGTGGTTTTGTCTACTTTACTCCTGTAAAATAGAATAACATTCGTGAATCGATCATCAACAATCAATATTAACTTTTGACCTGGATACTATGTCTTCTTATATGAAAGAATCTGCAGTAGATTTTAAAAAAGGATTTTTGTTCCTTATATTCAATTCCATTTCATTCCGTGATGAAAAATAATATTTTCAGATATAAGATATAAGACATAAGAGGAATAATAGTATCCAATGAATGTGCCAGTTTCGACATGTGGAAATATTGCGATATATTGAAGTCTACACAAAAATCAGATTTTTAGAAGTTTATATGAAAATTGTATGGTTACACTACTGTTAATAAATGAGATAAAGGCATTGACATTTTTGTAATATCTTTTAGCCACTTACTGCTTCAATCTTTAGTTATAAGAAAAAATTGCCAATTGAAATCCATGATGAGCAGTTTTACTGCGATGAACAGTGCCTATAAGATCTATGCCCAGGTTAATAAGTAGGGTGAGATCCCGATAGGAAACCAGTAGGAAAAGTCAAAGGATGAATGCAATGTTCCGACCGAAAATTTTCAGCAGTGGTCAGATTTTCAAAAAAGAAAATTTCCTAGCTAAATATGAATACTTCGAAAACTACCGGGATGAGATTTCGAAATTAACGGGAAATTTCATTTTGTATGTGAAACTGGTTTCTGAAATTTTTTGGAAAGTATCTGAAAATATGGTATTTTCTGATAATTTTCTTTCGCATATAATGGTAACTACGGACGTTTTAAGAAAATTTCTGTTGGCATTCTAGTATGCCTTTTAATAATGAGAGAGAAATTTGTTATTTTCCGGAATTTACTTTTCGGAAATCTGAACATACCTCATTTCAATAAATATGGTTTCTTTTTCTATCGCTCAAGCATGTCCGCGAAGAAATGTATGTTTCTCTCAAAATTTCACGATACCTGTAAGATTATACCTATTAATCGACACAGAATGTGTGAAAAACATTGTTTTCACTAAGAAATCAGTTGCTTCTGTTGTTATAGCTTGTATTCAATAGAAAGTAAAATTGACACAGTATGCGGGTTTAGGAACTATTTTTTTAGATTTCACAAACTTCTTGTAATTATCTTTAGGATTGAAAGTAAGAAGTGAAAATGGTCGTTATTTGGTTTTCGTAAACATTTTCATAAAATGTATGTCGACATATAACTGATCTTTACACTTACAGTAAAGCGCTTATGCCAAGACGTATAGTTCAGAGCGATTTTTACGGTTTTTACATCGTTTAAAAAACATATTCGTAGGTCTTTTTGATTCATATGCATTTTTAGAGCCAAGATAATTTTTCGTCAAGTTCACAAATTATTTTACTTTGGAATAGGGCCGTAAAATACACTAGGTTTTTTTTGCTAATAGGTGCCCATACTGAATCTAATGGAAACACTTGCCCGGTTCTTGCTATATATACATGGCACAAAACTTCGCAAAATGTAACTCAAGAAGAAGGCCAACTGGATCGATTAGGTGGTCCACCAGGAGGTTCCCTACAGAGAGGTCAAAGTACTATAATGAGAGATTTTTCAGAAACAAAAGAATTCAAAGTTGGAGTCGATCAAAACATTCAGATGCTTGCAATTGAAGATATTCTCTCGATCAAAGTATCCACTGAAATTAAGAAAGAAGCCGTACAAAGAATGAATGCGGTTCTCAAGGAAAGGCCACCCGAGGAGTTAACTTGTTGTGAAAAAGTGAAATCTTGTTGTACGAAAAACGTTTGCTGTTGTTGTCACGAAGAGGTATGTGACATGCCAGAATACAATAAAACAACGAGCGTGAACAAACGTGCGAACCGCGCGATTACCATTACTATCGAATATGTTCACTATGGCAACGTTGACACACCATCGAATCTACGTGTTCTTTCAAAAGAAAAACAGGCTGACTTTTATCACAAACTCTTTCACACAGAGACAATCAAGTTCTACTATTTGCAAAGTATGAATTACGATGAAGACGAGTTCAAAAAATATTTATCAGAGAGTGAAACTCTTGCACGCATTGTGGTACAACTTAAATCCATGGTTGGACATTATCCTGATGAGACACAACTGAGAACGATTGTTGGCCAGAAAAACACCCATGCATTTGGTAAGGAGGTATCGGAAGAAATTCAAGTGTTACAAGGTACAGGCACGACGTCGACCCAGATAGTACAACGTTCACGCGATCAAGACTAGTATCGAAATGAACGTTCACAATCCAAATTTTGCCATCGAGAAGAGCATATAAATTGACTCTATTTTAGTCTAATAGATTTTTATTTAACAAAACTATTTTTGCATTTAACATGAAAATGAAATAAATACCGTCCAGTTTTTATTTTTTTCCTCAGTAGTTGAATATTAGTTCGTCAGGAATAGCTTCAATGGAGAAATAAAGAACCTATAATCAACTTCAATGTGCACAAAGTAAATTTTGTCTCAACTCGACTTCTGTATTCGTAATTTTCTTCGTGATGTGGATCTCAGTCTAAGCGAGCAAAGGACTACATAGTGCAAAAATTTTTTAATGGATAATGATGCTATCTACAAACTCTAATTCTAACCTAGGATCTTGGTTCTACTTACATAATTCATACTAATTCCATTGACGTTAAAGTTCTACGCCAAACATAGTTAAATATTCGCGCAATATTTATACATCCATTGAATTCTAAAATAATTATTCTATCGTATTTCATATTATAATATTGGCTCATAAAAGTTTGCAAAAGTACGTTTTACTTTAATCTCCAAGATTTAGATGAAACGATTCAATTCAAGATGGGCGCGGGCAGATTCACAATGTTTAACAAGTATTTTCTTTGATGAAAACGAATAGCGATTAAATCAGTGCCCATTCCTATACAAATCCTTCCTTTCAAGAAATGCCAATAGTGTGCCTTTTCAGATCTAGAACTATATCGCGACACCTGCTTTCTGAGTAACTGACTGGTTGTTTAATACAAGGTAATTCTTTTCCTATTGCTGCAAATATGCATGAAAAAAGTTGGATGAAAAGTTTCGTTAAACCGAAATATTTCTATCTTTAAAGCTGATACTAACTCGAATATTTTCTTTTATTTATATTCAGTAATTTAAACAAGACAGCAATAGTCACCTTTATTTTATTGTTCCTTACTGCAGGAAAAGAAGATTGATTATGTAAAAATTCGGTCTTTTTAATCCAATTAACGAGAGCTAAAGTCAAAAGAAGATATTGAGAATTTTGTACTCTTTCCGAGTATCTTTTTTTATTCAAGAATGTCGAGAGAATCTCTGAAAGACCTAAAAATGTTGGCTGTACAAAATGGATTGACCGAGATTTATCGAATACAATATTTGTTTATTTTTGGCATACCTGAATGTGTTTTACATGAGTGAACATATAGATTGTGGCCATAATTCTATGCTCTTTTTAGATATAAACTTAGAGCCCCTGTACCTATTTTCGTTTGACAGGAGTATGAAAATCTTTGAAGAGCCCAAAAATTATTTTTAGATCGCGTACAAACAGACTTTTAGTAAATCTCATTAGTTTCTTCGTAAAAATAGTGAAATTCGTCAGATCCACTTATGTTGTAAAATGAGTATTTCTTTACAAAGTGTAGTATCGATAAGTCAAATCTTTTATGAAAACTGTTTATCAAAAGAAACGTGGATATTCCATTCAGTTCAATGCTTGGCTTGTTTTCATCTAAGAAAAGATTTCCTTCATATTAGAGCTTGAAATTTTAGTTCATTTGTTTATTTATCCGATGCTAAATGAGGAAATGAAAAAAATCTTTACAAATAATAATGAAGAATCTATTGAAAAGTCATCATCTTGAATCATATTCATGAGCTTGGTGGATTTTGTTGTTGTTGTTGTTGTTGTCCAAGTTGAGCTTTCAATGCAGCTAATTGCTCAGCTTCTTGTGCATGAAAATAAGCATTTTCAGCTGCTTTACCTCGTTCACTAAATGCTCCACCTGCTTGACCAATAGAACCAGCTTGTTCTCCCAAATGAAAATTTTGTTCGTTCGATGACATTTTAACGTTATTCAAAGATCTAAAGAAAAGTGTAAAGAACGGTTAAGAGCAACTGACTAGGAAACTGTAAAAATTCCTCCGTATTTATTATCTAGAATATTTTTTGTCATTATTATTCATATTTGTTTATTTCGTGCAATACTAGTTGAGATTTGTCGATGATTCTGTTCTATGGCGTTGTTTGATGATGTGATGTTGTATAATGATGGCAGTACCTGATGATGAATCAAATATCGATGATGTATGAAACGAAGATAAAATGTCAAATAGAACGAAAACTTTCGATTTAGATGAAACAATTATTTCAGAATTTAATGAAATCATAAATATTGTGCAAATATTTAATTATGCCTATTATAAAAGTCTCTATCATCAGCAAAAATAATATGAACTACACAACAATAATAAACCTGATAAGTTATATAGGTTATTTAAAGTGGATCATTTAGTTTTGAAATCTTATTCTAGCTCGCTACTTTCGAAAATTCGGCTCGTGTACTTCGCACCGCATTTCGTAGTCGAGTGAAACTCGAATACCATGTAGTTTGATCAGCTGTTATCGATTGAAGATTATTTCAAACGACAAACTTTGTTGTTTAGTCTTATAGATCTCCATCAACTATTGCTGATCAAAAATATTTAATCAAAATAAAATAAAGAAACATTGTTTGTGATCATTGTCGATGTTGAAAAAGAAAAATTCTTATTTAGATAAATCACATTAATAGTTTTCAAATATGGAAAAATAAATATTGATCTACTGGAATAATTCAATTACAATTCGATATTTAATTGATGATTCTATTATTTGATTTAGAAGATTTGCTTCAAGATCTATTTCAATTTATAAATAAAAACTTCTTTCAGAAAGAAAAACTTTGATAAATCTATGAATTTATTTTCTTTGTAGATCAAGAACTTCTTCTTACATATTATTTCTTGCTTGTTTTCCACAAAGTTTCGTTTTTCCGAATGAAATTTAAACTCTGTTTAGCAAATCCGAATTTTTTAATATTGAATCTAATAAATATGTATCTACTCGATAATGCGAAAAGGAAATAAATCAATAGAAAATAATGAATTCATTCAAATAATATTTTGATTTTCATATTGTTTTTAGCTAAGATTAAATCATTTCAATGGAAATATTTAATATTTACTGAATATGTTTCTTCATTGAATGAAAATTTTCGCTCAGATGTTAACCAATTGAATTTATTAGAACCTGTTGAAATTATTTTTTCAAGTCATTTCATTCTTCTAATGATCTTTTCATCGATTTCAGTCGTTTACTTAAACATCTATTTGATGTATTGATTCTTGATCTTTCTTTCCAAATTTAATCAAAAGTATTTATTTTCTTAAAAATTAATTTGTTCACTGGGATTTTAAAATGTTTTTATAATTATTACCTCATTAAAGTGACATTAGTTATTCATGGAAACTAAAAAGAGCGAAGACATGTAAAAAAATAATAAGAATTATATTGATAGTATGTTTTATATTATTGTGAATGATTTTCTTTTGAATTGAAGTCGTTCTGAAGCGAAATGAAATAAATGTATCAGTAAACTTATTTTTATAGTTAAAGTATATTCCATAAATGATTTCTATTCGTACAGTTCATCAATATTTTATTAGATAAAATAAATTCATTATTTATAAATTTATTTATAGTCATACGTTCATCTATAAAATTACGAAATTGAGGGTAAATTCTCTAATTAGTCATAATTATTTTAAGTGAAAATTTGACACAAATGATTCACTGAGTGCCTGTTAATTAACTCTAATGTAAATATCCTACACTAAGATGCGATACACAAGTTAATGATGTTATAGTTTAAATTCGTGTTGTTTCTTCTTTCTCCTTCATCCAAAGTGTTCTTTATTATGATATTAATATCAAACGATGGAACACTTGTTGGTGGAGACGATTGGAGAAAATGGATAGTAGCTTGAAAACTACGCTACTCGATCAATTCTCTGTTGGGCTGATTCGGACTTCCTCATCCTTATACCTGAATATAGGAAATATTCACATTCACACGATAACTTTACCTTTCATTTAAATAAACAAGAAAAAAAAATAAATTGGATTGTAATTTACTAATTAATTGTTAACTTATCCACTGCGTATTATGAAAAAGACAATTTGCATATGCTGCCATCTGTATTTTTCGAATGTTCATTTTATTATTAGTTTTTTAAGCAATCAGCTATTTCTTACAGAAGAAAGAAAGAAAGAAAGACTGACTGTACTGTAGCTGCTCATGAGGCTTTTACAATGAAAAATGAATCAAAAAGTTAGATACTATATAAAAATATGATACTAGTTAATCAATTATTATCTAACTTTCCGTTAATTTCTCAGTTCTGATTCTGATCGATCTATGAAAGTTAGAAATGAAGACAAAGCGATAGTTAACGGATTTCCTAAAATTATTTTACATGATCATCGTCTATTAATCCATAGTTTAAGATTAGCATCATTATTGAATAACTTCATTTAGAATTTATTTTTTATTATTGAAAATTTTTTAGCTTTGTTTATAATGCCATTCTCTTATTTACGACTTTCAGATGTGTTCAAATGATTTAAAATCGATGAAGCTTATATATCAAGCTAAAGAGATCGAACTGGAAGTTGACGTCAATATTACACTTGAACGGTTGATGCCCTAATCCACTCTCCCCCGACGACTCCCCGCAAAATAACGAAATCCCTGGGGAGTCCCTGTCGTGAGTCCCCGGGGACTTTTTATTTGGGGGACTCCCCGGGGATTTCTCTGGGGAGAATTGGTGAAGTTTTTTAAAATTAAAAAAAAACTTTTTAATTTTTTTAAATTTTAAAAAATTTAGAAGAATTTATTAGTAATTAGATATTTCATCGATTTTGGTCATATAACTCCCCGGGGAGTCCCCAGGGAGTCCGCATAGAAGAACGAAATCCCTAGGGACTCCCTGGGGATTCTTCTAGGGAGAGTTGACTAGGGTGAATATGATAAAGCTGTATTTAAATATTCCACTTGATATGAATATTCTACTATTTGATGTAATAAGAAATATCATTGTTATACCTGGTTTACCTAACCATTTATGGTGTAATAGTGAAACAAAACTGCCGATCTATCGTATTATAACCCAAAAAAGTAAGCAGAAAGATATTTTTTCTATGATAACGTTTCAGATGTTTGTGTGTTTCTACATCGAATAGAATGAGAAAAAAGAAGTATGTACTAGGTCGAGATCTCAACCTCAGCAAACGATAAAATTAAATGATTTTAAAGATAATTTATTTAGATAATGGAAATGATGACAATAAAACTGGTTGGTGCAAATACCTCTTGAACAACTATCTGTATCCATTTCTTCGTAAGTAAAACAACATAGAGGAAAATAATAATATTCGTGTTAAGACTTAATTTTGACATCAAAGTTTGACTAGAATTTTCTTCCATGACTCTGATTTAATCACGAAGTCATGTTTTCAAATTTTAACCTGATAATTTGCCCATATTTAGATTTCAACTAGTTTGAATTATCTGAAAATTTTTTGAATACTTCGCATATAAAAAAAAACTTGATTATAACAATACGATTTGTAATCGATTTTGACCTCTCTAAAGCTGATTTTTTTACATGGGTTAGCTGTAATCTTGCCAACATATGAGTTTACTTAAATAATCATGTTCTATGTCTAATATATGCAAAAACATTGATCTATTGACGCATTTATGTCTCGACGAAACAGGATCTCAACATTTCCATAGAAGTTAAGGATCTCATATGCGCTAAGTTTTAGATCAAAGTTCAATTATAGTTTCGCTAGAGAATCAGGGTTCTCGAGAGATATTTCCGTAAAAACCCAATGTCTGATCGAATTATTATCATGAGCTCTTATGTTCTCGTGATTTTCCTAGTCTACAGATGCTTTAGTTATGAGTAATATACGATATAATAAATGGACAATCACTTGCAATGATTGCCTCGTTAAACATGATGTCAGAGATAGTTTTTAAGGTGAAATAGAACCAGTTGACACCATACGATTCTTTTATTTCAATCTCATTATGAAATATTTTTCTAGAAGCAATCTGCAATGTAGATATTAATCTATTTTTTCATGTCGTATTTTAGATAGAGAAGCTGTTACTGGTCGCAAAAAAATGAACTGAATTGTTAACTATATGTCCTTATTTCGGTAGTATAGCTTGCTGCTCCACAATATTCATTAAATAGTAAACATCATCAACGCACTTTCCTATTGAAATTCATTTTTGCTGTTGCTTTTTTCTCGTTTTTTACTGCCGCTAATCAATATGCTTTATTTCTTGTAAATAAATACCCATTTTGCTTGGCTAATATAAATTTTAGGGAACAGACCTTTGCTCACAGATATGGTTACCAGAAAGAAATTATTCTTTAGTTCGTATTTGAAGAATTACTTCTATATTTTTTATCCACACCTGCAGAAAAACCAATGTTCTATTAGATGTTTAACTTTCTTCAATGGATTGAATATAAATGGAAGGAAAATGTTGACGAAATAAACAAAAATAGAATCCCATTCGATAAAAGGCGATTCCAAGAACACTTTAGATCTATGTGGTGCTCCGTTTACTTAAATGCGAAAAGAATTTTTCAACCAACATGATATTTATTAATTGCATGCTAATCGATAAAAACGTATAAAGAGATGTTTACTGAGCTGTATTACAAAAGCGAGAAAATTTTAATTATTCTATTCAGAGCTAAAAATTAGTTCATTTCAGTTACAATACGGATAATATGACACGTCAAAGTCTTACATTTTAAAATATCTCAAGTGTAGGAGTAAAAATTCTGCACAAAACAAATTTCGATTTATTTGAGATATTTTTAAATAGCATTAACATTAGTCAATCTAAAAGAAGATATTTCACCTTTTCCATTATCGTTAAACAGCTCTATTCTTTTTCTTATTAGTTGGATTCGAATCAATTTACGCTTGATGCCATTTAGACAAAGCGAAGGAGACTAAAAAAGCAGAATTACTTCATTGATAGTTTTTCGTTGTCCTTTATTTCGTATCCAAAAATATAATTGGCTGTTCGACTACGAAATTATTCAATGTGAAAGCCAAAGTAAAATTTAATAGGATTGAAAAATATTTCGAGCCATACAAAAAAGCCTTTGTTTAATTGCTCATTACTTAATGATCTGTAAAAAGCAATAAACGATATTTTATCTTAGTATAGAATTTTTTATCGAGTGATTTATAAAAGTAATTGCTTAAACAACAATGATTCTTCAGCTCTATATACGAATTAACGAATATTAATATACTTTTGTCGATAATATCAAATGGAATGAGAACGGGAAATAAGTCTTATATTCGCCTCTTCTACATTCATGTGTTTCTTATCATTTGGAACTAGGAAGAACATTGAACTGAGTTTTTCATTCACACGTAGATCCTTTTTAAATGCAGAACATTTGTTGCAAATAATATCTGTAGCATTGAAACATTCTTGATCATGTTATGAGTCAAAAGATAGTTCGACAAAGGAGCGAATAATGATGATTAGGGATGGACAAGTCTAACGTTCAACAGAAACTGATGAAATAAATTGTGAACAGTCATAGGTTTATCATTTATTTTGTTTACATCTTGTTTTAGTATGTGACTTTTGTATGAACGTCTTGGCAGGTGTCATGGCATCACAAGTTTTTGTTTATAACAATGGTTTATTGACAGGAAGAATTGAATATTGCCTGATTGTGGTAACCATCTTGACGTTTCCGTCCAAACTAGATGCTCTGCGATTAATAAAAAGTCGATTTATGAATTTCTTCAATGGTCCAGGGCCGGAACCTACAGTTCTAGCTGGTATCAGACGTGTTGAATATTTTTAAAACATTTTCTAACTACTTTTCTCCTTTTTATTTTCTCCTATCAACTACTTGAATAAAGAGTTTCTCTAAAAACACTGCTCGATATCTTTTAAATGAAATTCATCAATACCGTCGCCAAGTTCGAAGAGAAAACGAACTTGTCCGATATCCATCATCTGAGCAATTAACTTTTACTCAAGAACATTACGACAAACTACTTCTACATTAGTAATGATAAATCAAAATAAATAAAATGTAGTCCAATATCTACTTATTAAAGAATTAATGATAGAAAATTCGATATATAACCTGAGTTTACTCAATTGAAAGATAAATAATTAAAAAAATCAATTAAACTGAAGAGATTTAATGAAAACAATATTTTTTCAAGTTGAAGTTGTTATAAAACAAGATCGAAATAGATTTAATTAAAAAATATTTTGATGAGGTGTTATCGATAGAGTCCTGCAAACCTACCCTGCCATAGAGTGGAGCTAGGGGATCATTTTGAAAACTATAGGATATTTCAGGGTAAATTTTCTTTATTTCAATCTGGTCTATTAAAATGCTCAACCCCAGGACGAGCTTTACGACGTCCGTATACGGTGAAATACGGGCCGTGTACGGCCGTTTTCTGCCGTATACGACGTTAAATCGCCGTATTTGGCCGTATTACATGGCTCCGTATTACGATCGTAAATCTCCGTGTCGTAATACGGTGAAATACGATAAAAAACGACCGTAAAGCGCTGTATTTCGCCGTATACGGCACGGGGATTTACGATCGTAATACGGAGCCATGTAATACGGCCAAATACGGCGATTTACCGTCGTATACGACCGTGTATGTTCGACCTGGGACGTCTGTCAATCTCTACAATTGAAAAATATCTTCTATTGATAATGGAATGAAGAGAAAACAGCTATTCGATGATTACTTCGAGTCATTCAATAATAAATGACAACAACTGCTCATTTCTTTCTTTTTCCTTTGTTGATATTGTTTTTAATATTCATGGTCGATGTAAGTTCTCCCTGAAATAAAAACCCTCCTTGTCTTAGAAGGCTTCCATGAACGAATGATGCGTCTGACGTAATAAATGAGTCCTCGTATTAATTAATTAATTTCTCGAAAAATTGGAACTTTAATTAGCATATTTGCATCAAAATAGGACCTAGTTTTCAGAGTTTATAGTTTAGAATTTTAAAAGAATGAGGTTAGCCTTATCTCTGAATTTTTAAAAATCTAAAAATTTTGTTCCAAATTCTCAAAATCGTTGTGGTTTTCAGAAGAATCTATTTAGTTAAAAATTACGGTAATAAATGGGACACAAGAAAAGACTCTTCTGAAAACTTTCTACGCTTTGACATAATAGAATATCAGATGTATGCTAATGCATAGGGGGTTTAGTATTTACTATTTTTCTTAATTTTGTATTGTTGATAATATTCGTGGTTCTTGTAGTACTATATTTTTGATTATCATGTTAGCTGTAATATCCCATGTCATCCTTCTTTTTCAGTAGCGCCGCTATAGCGCCAAAACGCCACATAGTGGCGTTATCTAGCAATATAGTGCCACAGACATCGTAACTATTCTAACGATATAACGGCGCTAAGTGTCATAACTATTGTAACGCTCTATGCGGCGCTATACCAGTTAAGAAAATGGAACTACCAATTCTATTATATTTTATCCTTAAAGTAATTAATTACAAGCCCAACCTTGTCTTTAGATTATTAATGATCTGATTGACCGAATTAATCATGGTTCATCAAATTATCGAATAATATTAAAAATCTTTCTACATTTATCTTGAATCCTCGGCTTGCTAATGATAATTATCTTTGATTTAACTTTATAATCAATGTATTAATTTCCTAATAAAGTAAACCAAAGACGTCGTATTCGACAGCTTAAACGTCAATCACAGGATTGCCAGTCGTACCTCATTTGGGGGTACAGTACCCAATTTGAGCCTTTTGTACCTCAAAAAAAAATGTGTGCCTCTGAGGTACGCATTTTGTACCCCATCTGCATTTTTCAATGTTACGACTACTATCATCCATATTTTGGTTGAAACTAAGAAAATTTCTGTCTCTTTATCCGACATTTACTCTTGATAAAGATGTGAAGCGTCAATTATATTGGTTGGCTGCTAATGGTCATGTTTATCAACATAAAAAAGCTCCATGGTATGTGAAACTAGTATGAGAATCTGATTCAATTTCTATTTCTTCAGTTGAATTAGCTTCTGCCGATAATGACGAGGATTATTCAATGGAGATTGTTGATTCTTCCAAATCGTTTATTTATCAAGTTTTTGCTGCAATAATCTAAATTTTATGTTCCGAAATTCACATAAAGGGGAACATCCAAGGGGGAAAAAGCTGATTTAAATCACAGTAAAACTCAACTTACAATCAATATAAATTAACTGTATTGGAATGAGTTTGCGTGAGTTTCGATGCCTTTGAATGATTTTCAGTAATAATTTATGATTTGGAATAGTTTTTAGTTAGTTTAGCAAATTTTTCGTTTTCTTAAACTCATTTTAAATCAGCTAAACTCAGAAAAATCATGAAACTCATAAATCGCTTTTTCCCCCTTGGGAACATCTGTATGATTTTAGCGATTGAAACTCTTCAAATTTTAACTAAAACTAATCTATATAGTAGAATAGATTCCTTTCTTTTATAGTTTTCTTCAAAACTTACTTCAGTGCTGCTTCGCATTTATATCAACTGATAAACACCCGAAGCGAAATACTGTGAGTTCATACGAGCTTTTCTTATGAATCATATAAAAGACATCTCAACGTATCGATTTGCTATCTATTTGTATTTACTGTAAGAAAAATAGGCCTAACGATGTCGCTCAAATCGATAAATATGTGTGAAATGACATGAAATCAGTTGATCGACCGATCATGTCTTGCCAGATCGAGTCTAAAATTAGAAGACATGATTAAAATTCTAGAAATAATGTATGATATACGCAATCGGCCTTCAACTGAAGGTCATAAAATCATTATCACGATATAGAGATGCGTGTAAATTTTCGTTTTTATTATAAAGGCTTTTTTGAAATCAAAGATTAAGCCACAAGATCAATAGAGAATGACTCTATCGTTATCAAATGTTTTTTTCTTATTGTAGTTCTTATTTTCGAGCAAAAAACAACAGACTGTGTGATGATTGTTGTTCTGTTTTGATGGTATTAGCAAACGAAAAGTAAAATACAACATGCACTGGTTCTTGTTACTAATCTAAATATATTATTGTTTTTATTTTATCATATTAAGCAGCATGTTTTGTTTTTCTCATTGAAAATCATTCTGTAATTTTGTTTTCTCACTATGGCAATAAATTACAGAAACACAGCGAACAAACTTCTATGCTATCATGTAATTTTTTGTTTCCATTGTAGATGCGTCTAGTAATTACTGAAGATTATGCAAAAATGTCCGAGTGGAGTGCTCGGTTTATTAAAAAGAAAATAAATGATTTTAAACCAGGCCCTGATCGACTATTTGTACTCGGTCTACCAACTGGTAAGATCATTGGTTGTATTGTTGTTTATCAATGTTTTATTCTTCGTAACATTTTATAGGTAGTACACCAGTTGGAACTTATAAAAAATTAATCGAATTCGTACAAGCGAAACAATTATCATTCAAATATGTAGTTACTTTTAATATGGATGAATATGTTGGATTATCAAAGGTACGGAAGAAAATTTTTGTTTACTCAATAAATAAATTCTAGTTTTTTCGCTGATATAAAGTATCATCCCGCAAGTTATTATTCGTTTATGTGGAATGAATTTTTCAAACATATTGATATTGATCCGAAAAATGTTCATATACTTGATGGAAATGCGCCGGATCTTATCAAAGAATGTGATGACTATGAAAAAGCTATCCGAGATGCTGGTGGCATTGAATTATTTGTTGGTGGCATCGGACCTGATGGTCACATTGCTTTTAATGAGCCAGGTATGCATTATTGTTTCAAATGAAAAAAAAGAATAAATTTAAATTATTTTTGTTTTCCTATTAAGGATCAAGTTTAGTGTCGCGAACTCGAGTGAAAACTCTTGCGCAAGATACAATTATTGCTAATGCTCGTTTTTTTGACAACGACATAAATCAAGTGCCAAAATCTGC
Organism: Rotaria socialis; assembly: GCA_905331475.1. Lineage (NCBI taxonomy): Eukaryota > Metazoa > Rotifera > Eurotatoria > Philodinida > Philodinidae > Rotaria > Rotaria socialis. The sequence continues at coordinate 512,006 of CAJNYU010000181.1, forward strand.
ATTGACTGTTGGCGTTGGAACAGTTATGGATGCTCGAGAAGTAAATCATACTTGAAAAGAAACAAATACATTCGGATGCATTTTTCTTTTTCGTAATGTAATCATTGGTATTATTATTTCATTTGAGTAAAAATAAGAACAAGTTGTAATGCTCTCTCTAAAAATAACATGCAAAATGTAACTTCATAATTATCGATCAACTAATTGAGAAAGACTAATTCACAAAACGAATGAAGTGTTACTTAACTGCCGAATTTAAAAAATATCACTAATGGGTGGCACTTCAAAGGCATTTCTTGTTTTTTTATAGTCAACAATTTCTATGACAACATGTTTGATCATTATTAGAAAAGGCAAATTTTTGTTTCTTATATTTTTTTCTATAGGTAATGATATTAATATCGGGTACATCGAAAGCTAATGCACTGCATATGGCTATTGAAGAAGGTGTTAATCATATGTGGACAGTATCAGCTCTTCAAAATCATCCAAAATTTTTATGTGTTTGTGATGAAGATGCAACGACAGAGTTAAAAGTGAGAACAGTACGATATTTCACAAGTTTAATGGCTGTGCATGCAAAATTAATTGAAGAGGATGGTCATCCATCATTATTTCATACTGAAAATTGAACTTCTAATGAAAACAAAAAAAGAAAAGAAAAGAAAAGACGTATTTTGGGTGATGATTTTATTTATATAAATTATTTTATTATTAGTTTTGTTTCACTTACATATTTATGAATAAAAAAAAAACGTTGTCAATTAGTAGTAATAATCCATCTCTCGAAAGACCCATGGCGAAGCAAAAAGAAACACAAACTGGATTCATTTTAATCTTTATAGTAAAAACGGTGGAAAAACTCAATAGAGAATGAGAAAATTATGAGAGAAAGAGAAAGAGAGAGAGAGAGAGGGAAAAGAATAAAAGCTCTATACACGAGTTGCAAATTTATTAAACGTGTACATATTTCGTAACACCCCATTTATGATTTGATCGTTCACGACGCTGACGCAAAAGATGCGAATCAATATCTAATGCAATTTCTTTATCGATTAAATTTCCTTGTAGTCGTTGTCCAACAATTTTTAATGTTTTCATTTGTTTATTTGATATATCAGCTGATTGTTGAAGATTTCTTGTTGCCTGAAGCAATGAAGAAAACAAATGTAGGAGTTATAAGCAAAACAAAAGAGAAAGAAAAACATTGGTTATACTTTCGAATTCATTTGTGCTTCAGGCATTTGATTTCCTGGATGTTGTTGAAACGTTCGAATGAGAGGTCGATCAAGACGTTCAGCTATTTTCAAATATGATGAACTGAGTGGACCTGCATTTGCTCGTTGTGCACTCATGGTTAGATCATACCAGCGTTGAGCTCGATTTTGAGCAAGCATGTTCTCACCGAGTGATATGGTTAAATGTTGCTGGAAAAGAAAAGAAAATTATAAGAAATCAATTAGAAAAATTTCAAAGTTTCTTACTGCTAATGTAATAATATCCGCAAGTTTTTGAGCAACGCTTTGATTAATAGTTAATGAATAAGCTTTAGCATCATTAAATGCTTCTTTGATTTGATTGATTGTTTGTTTTTTTATTTCACGCGATTCTTCAATTAATTGAGCTGCGTCTTGAAATACTTGAATAACATCAGGTGTAAAAGCAAGTAAATGGCCAATAAGAGGTAAACCATTTTCATCTAATAATGTTGATTCAGGTTTACCAGTAGCAGTATGTAAATTTGAATTAGATAAACCTAACCGAGCACTATTATTACTCGAACGTACGAGTCGACAACCTAATGCAGATGTTGGTCGTGGAGGTGCAGTCAGTGGTGGTCGGCGATTTTGTGCCGTTTCTAATCTAGATAAACAATATATTAAAGAATATATTCAATTATACTAGTAATAATATTTACTTTTCAGCTCGTGTTAATTCAAAGGCTCTCGATGCACTTGTTAAACATTGGCATATAAGTTCTGTAACTAATGAACGTTCTTTACCAATTTTTGATACACGTTGACGAACGTCATCAAGTTTCTGAAAGTTCCTATGGCATAAGAAAACAAGAAACAGAAATTCAACAATGTTATCCAACCTGCATTTGATCAGCAACATTTTTGCATGTAAGTTCTAAAATCTTTTTAATAGAATTTAAATGGTATTTCTCAGCTGCAAGTATATCATCAACACCGTCTGGTTCCTATGTGAAAACAAAGATAGAATTTGAAGTTATTATTTTGAATGTATGAGTTGAAAGAAAACACATGTAATACCGATTCTCGTTTAGGCTTTTTTCGCATATCGACACTCTCTTTGTTAATAATTAAATCTTTACGAATGTGGTCAATAGCTGCTTCAGTATATTCTTTATGTTTCGATAATGATTTAATTTCTTCATTAACATCAGTCCAACATAAGCGTAGTTTAGCAACAACAACACGACATTGACGTGCATAAAGAAATGCTTCCGTGTTACTCAATTCAGCAAGCATTTCACGTACATGTGGTAATGGATCGATACCTTAATTTAAAAGATAAAACTTCTTTTAATTTTTAAACAAAATTTTGCTCACCTTTTCCAAACAAAATATTTTGATCACTTTGCTCAATAACTTTAGCATTAAGACGAACATCACCCATTGTTTCTTGTCGCCAATTTTCATTACTCAATAAACTTCGACCTAAACGTTGTCCTTGTTGTTGCTGCTGTTGTGAGGGTGGTGATGGCTGTTGATCAACAGCTGGTGTCGAAACTCGCATAGATTTTGTTGGTGACTGTTGTTTAATGGGTCGTATGGTATCGAATGTATAACTTCTTGATAATAGAGGTTTTCCATTATTATTCTTAACTTGATTACCTTCATCAGTTAACGATGGCCTGTGCATTTGACATGATGTACTTGGCCGTTGTAAATTTGCCATATGGTCAATTTTCCCTTTGTTTTAATATTGTTTCATTTATTCCACGTGAAAAAAGAAAACTTTCTAATGTCTTTGTATGTGATAGTTAAACGGAGAAATCGTTCGGCAGTCACTAAAATTTCTTTTCAACAAAATCGATGTCAGAGAGAATCAGCCATCATCGATTTTTACCTCTTCTCCGTTCCTCTCAACACTTTTTTGTTCTTCTATTCTTTTACATGAAACATTTTTTTCATTTTTTTTCGCTCGAAGAGATGCAGCGGCCACACTTCTTCGATTGCTTGAGCACCAAACATCACCAACATCTTTTTGAAGAAGCCCGTGACAACCAAACTATAAAACAACATGTCGATGCGCGCGCGCGCACACTCGTTACTACTGCCTCGAATAAAAGTAGCTCAAATGAATGTTGTTTTTACTACTACTGCTGCTGCTGTTGTTGTTGTTGCTGCTGTTGCTTCAACCGCATACATCTCATTCTTGTCTTCGTTTACTCTAGCATGTGCATGTTCGCGATTAGCAAATGATATAATTAGACAAAGACACGCTTGCATATTTGAGAATTGATGATGGATAACATTTGTCAAATATGATTATTTTTCCAATAAAAAAAAATAGACAAAGGAAGAAAACAACAAATTGTACATAAAAGATTTATAAACTGAATAGAAAAGAAGAAAAAAATCAAGCACGGCTAATAATTTAATGTTTTGTTTAATTAGAGAATTGAGATCGTTTCAATGGATGATGTTATTGTTGTATAAAATGTGATGAGTGCTGTGGTACAACGATAGGCAAACTATCGACAGGATTTTATATCATCATTTGATTATCATCCATATTACTCAGTGTTTCTTCATGATCATCATGTCCTGGATATTGCCTTGATTTTGGAGATGATGCTAAGTAATAATGACCTTCAGTTAATGGTGGATCGACTAGAGTCGATATAGGATACTGTGGACGATATCGTTTAAAAAATCCACACTAAAAGAAAAATAAATATTTTTCGTATGATTTAGTTATAATCGAACATATTCGTCTGTCAAAGTGATTTGATTTCTTGAAATCGATCTTTTACTTTAAATAACATAGTAAATAACAGTTGGCAAAAGAAAAAAAGCTCTTCCCTATGTTGGTATCTGTTAACGATCCATTTGAAAATAATATCTGATATATTGAAACGATCAAGATGCATGTCACTCAGGAAATATGGCTTAGCTGATTAATTGTTTCCAATCAATAAGATGTATGTGATATGTTGCACATTGAAGTACTACCTTATGTTTTGTTTGTTATTACTAGCAAAGCGATAACGAGTATTGTACAAAATATAACTAAATCATGACGTCTTGTTATTATTTCAATATAAAATAGTTAATTAGATTATGGAAGAAGAAAAAATAGCATTGCCTGCCGATACTGCCAGTAGCGTTTTTTTTTTTTTTTTTAATAAAATTAGACAATCGTTAATAGAAAAAAAGAAAACTTTCTGATTTATTATATCTAACAGAAAAAAAATACAATGATATCTGTAGTTCTATTTTTGGGTCGATAATATTTCTCTCAGATGTTCTCATGATTTATTATAGAAGTAGTTTCTTCGTAGGATATTTCCTTTGTTTGTTTTTCGAAAAGAGTTTCTTTTTTTGATAAATGAATTTTTTCACTCACTATAAATTGTAGATAAATAATATAGACAAGATTTAGATCTTGATAAACGAACCCTTTAAACATTGAATAACTGAATTACAAATATCAACTAAATATTTGTATATTCATCGTTTAAGTTACTTGAGCTACTAAAAAAGAAAAGAAAAGAAAAGCTATCAAATCTACTGTCATTTTCGTTAATCGACAGATGCCCATTAAACATCGTGAACCTCTCTACTCGCACTATTCTGATTAACGTTGCTTTTTCTAGAGCTAACATTATTTTCGGTTTTTTCTTAGCTATCGACAAATATATAGACATGAAGAAATAAGATGAGATTAAGAAAACACAGATTATGAGAGAAAGCAGAAAACGATCAAAGATTCAAGTTTACACAGTCAACATGACGACTTATTGGCAACTGCTTATATTACTTGTGCTGCAGTTGTTACCATTACTGTTCTTTTTATTTTATCATTTCCTGTATTAATATCATTATTTAACACTATAATAAATATTTAAGATCATTCACAATACTCACTGAATACAAAAATTTACAAACGCTCAGGTAATTGATTTTCTATTAGATTTTTTAAAATTTAAAACACGATACTTACACACCACAGAACACCGACAAGAATAATTAAAAGAATAACTCCAGCAGTAATACTAAGACCGATGAGCCAAACCCAATGTTGTGAAGAACGTTCTACGATAGGTGGTATTTGGGTTTCAAGCTAGAAAAAAAACAAGAGACATAGTATAATGATCATAAAATCGTTGTCTTTCTGTTTATATAGTTCAATGAACAATAAAATCATTCTGTAAATAATCATCTAAAAAGATGTTGACTGATTTTATATGGGTGCCAATCATGTTCTATCAAAGATGTTCCCATGTTCATTCGTTTTTTTTTTGTTGTTGTTTTATATCTTCTACATACTGTTATATTCTTTATTTAAACAACAGTACGTCATAGAGTTCTACTTGGTACATAATACAATAGAATGAAATTAGCACGCTCTTATATAAAATCGCTCACGCCACTATTTGTTCCAATTAACGTGCTATTTGTTGTCTTTGTGTGAAATTATTCTTGTTAGTCTTAACTAGAAAAAAAACAACTGAAGCAAATTGCTCCGGAAAAAAAAGAAGAAATTCATATGCTACGCTCGCTGTCTACTAAATAACAGGCATCAATGGACAAATTGACATAGAGTGAGAAAACGAAGGAAAGATTTACCCGATCAAAATCACGATGGTGATACCAAAGATTAACTTAAGAATCCATCGTTCGCTATTCTTCTTTTTTTCGCTTCTCAATCACCATCCTTTTAATTTGTTTTTCGCTATTTTATGTTGACAACATTCTAGTTATAAATAATTAGTTAGAATTCAATTTTGCTGTTTTCTTCTATCGATGGAATAATTATGATTTAGAATCATAGCTTTTAAAATTATAATTGTAATTGATCGGACTTCATTTCCAAACACTTTTCGCATCGATCAATTTTTATTTATTTGTCTTATTTTTAGTTCTAAAGAATAACTTTTTTCTTCTATGTTGTCTTTGTCGCCATAGAAATATTTACAGATTAAATATTATATTTGACAGCGTTTAATCGGTTTTTTTTTCTTCTTCTTCCTAATCGGTCATTATCAATTCATTCTGTTACCCAGAAGATGAATCTCAAGTTCTTGATCGATAGAGAATAAATAAAGCATATCTGTACCGATTACATTCGAGTCAAACAAGTAACAGCTTATAAATGAAAACAGATATAGTTCGGAGGCATGCGTATTCAACAAACGTCTTTCTTTTGTAAACGTCGCATTATTTCAGTTATCGTTAAGATCTATTCAAATCCCTTAATTACTCTTTTCAAAACATACTATGAACCTCTTGCATTGGATCTCTTTGTCTCGTGTTACTATCCTATAGAATTAAACAAAAAAGAAAAAGAAAAAGAAAACGAGGAGAAAAGAAAAGAGATCAACAGTTTTATCCTGATAATTTCACGAAGCTTACTCTTTCATGTATAGCTTTTTATTAGGTCATATAGTTGACACAAGCAGATGCTCGGTATAAAGAAACCTTTGAGGCTATTTCTCGGAGTTCTTCCTTTATCTATTTATCTAGCTAGCTACCAGTCTTTGTTCTCTACTCATCTTTTTTTATCGGGCGACTAAAAAAGAAAGAAGATGATGAAAAGCAGTCATGTTAGTACCAATATATAGACAACAATGTTGACTATAATGATTGAACAATTCTCTGAACAATAACAATGACAACAGCAACATGTGTTTTGCTATACTAATTATGATGAATTTAATCAGAACAGGTAAAACCAAAACAAAAATTTAATTGGAATTTATTTTTAAATTTAACAAAATAATATCGTTAAAAATTAATGAGCACTGAAAAATAATCCGAACATAGTTTATGATTATATTTCAATAGAATATACTTTAATTGTTTAAAAGAGACGTCATGACATTTTTTCATCACATAATTTTTCCTATGAATATCTATTCATACTTTCAATGTGCAGCGTATTCTGATGATACTATTATAAATAATGAAGAAAATACATCATATTTTTCTTTTTTTCTCTTTGCATAGTTATTATTATTAGGTTGTGTTAGTTTTCTGCTTCCCTAGTCAAGTAAGCAGAAGACAAAAGCATAGATAACCTCCATATTCCCTGTTCGTACTAAAATTTCTTTTTTTTTCTTTGTATTTTGTCTATTTCTATTTTCTATGTATGAAGAGCATTGAAGTGGGAATAGCAAGTCTAATCACGTTGATTACGGCTGTATTCATATAACTAAGGAAAAAGGAAATTGGTATCAAGTAAATCGACCAATAACAAAATTATGTCAAAGTCAAATAATGATAATAACACATTGACAAAAATTGTATAATAAAAATAACCATTATATTAATGATGAGGAGGAGAATAGTACTTATATTTATGATTGTCTTTTATTTGATTAGCATTGTTGATAATCGTTCATTTTGTTGTTCCTTTCCGATTTTCTCTCTTTCTCTCTACCTATTACTGCATGCATATGATCGATGTTCTTCGAAGTTCCTAGTAGACATATTTGATTTACAGCGATTGAATGAAGCACTTTATCAAAAATTCAAATAAATCGCTGAAATGGAACAAACAAATAAATAAAAAGCTACTTTTTCATTCATGATAAATAAAAAAGTTTCCTCCTATAACATACTTTTTCTCTTCTCTCAAACACAAACAACAGCTTGAGTCAAACGTCAAAACAAAAACTGTTAATATTAGTTGTCAAGTTTTCTTTTTGTTGTCTTCGTAAAATCTACAACTACTTATCGAGATCTTTCTTTTCTTTAAATAAGAATATTTTCTTTTGTTTAGTATTATAGGTTAAAAAAGAACTAATTAATTGAAGTAGTTATATTTTATTTATTCGAGGACCTCTCTGTATAATAAACTAGTAATTTAGTTTTATGTCTCGCTAGGCTTGATATATTATCTAAAGTACTAGACGAATTCATAAAACAAGCTGTCTGAGAAAAAAGCACTAAGAAAAAAAAATCAGATTCTTTCCTTTTCTTCTTTTTCCAGTCTCTCTCTCTATTCCTTTCTCTCACTGAACTAATGTTAATAATTGAGACTACAATTTCTTTTTGCTCATGTCTTATTTTCTCTTTCTTCTTCATTCGTGAATAACTTGCAAACAGTAAACTTTCCGCATTGTCTTGTGTATCTGTGAGTTCATATATATATATATATATATATATTAGCTTTATCTTTTGATTTTGTTTATAGATTATTATATATTTTCTATCAATATATACATGTCATTTTTTTATATATGAATTTGAATAGCAATGTTTTGCAATGAATCAAACATGGATTTCTTTATCAAATACTGATAGACTAACTAAACGTTATGATTATAATAATTTCTTATTAACTGCTGATCTATTTTTAAATGATACCAATAATGATATCAATATAATATATCAATCATTCTTTTCCTCGTCAGCAATAACACCACATGCATTTCAGAAGATTTCAAATATAAACCAAAGTACAATTATTAAAGATCTCGAAGCAAATGCTTTATCATCACCAATTGAAAAATTTATTCTTACATTTTTAATGTCAACAATGGCATTTTTAACTGTATCGGGTAATTCATTAGTTATTATTGCTTTTATATGTGAACCAACTATAAGAACCTATTCAAATTATTTTATTCTAAATCTTTCAATTGCTGATTTACTTATTGGTCTTATATGGTAAGTTAGTTACCAGAATTTGCACCTCAATATTTCAATAAAAGGAAAATAGTAATTTATTACTCTCCTGAAATTTTTCCAGTTGGAAAAATTTCATTGAATAAAAAAGTTTTAGATATCACAACGTTCTATTTCTTTATAGTCTCTCACACTATAGGAAATTATAAAATGTATGCAGAAAATATTTAAAGACAATTTCTAAGGGGAAAGAAACTTATTTTCCCTGCTTGAAAATGTATGTATCGACATATATATTTCTAGCAGTCTTTGTTGGCTTTTATATCATATGATATTGTCTGCGATTTAAGATAAGGATCTGAAAATCTTATGATTCGTGTTCAGGTGCTTAATCCTTGCTCTAAATTGCGTGAATATTTGATAGTCTCGTTTTCACTGAAACTCTCGACATGAACATGGTATTATTTTTTCTTTTATGATGGAGCTTATTTAAAGATATTTTCCTTACATACTTAAAAAAAGAAAACATACTTTATGTTCCTGAGTTATGGTGACATCAGTGATTTTCTCGTAGTTAAATGATTGTTTCTTTCTTGAGACAAAAATGAAATCTATTCTATAAACTGCTAGAAATGATTTTAGAAAATCACAATACAAAGCAAAAAAAGTGATCTTACAGTTATTTCAACATTTAAATATTTAGTTCACTTAGAAAATATCACTTTTAAATCTAGTCTTAATCAAAAACTAATTTATCTCTTTTTCATTTTTAGTATTCCACTGTATGCTCATAAAATAATATTCGGTGAATGGTATTTAGGTTATTTCTTATGTAAATTATGGCTTGTATTTGATTATGTTGTTGGTTCAGCATCGACATTATGTATTGTTGTTATATCGTATGATCGTTATCAAATGGTATCAAAAGGATTAAATTATATATCAAAAACAAAAATAAGGCGTGCATTAAAATTCGTTTTAGGTACATGGACTATAGCAATGCTTAATTATGGTAAAGAAAAACTTTGAACTTTGTCTTTCATATTTTTATGCTCAATTAATTTTCTTCTTTTGATCTATCTAGGTCCAGCAATATTGTTATGGGATTTATTACCGGGTAATAATGAACCATTTCAAGATCGTTCGTGTGATCCACCGTTTGCAAATAATTTTCCATATTTAGTAACAACAGCATTTGTTGAATTTTTTGTGCCATTTTTTAGTTTAACAACACTCAATCTTCTTGTTTATTTGAATATTCGTCAACGTTCACATGGACTTATACGTACAAAAAATGATAATTCAACCCATATCAAAACTAGTCTAACATCAAACACAGACAGATCAATCCTTAATTATCCAGAAAATGGTTATCATCAAAAAACAAAAAACTACGATGAACAAGAACTAAAAAGACTTAACTCAACAAATAATAATCCTTTGCCTGTTACAACAACATACGCAAAATCTTCTTCATCGTTAGCATTAGCACGTGATCGGAAAGCAGCGAAAAATTTATTTATACTCGTTTTTGCATTCGTTATATGTTGGTGTCCGTATACACTTTTAACGCTTGTGCGTGCTTTACGTAAACAGCCCGATAAGTACATATCAGAATTTATATATGAAATAACATTTTGGTTATTATGGTTAAATTCAACAATTAATCCATTTCTTTATTCTTTTCTTCATGTAAAATTTCGTAAAGCTTTCTATCGAATTTTATGTTTTTATAATTTAAATCATGGTCGTCGTTTAACAGAACATAGAATATAGTGACGAGAAAGAAAAATGCATGCTGACTCACTTGTACATGTTCTTTGTACTCAGATTATGTTTTAATAAAAATAAATATATTTACATAGCTAATCATCTCTACATAACAACTATAATATACTCGGAAGTGCATTATGATGACAGGAAAAAACTACAGGAAAATGATCCGTATGAATCGTATATGAAAAGAAATAATTGCTCTTAGCATGTACGTATGCTTATGAAACTATACCTTTAAATAGATGACTGGATGTTGAAACGTTTTATTTCGAGAAATTTTCAATGGAATTTCTCGAACTTGTGCACTTGCATTTGAAATAATAAAAAATGATTTTGAACGATCAAATTTCTGAAAGTAAAAATTAAATTAAAATAAACAATAACTTGTTTATTGAACTAATTACGCTATACGGCTCAGTAGAATTGTTTTCTATAATTAATGTCTCGCAAGCAAACTAACTTTATTTTTCAATAGACTTTTTGAGTTTCATATTAGGAAATGAAAAATTTTCTGTTAATATTCTTTTCAAATCATATTACAGTTATGAGAGTCTTCAAAATATTGTTTATCCAAGTATAAAAATTAGACAATTTCACATTATAATTTACAGAAATATCATGTTTTTCTTTGTTGTTGATTTATTTGAAGGAGAAAACAAAACAATAATTGATAAAGTAATCACCAGGCTTTCTTATAAGTTTAAATACTGAATTTCAAAAATAATTTTAATCTTTTACATTTTCATTATTAATCTATCTTTATAGTACTGACTATTTTATGAATATTACAGTAATTTTTGTTACGACCATAACAATATATATTAATTTTAAATATATTGGTATAGACTCAAAAACGAATATAAAATTTATGATCAGTGCTAATAATGACGGTTTCATTATACGCTACTGACAAAAAGATGACGATATTAGAACTAATTAGGGGTAATAAATGCTATGAAACGGAAAGAAATGTATAATTGCAGGAAGCTCCTGAGCAGATGATGTTAGTTTTTCTACATTCTGTATAACATTTAACCCTTTTATCCTAGGTTAATATCTCATTTAGAAAAGGAAATCGCTGTCGATGCTTCCAACTTATGTAATTATGAAAATATGACTATTATCATTTCTATTGGTGAGAAAATAAGAAAAAAAAATTATATGAAAATACAAGACCAGAAAGAAAATTTCTTATGAAATATTAATCTACATTAATTTTTTTGAAGAAAAACTTACTGATTGAAAATGATTCAGTCGTAAATAAGCTTTTAATTGTATTAAAACACTATGACCTATTGGTAATGTATCAATAGAACAAATAAAACTTTTGCATAATGGACCAAGGCAATGAATAGATTCTCGAAAATGATTAATAGAAGATGCATCAGGAATAACAAGATTATTGGATACTATTGAACGCATTTTATCAATCGATGAACCATAGATATTTTCATTTTCTATATCAGATCTATGGTTTCTAGTCTAGAAAAAAATAAAAAAATAATTTTTTTAAAACTTTTTAATTTTATTCTCTCTAATTATAAACTATATGTTAGTCCTGGGAGGATTCATGATAGCTGCGGGCTACTTCTTTTTCACCGGGAGTTAGCAACAGTTAAGCACATGTAATCCGATATGTTCATTCTAGCGGGAAGACTTCTAATATAATTTGTTTAAGCCTGATGAGGGGTGTCCAAGGACTGAGGATTAGGAATCCATCATCAGTTCTCCTACAGTTCCTTGCATACTAAAAGTAAAAATATGGAATATTCACGATAATTTTTGTTCTTACACTCATTTTCACTTGCAAAATTGGGAGAATCAATAATTTGATGCAAAAATTAGTTTTGAAACAGCAATATCGTGACTTTCGTGAATGGTGAAACTGTGAGGGAACCGATAGTTGATTCCCATTTCCTGTAGAAACGATCACAGTGACACTGACAATCCCTCGGCACATTAGGAATTCCTATTTCTCAGTCCTTGGACACTGCTGCGTATTTTTGTATTCATTAGTCTGTTAGATACAAGATATTTTCTTACCGATTGATAAATATGACATCGATCATCGTTATTTTTTGGATCTGATGTTCGAATAATAGATGGTAGATCTACACCATGTAATAAGGGTGTTGGTTCATTAAATCCTGATAATGATAACATAGGCCACATTAGTTTAATTTCTGTACGTTTAGCATCGCTTGGTCCTTTGTTATGTAATGTATATGTATGTATGATTTCAAGATCATGTTTTCTCATATAAGATGAATGTATAAATTCATGATTGTCCGCCGTGTCCGTTGATATTTGTTCTGGTTTAGCAACACTGAAGTTAGAGACGAATAAAATTCACTTTCTAGAACCTTTCATTTATTGACGTACCCAATTAATACTAATTCTGGTGAACTTGCAATGGGTATATTGATTTCTGTTGTTGGTTTGTTTGAACCTGAATTATCGCTATTGAAAAAAACGTATAATTACGCTGTGTTTAATACGAAAAATAGAATCAAATTTTATATTTTTTTCGATAAGAGCTAATCATTCTGATTGATGTTCTTACTATTAAATTAAGATACTTGTTTTTCTGTAGAACATAAGTTTAAATCAAGATTAAATCTTTCTTTTCATATTGATTATATAAAATACTTCATTCTATTGCGTTCAATTTATTAATCTAATGAAAACAAAATGTTGAAAATACTTCCATTTATATCTTTCTTTTAATCGAGTGAATTCCAGCAAGATATGTTTACTCTGTACTCAACAATCTAGATTATTATAATCAAACCTCTCTCATAATGTTTTCCTGAGCTATTGAACAAATCAAGATCAAAAATAGGTCATTTGACAAGGGGGAAATTTTCTGTGCACCCTCGATTAGGAATATTTTCTTTTCTTTTAGCTTGAAATAGCATGTTAGAGTGCAAATCATGGTAGAACTGTTATTTTGAAATGATTATCATTGCGGTAGAGAAAATTCGAATGTCTCGAAAACTCTTAAAAACTCGCATACAAATTATCAAGGACTCCTTTATATAAGAGAAGCAAAAATTACTTGAAAAACAACACGACTTAGATATATCTAAAATTTTGGCATGGAGTCGTAAAAATGAAAATTAAGCATAGACAATGCACTCTTATAGAGAATACTGAGTTAGATAATCAAAACCATGCAAACAGGAAAGAACCAAGAGAATTTGTTTTTTTCCTATGCAAAAACTGTCGAAAATCTTAAAAAACATTTCAGATGTTAAATACAATAAGACATTTTGTTTATGTAAAATCAAAAATTTTGGCCATCTTTCTATACATTTATCAGAATTTCCATTATCTTGACAAACATTGATTTCCTTTCAAAGAGTAGCAAGACGTGAAATACTTCAAATAAAGGTACACCTGTTGAAGTACTATGATTATTTCTAAGATAAGTATGCCACAGAGAAGAATTGACTCGTATCGCACTCAACAAGCTCAATATTCTCGTTATCTATCTGTTGCAATTTCTCAAGTATTTACCTGGTTACATTAATTACAAATATTAATGAATCTGCTTGTATTGCTGAATAATTGTTAACAGCTGTATGAATTTGTAATGATATCTTCAATTTAAAACAAAAATATCATCTATTGGAGAATATTTATGTAAGATCTAACTTACATTTGCGTTTGCTAAGAAAGGATTTCCAAGATAACAAACAATTATACGGTCAGATTGTTTCATTGAATTACAATAAATATTTATCTGAAGAAAAAGGAATAAATATTTTTAGGGAAAAAATGAGGGTAAATTTGTTATACTGTTGAACTTGAATTTGAACGGACATATTCAACACCGACTGGTAATTGTATTGAGCATTGAGTATCATATGCATTCTCACCTCTATTGATGACATCGATAGTGAGCACAATTTTTTTAGTTAAACCAACTTTATATTCATCTGGCCATCTATTATTAAAAAAAGAAGAAAACAAATAAGCATTCAAGTTTTTCGATTCATTGTTTATATGAATTAGTGACGGAACTTCTAATAATAGTATATTATGAGCTTTTTTCTGTAATACCAAGTACCTGACTCAAACTCAAATACTAGCTGGAATAGACAATGGTGATTCTCAATTGAATATTTCTTATAAAATGAGTTAGTGTATTTTGAACGATTTTTTTCTGAAAGAGTCAAAGCAAAAATGTTGAAAATCGATTTAGTAGAGCATCTTTTTTGGGTATTGTGATGGTAATAAATCTTCATGGAAACAAAACGTCGAAGATACGATTCACTCAGTTAGAATTCGTGTGTCATAGGAAAAAAAAGAAGCACAAGCGTATATTATTATATTTACTTTGACGTGGACAAATGAAGATTTGGTATACAAATATCATCATAGCCGCAATCTTTTTTAATCGAAATCTATAGAATATCGATTATATAAATATTATATAAGAAAATTTTCGTTTTCATACCTTATAATCAAATATAACATTGTCCGGATCAAGTATTGGTGAAACTATATTTGGATCTGGTTTCGATGAAAGTATATAATTAATCTGAAGACGAATTGGACTTAGTTTATCGGTGACATCGTCCTATAGTAAAGAGAAACAATTTCGTGTAAATTTTTTGAAAAATATCATTAAATATTCATATTGCTAAACGACTGCCCATGTTCAAGAACGATATAATTATTATAAATTCTACTTGTATATCTTATTTTTATGTATCCTTACAATTATACAAGAAAAAGTCCCCTTTTTTAAATAAGCTGTTCGTTCACTTTGAGCCCTCATGAAAATAGTAGCAACAAAACTGAAGCTATGAATCATTTTTGCACAGTAGAAATTTTGTCTATAAATAGATTTACATTTAAAGAAGCTCTTATAATTTGAAGGAAGCTTATTATAATAACAGCTAAAACTATTAGTTCAATAGCATACTTTTTCAGAGAATTGTGCGCTGCACCTGAGAGCAGGACTGAAAATGTCTAGAATGTTATTAATAGGGTTTATAGGCAAAAAGAAAATATAATAAATTCAACACGCAAAATAACTTTTGATTTCCTTCAAAAACTAGTGCGCATAACTCTAGAAAGAAAGTAAAGACCCTGACTCGTGATCTTTAGCATTTAACTAGTGGGAAATACTCTAGAGAGATTAAAACGTGAGCAAACATACTTTCATATACAATGAATAATCATGACAAATACGATCAGATACTTTAAAATGTCTTTTTTTTATTGATCGATATGTTTCCCGAAAGAACAAACGTTGATCCATCAGATTTTTATCACTATCAAGTTGTAATTCATACGATAAAGCTAGAAATAATATGAATTCAATTTTTTACATTAGTAAAATGCATTAATTAATACTCACCATCGCGCTTTGAATGTTGATAATTTTGATCATTGAAATAAATGCATACAGTTAATATAAAACTAAATATTCAAATATGAATGTAACAAAAAAGGAATCGTTCTTTATTGTATGTTACCATTTATCATCAGCATTTGATGTACAATTCAATGGTATTGTTGGTGAACTATGTTGTAATCTTGTTTGAATGCGTACTACCGGTCGTGAACTATTGGACAAAAGAAAACAATAAAAGTAACAATCAATTCATAAAATATATACAATTGACATACAGAATAATAGCTACAGTTTCCGTTCGTACACTGCTTACGGCTAAATCTACAATTTTGTAAATCATAAACAAAAACTGATTGGCATTTATGAAAGAAAAACATTTTTAACTATACCTAAATAACCATTATTATCATAATCAAATAGACCTTGTAGTGCCCAACCAAATCCATTTAATTCGGTTGCTTGTAAAATCTAAACACAAAGCACATTACAATAGTGATTAATACGATAATTGAATATTTAATATAAACATAATTTTCTCATATATTATTTACTTGTGATGGTTTTAAAATCAAGCCATGTTTTGAACCACGATATATATGTATCATACTCAATGAACCAGAATTAGTGAATGGTATCGAAATAGCTACATCTATTTATAACAATATTAAAAAAATCATTTTATCATTATTGCCTCCCCCCCCCCTTCTCTGTTTGCATATATATTTATTGTAAGTCTTACCATTGTAACCATCTTTATCAATATCACCTAAATTTGTTAATGCATGTCCTAAACGTCCACCATCACGTGTTCCCTCAATTGTTTGTTTTCGAATGAGTTTATGCTAAATAATAATAAACCGATACAAAATACATCGTTGAAAAATAAATAAGAACAAACCTCAGATGTTTGATAAAATATATCTACACGACCTGCATCGGCTAAAATTCGACCATCTTTCTTAACTGTGTATAAAGGTGCACCAATTAATAAATCATCAAATCTATAATAGACAAAGGAAAATTTAAAAATTAAAAAAAAACATTTTTATTATTACCCATCATTATCAATGTCAATAACGCATAGTGATGCGCCAAAATATTCCCCCATTTGTATACCATGTATTGTTCGAATTGAATATTCATCAAGATTACTGTTCATTATTTCAACAGCTCCACGATAATTATCTAATTTTGGTATACTAACAACAATTTCTATTTTAAAGTAAATAAATAGTATGTATATCAACATTTGTCTTTTTATTGAAAAACTATGAGTTCATCTCTTTCTCTCTCTCTCTCTCTCTCTCTACCTTGGTTAGCATCATCATTAAAATTTCCTACAGCTAAAGCATAACCTTAAAGAAACAAAAACAAATGAATGGTAAATTTCATTCTGATTGTTTCCTTTTGTTTTACCTCGATAACACCAATCATCGTATTCATTCGATGAATAATTTGATGGATACCGAAGCCAGCCAACATCATGCCAGGGATAATGTGGTGCAGTAAATGGATGTCGTGTATCAATCCAGTTATAATTAAGAATGGGAATTGAATGTATTCCTCCTGTTTTCATATATTTGATAATTATTTATATAGACAATATTTATTTTTAATCTACCTCGAAAATAGAATGATCCTGGCGCAGTTATAAGTATACGTTCCGGTCTTTTACTTAACGCAACTTGAAAACCAAATTCACCATAGCCTTCTTGATTGTAATTTCGAGAATCTAAATCAATGAAAAGGATTTTTTTTTCTTTCAAAAATATCGATTGAGACGAAAATCATCATACACCAATTAAGAAATGATGGGGAGTAGATTTGTGTATTATCAATCATCGATAATGATGTACCATATTTACCAATACGCGCTCCACCTGGTATTTCATATTCAATACTATGTCCATCATTAATACGATGTTTAAGAAAGGGTGCACCAGCCTAGAGAGAAATCGAATTTTGCAATGAAATTATTTGAAGTAAACAATTTTACAATAATATGATCATAGTTAGCTGCTAATGAAGCACCTAACCATTGATCTGTTTTATTATCAAATGAAGTACCAATACGAACATTAGCTTCACCTAAGAAAATTAATATAAAATAAAATTTTTCTTCTTTTTTTATAAAAGAAATATTATTTATTATTTTTACCATCACGGCGAAATGGTATACGTTGACAATGATCATCGGATCGAAATTCACATTTCCAAACACTACCTCGTCTAGTTATTATATCATGTGGAGAATGATCACGAGGTGCACCGATCAATAAACTTTAAAAAAAAGATTGCTTTTTATCTTCTAATCGAATCTTTTATGATTTTTATACCTCGATCGATGAACAGCTAATGAATAACCAAAATACGATGGTACTTTCGATGGATGATCTATGGACTGTTCTTGTCTTAAATATCTCCAATGTTCAACAGTCTGATAATTGAATGAATAAAGTGAGGCAACCAGTGATGAAAATATAAGATTAAATAATAACATTATAATTATTTAATTAGTATCCACTGTTTTTTATATTGATCGATAAATCAACAGCATAGTCATTTCTTGATTCAAATCGGTCTGAATTTATCATCTGGAAAATTACACATAACATATCAGACACATTAAAGTTAAGAGTCATCAGGAAAAAAAAGAGTAGGTAAACTTTAACTGTTGAAAAAATATCAAAAGAAAAACAAATGACCGTTGTTATCGGTCTTCATTATATTTTTCCGCTCAAATTAAAATGATTATGAGAAAGTAAAGAAGAGAAAGAAAAATTAAGTTCGATTAGAATTACTATATATATCACAGTAAAAAAAATGAAGACAAGAATAATAATATTGCTTTGAGCTGTTTTTCTTTACATGCTGCTACATACAAACATATTATTTAATCATATACGTATATATATATATATATATATGTAGACAAATGAAGAAATATGATCTATAATGTATATATATATATATATATATATATAACAAAGAAAAATGGATAGGACAAGTGTTTATATAAAAGAACGAAATGTGATGGCGACGATAGCAATGATAAAATAATAAGATGACATGCTTGATAAGAAACCTTGTTCATTATTATTATCGTCATCATTGGATGTAACTATTCATATTAAGATTCAATTAAATACAATATAAAATAAAATTGACTTTTTTTTCTACTCCTCAATAGTAATACATCATTGTTATTATGTTCATCATCATCATCATCATCATCATCATCGTGATGCAATATATTTGTATGGTGACAGACATTTAATTGTTTTTTATCAATGTATCTATTAATATACATAATTATTATCATAGCGTAAATTTTCTGTTTCATCCTTCACACCACAACGTTCAAGCATCTTTGCTTTCTTTGTCTTCTTACCTAACTAGTTTTTCTTCTTGCCTTTAGAAAATCAATTGATCACGCGTGTTTATATCAATAGACAAGTGTGACTAGATACATAGAGCAATTGAAAATTAGTACTAGAGTTTTAAGAGTAGTCAACAACTAGTGAGATATCAGTGAGCATGCGGTCAAGGTTCAAACGAACGATATATATATATATATATATATATATATATGTATGTATATACAAACCATTGATGTCGTAGAATATGTATGTGTATGTATGTATTCACATGAATATAATAGGGAAAGAGACAGAATAACAAGTTTTGACTGTTGTCCTATTTTCTTTGATGTGAAAAAATTGAAGCCGGGCTATGAGAATACAACAATTCACAATATTATTATGAGAAGAGAAACCTACGAGATGAATAACCAGGTAATCACAACACCGCGTGCTTGTGCATTTCAACGACAAATAAAATATCGATCAGTAACCTTCTTATGAATGAATGAATGAATGAATGAATGAATGAACTGACCAAACAATGTTTCTGAACATAGGAAGAAGTGTTAATGGAATAAATAATAAGTGATGAGAAGGACCAACGATACTGACTACGGCTGTTGGCTACTACTATTATGTTTCAACCACTTTAGGTTTCGATATGTATCCTATATATAAAATAAAAACTGACTCTACTCATACTCTTTTGTTCTCTCTCTCTCTCTACTGAGTTCTCTTTTGATAATATTATAATGGGATTCAAGTGGAAAATAGTATTATATATATATATATATATATATATATATATGATGTAATGCTAGTTAAACAATAACAAATACTAATCTACTAACATGCTGTGTAAAAGACTCAAGTGACTATCATTAGAATTAGAGTAGTCAGTACTATACACAGTAGGGTATGTGAGAGAGAGATAGATATATAGTCATGCTGAATTGGACATACAATTGTCTGATGGCAAACATTGGCATTTGTCTCGTTCTACAAAATGTCTGAAAGAATATGAAACGAGCTTCCCCCAAGGAAAGAGCCCTTTCTTTCAGCATTTCCTCATTTTTTCCTTTTTTTCCAGATGTATGTTTCTTAACAAAATAGTAAAACGTGATCTCTATGTCTCATATGCGACATTAATCAGATTGGTAAACTTAATGTACATACATTTATTGAGAATAGTACGATTCATGTGGCTAACGATTCCAATACTGGCGCCAGATGCTCTCTTCGCCCTTCTACAATGTGTATTGGTTATGCAAGTTACTCGATCTTTTCTTTCCTAATCATCTCAATAACCTTTTTTCTTATCAACCACGCGAAGAAAATATACGACTGAGCAAGGACATTTCTACGTATCGAGAAGTTTATCGATTCTTTTTCTTTGCTTCTCTTCAATCTTACTTACTTAATTGTAGCCACGGTCAATATGTTTGTTTAAGCTAAGCCGACTTGCGATGGGTGTATACGTTAATCAATATAATTTATCCATTATGAAGTAACAAAAAAAGAGATAGATCGTAGTACAATATTTGTCTATGGCGCATATATGTATATGACTATAAGTGCGTCTGTGCGGTTTTTTTTGTTCACGGTACCAATAACGTTCAATCTATATAAATGAGATGAATGGTTGACAGAAGGAAGAAGAAGAAGAAATAGAGAGAGAGAGAGAGAGAGAGAGAGAGGAAGTCAAAGAGCAATACTCTGTACGTATAGAAGTATGGATAGTAACATCGGTTGGTTATAAACAGAAGCCAAGATGGCTGCTGCTGTGGTCGATAATGCGACGATGTAGATGATAATAACGATATGTAGCAAAACTAGGCGTTTCTTTTAATGGAAAAATAGCATGTGGCATCTACTAAAGAAGCCGATTACCGACATTCTCGCACTCTGTCTCTCATCCTATATAGTTAGCAATACACTAACGATAAGGTTGCATGCAAGTTTTCTTTACAATAATAGATATGACGACGGTTACATTGCGCACAAAAGAGAGAAAACAATATTGATGTTTTACTACTAGACATATTTTCACAGTTGCAATCATCGGTAATTCACAGAAAACAAAGAAGAAGAAATAAATGATTGATCACTTTGCATTGATGTTCAAGTCAAAGAATGTTAATAGATATTTGCACTCTATACTCTAGTTTATGATAGAAAAAAAAATCAAAACTAACTATAATAATTATAAAGTTAGAAGAAATACATTGCAAATTTTTTCCTTTTTTTTAAATTTTCTTCATGATTATATCTGCATACATACCTTCTATGAGAAAATATTGATGATTTTAATGGTCACTGCCGATATTGAACGTGAAATGAAAAGTAGATCAAGTGAGGAAGCAATAGACAAAAAAAGTAGAGAGAGAAAAAAAACAGTGTGAGAGAATATTCAATCACTTTTGTTCTCAAGTGCCGTCACATCTGTCATAATGTCGAATATATGAAACAAAATGACCAACAGATCCCGTATTAATAGATTTCAATATTTCATTTTTTATAACGCATTATAAAAGAAGAAAAAATAAACCTAAAGCTAAGTGTTGACAATTATCTTTAACTACATTGTATTGTACGCAACAATCACTATGATCAATAATAATCTTTTGGCACATATGCATACAAAACGAGATAAAATGTACAAAAAATAATTTGCCTTTCATCACATTCTATCGTGATGTAAATTGACTTATTAATATACAAATCAAAATAATCACGTTAAATTTGATTGACTAACTTCATTCGCTCTTTTTTTTTTGTTCTGAGTGTTGTGCTGTTTTTGTGTTTTGTATATATTTAATGGCTAATCTTTATGTTCTCCGACTAATACAACATGAGGTCATCAATATAGACAAAAGAAGAAACAAAACAGTAAAAGAAACAGAATACAGATCATATTTATTGATTAATTCAAGCTGAACTCCACAAGTAGTCATAGCCAGTGTTCGAGTGAGCGTGATAATGAGCTGTATGGAGCAATCACGCGAAATACAAATTGTGCTGTGTCTTGTTCATTCGACAAGAAAAGCATAGATCAATGAGATCATACGATTTTTATCATATGCAAATGTTACTCCAGCGCGATAAGACTACTAAAAATGAATTATTTATAATAGACAAGTTGGACTTTATTTTCTTTAGACAGATATGTATAAAAATTGTAGACTATTCTTAATGCGTGAGAAGATTTTTTGTTTTTAATAAAAATAACTGCTTTGTGATTTTTATTTTATATGATATACTCTTAACTGTTCCAGTTAGATTTGCATTTTTTTCATAAAATAAAAACAAGAAGAAAAAGATAACTTACATTATAATACTTAATTCTATTTGTAAATATCAATATTGATGTTAAAAAATAAAATATCGAATATATACATTGATTAACAATTTTTTCAGCTATCAATCTTCTTGCTATCTTTAACAACTATCGTTAACGAATAGATTAGTATGATAATGAGGTTTGCAATCATTTTTCTATCCAATATTTAAATAAGGTGTATGATTGCTTCGAAAATTTTAATTCAATTCTTCTAAAGCTAATAATACTGACAGCTAAATTTGATCTACGGCTAGCTTCAATACATATCCGATGTCAAGTGTATAGCAAGATGGTGGCGTCTCTAATAGATTTCAGCTATGATGATTTCAGTCGATTAAAACATTGTTTTGAATGTGTAACCTCTTACCTAATATTTCGATGTACACTTTTATCGATGGTGCATTTCATAATGTAAAGAATTTGAAACAATCAGAGTTTTATTTGCCATATAGATGATGCAAAGAAAAAAAATCAATACTATGCTGATTATTACTCTGCTATTTTTCAATGGATTACTTATTGTTTCTATCAATATTGATATAAAACTATGAATTTTCTAATTTAACAATCCTTATCTAGCATCCAATTATATAATACTTTTAAAATAACATAAAAAAAATCATGCTTGAAAAATGGAAAACTAATTTTTAACTTTTACGTAACACCAATTAGCTTTATACTAAATTTGGTAGAATATAATTCAAAATATTTTTGTTGCTAATTTATTTTTGTAATCTCTCAAATCATTACAAGCCTATAAAGAACGAAAAAGACAAATTCAACAATTGAACATAGCTTCGAATAGAATCATCGATCAAAAGATTGAGTGTTTTGGTATTTGTTTTTTAGTTTTGTATGATAATAAAATAAAAGACATTATATACAAGAAAATAAAACAAATATATTAATGATAAAAAGAATCATGAGTGATTACATCACAGAATTGTTGAAAAAGAAACTACTTGAAGAATCAAAATTATCCAGCAAAAATCATTTGTTAAGATAATTCACTATTATTTGTTTCGATCTTTTTTTCTTTACACTCATAATTGATAAGAGCTTGTAAAGAGTCTCTATCAAATGTTAATTTTCCGTCCAGTACATTAGCAATCTAAATCAATCATAGAAATAATGAAAATCAATGTTTCTTAGGGAACATTATTTCAGTATACTTGTTTCAAACCGGACAGTTGTATATGTAATTCATCTTCAGTTGCTGTTTCTAAATCACAGATATTTGCTTGTATTCGTTCTAATATAGAATATAAATGATTCTAATATATTTCAAATTCTTTCTTTTTTTTTTGTAAATATTTATGATTAAATTTACCAATAAATTTATGCATGTATTGACCACAAGATTTTTGTATCCGTATATTATCTTCATATTGTTGCCGTATTGATTTTTCATTCCATAACTGATGTAGACATGAATAGTTTTATTAAATCAGTATGATGAAAATCAAAGAAAAGATACATACATCCATTTCGGAATAGAAAGAACTACTAGATGGGACTGTTTTGATTGTTTGTAGTGTTGAAGTAAATGGAGAATTGCTAGACGAACTCGGTTTCAATGAATCCATCGGAAAGTTCGTTTCAGGTGGCGATGCTGATTTTTGTGTTTCAGTTATATGTGGACGATTCAATCGCGGTTTTGGTGGAGGAGGTACCAATATCCGTTGAAGTTTTTTTGTTCGAACAGTATTTTCTAATGTATTATTTAAAAAAGAAGTTAGAATCGATCTTTGATGTATAAAAAATAATACTATTTAGCAAACCTCGCTCATTTCCCGATGGATTAATTCGAGTGTCCGGTTTCTGTCGTTCTATTGGAGTAATCGCTGGTTCAGGTAAAGATGATAACTTAAAAAACAAGAAAAATGTGAAGATTTTCAATGATACTTTTATTTTATATTCTTTACTTGTCTTCCAGTTAAAGTAAGAGCTTTCCGAATGACTGGTTCAACATTAGTTATAACATTTTGTTTCATGAGCGATTGTAAATAATTATAATGTTCTTTTTCTTCTTGTGTTGAAACTGGAGAAAATCAATATTTTGTTTTTGTTTTATCATATATAGCTTAGGAAAACATGTATACATACTTATTTGTCCAACTTCTATCAGAAGGGCAATAAAAAAATAATCGACAAATCCAAAATGTTCATCCAAACAGAAAATCACTGTCCAAAGATCTACACAAGAAAACAGAAATCATTTAATTTTCTGTAAATCTTTATTTAATTGCTTCAATGATTTACTTGGAATAGAGTCAAATGGAATTTCTCGTCCAAACAAAAGTCGAAGCCAACGTCTGTGTAATAGAAAGTGAGCTTATTGAAAAAGAAAAATCTATAGAATCATTATTTTTAATACTAATATTAAATGTCAGAGGATTTTTATATAGTTTCAGTCTATTACTAACTGAATTTTTCTAAGATAAATAATATATATATATATATATATATAGGGAGAGAGGGGGGGGATTCCTCTACATGTATGTTGTACTTCTGTTTATAAGATTATCAGATAAGCGATAATAGGCGACTATTTTAGTTTTAAACTATTCAGGGTTTTTGTCCTCTGCCTTGAATCATATAGAAATATAATTGTTATAGAATATATTTGATAAAATACTAGCGAGAAATTATTTTATAAACTTTCAAGATAGAATTCTATTCTAAACCTCTTGAATGTTAACATGATAGAAATTTACTAACAAATATAATTCTTACATGCCATAAACTGTTGGTTCAATATTTAATTCTTCTAATTTACAATGTAAGAAACGATCATAATGTCTTAAACGTTCAAATATAGAATTCATTCTTGTCACAGTATCATTTGGTGGAATATGGGTATCATTCAACCGTTGAAATGGTATTTGCTTGGCACCATTTATGCCACCATGCTATATTCATATGTATGTAAAAACTATAGAATGTTTATTAAAATGATATCAAGCTTACTTTCTTGCGTCGTATAACTGTATTACTTGTCGTAAGAGAATAGAACTGTCGAAGATGATCTATAATTTTTTCGAAAATAGCACTAAAAAAGAAATTTAATTGATTTAAACAAAAATAAACCAGTCATATTTAATTGGACATACTAAGCATCATGCTCAAGATATTGTGAATCGTATATTTTTTTCATTAATTCATTTGATTCTTCGCATTCATTGATTTTTAAAGCTTCCAGATGAATAGCATAAACGACAATGCCAAGAATTTCATGCATACCCTTAAATCAATGTAAATATAAAAAAGAACGAAATTTATTTGTGTCCTATAATTTAGTTTTTACTTGTCGATATGGAGTTGTTTTTTGATGATGTCGACTATGAGTAAATAATATTCGTAATTGAAGATCTACCATACGTGGATTTCGGAAAAATGAAATATCTGGACAACTATAATTGAGAAGAAGAATACTAGATCAATTAAACAAAAAAAATTAAATTAATATCACTTACGTTCGTCGAACATCTGTTGTAATAGTTGCTTTGAGTTCCTCATCAGCAAAATATTGTGACCATGTGCTCTAGAATAAGTATGCAACAAAGCAAAAATAAAAAATATAACTATCTGATTTTCTCTTCTATTTTATTACATTTTCATCTCTTGAAAGTGGATGATTAAGATTTTCTGCATCTGTATTATTATTATTTTCACTCATCTTATATGGATCAATTTTATATTGCTGTACAAGTTTTTCATAATGACTACGATTTGCATTAAGCATATCATCCCATTGACTTGAATTGCGTGGTAAACAATGTAAAAAGATCCGCCATAATACTGTTGTAAAATTACATTCAATCATTTGACGATTTAAAATTTCTTCACGAACGAACTCATAATCGAAATTATCAAAAAGACGTTGAAATTCATCTCTAACAAATAAATAAATAAGCATACAGAATCAATAGACTTGAGTTTTTGATATTTTTACAAAAGATATGTTTGATTTTTGTTCGTATTATCAGTAGGTTCGTTTGGTGGGTCTATAGACGATGAAGAAGTTTCGGCTAAAAACATAAATACAACATTATAACAAATATATATGATTATTATTATTGTACATGGTGGATATATTGTTGTTTGATCAATAGATATTGCAGACGGTTGTGATTGCGAGGGTGGTGGAGGTGGGGGTGGTCGTTGAGGTCGTAGAGGCGCATTTTCTGCATCAGATTTCTTTTTATGATTTGAAGCAACCAGAGAGACTTCGATAGACGACATGCTCAGTATTCGAAAGTTGTTGACCTCCAATTTGTCTGTTATAATATACGCGCAGTTTCACTATTCAATTGTCTAAAATGTATAAAAAAATAGAAATAAATTCATAAATGAGATATTATTCGAATTATTTAAAATTTTCCAACAGATCAAAAACAAGAAAATATATGATGAACATTTCGTTATGGTTTGCATTGTTTCATATCTTCTCTCGTTTTTTTTTATTCGAACAAATTTGTTATCAGCAAATATTTGCTATTCATTTTTTTTATCGCTTGGATGATAATCACTCGAGAAAAAGGTAAAGTCTTACGTTCTGTCGAAGGTCATTAGACAAAAACGAACTTCCTGTAAAACACAGTATTCGACTCAAAATCTTTATTTACTATGACAAAAAAAACCAGTAACAATAGAGAAAATTACACTTTTTTAAATAGATATTGTTCTTTTTCATGAAGAAACTTTTCTTAAACAAAACAATAATCCTTTAGATAATTATTACGCGAAAATAAATTCTTATTATTTAGCACAACGAGCATTCATATATACGTGCATAGAAATATAGTATACATATATAAAGAAATCTTTTTTTAGAAAAACTAAAAGATCGATGAAACAAAGTCGCCTAGATACTTTGAAACGCAACAAAAACAAAATGACACAAATCACCAAACTATTCAGATTTCTATCACCAGACGTCGTAGAAAACAAATTTTACTAATAAACGAAACGTAACAACATGACAAAAAGCATTATTTTCAAACTTATTCTACTATTTATAACCAATACGATCCTGGAGCTCGATGTACTTTCAACATTTCATCGTAGGTTAAATTTAATGGAATGTTTATTCGAGCACCAATTAAATGATTCTTTTCAATTGACTTCAAAATCATATGTCTATAAAACATACACAAAAAAAAGAAAATATTATCATTTATCGAAAGTGATTGCATGTTTTTTAATCAAACCCGTCTCTGTATTGTAAAAATATAGCTGGAATTAGAACAGTGCGTCCAGTCGAATCATGCTTCATGTCAACAAAACGTTCGTCTGCTGTACGATCATTATTCATAACGATGACACCTAAAGCACCGGTTCGTTGTACATTTATTATTTTAGTAACAAACGAACAATCACTGAAACAAATTCGTATTGATCAAATAAATCTAATCATAAATCATCATCAAACATACCCACGCTCGACAAGTGCAATATTTCCTTTCAATATAAAATCATTTTGTAAACTACTACATGCTTCCAGTGGTTTACTTGGTATTAAATAAACATCTTTGAGTAATTCGTTCTACAAACAAGAAGAAAATACTGCAATAAAAAACAATTCAAACCAGTGAATTAAGCAAAGAGCTAAATATATCGTTGTCACATACGATTAAAAAAGATCACATTCTGAGCTGGTTTATCAACTCACAAAGCTAGTACCAAAATCATTTGCTGGTTGACAACGAAATGTATAACTAATATCGACTAGAAAGAAATTTTATGCATAATTTTGAAATCAATAGGAAAATAAATAGACATACATGGTTCTAAAACTTCAAAATAAACATTTCTGTAATGATCATAGCTTTGATCACGAGAATGAATAATTAATGGTAAAAATATTGTCATAATTAAGTAGAAATCGATCAAAACCATGATATTAACTGAGTAGTATATCTGAATAGTGAAAAAAGACAAATTAGGTCTTGCTTGTTTCTTTTTCTATTTCATAGTGAAGTTCTGATTTTTGATTGTTTATGAAAACGTAGTAGAATAGCAAGTACAATAAATATGTACCATATATCAAGAATACATACATTAAATGTTTGAAAAATCTCAAAAATACTTAATATTTAATACTGTAATCAAATTCATTTCCCCGTGATAGTTATCGAGTTTTCATAAATCTCTGATAGCGGTATGGTACATAAAGTAGTCGTTGTTGCCGAAAAAGAAGTCATTTTTGCATTTTCTAGTATAAATTAAATTAAATTTAGATGCCACTACTGTAGATCTTAAGAATATGTTTGAATCATCCTAATTCGATTTCTAATTTAACGCTCATTTTGAATGAATGATTGTACCCGTTAATATTCATAAGAGTAGTATGTGTTTAAAATCGTATGAGACTCGAAAGTAGAAAACGCTTTCTTATACGATCTAAAATAAGTTTATAGGATCGTTAAAATTATTTAAAAAGTCCAATCATGTGATTATTGAATCCATTGAATAAATAAATCAATAGCAAGATTTTCAATGAATCATTCAGTTTTCAATCAAAAATTTTCCATAAGTTTTATTCTACTAAATAATCTTTGAAAAAAATCTTTTTATTCGGTATAATCTTTCAAATAATCCAATAAGTAAAATATCAAAGTGCATTACTATGCATATTCATTTATAGTACAATAATAAACAATATGGCCGTCATGGCAAAGTTGCTAACGGACTGCTATTTTAGTTGCATTAAAATCAGGTTTCAATTCAATCAAAAGTTGACTTTTTGTAGCTCGATACGACAATATCAGGATTCGACTCAACATGTTCCAGATTGAGATTAATCGAGACGATGTCGACGTAACTTTTGTTTTGTCGCCAGTATCTAGCACCCTCTGCAGTCATCTCTAATGTCTAATGTTGTTTTTTCCAAAATTTCAAGTATCGAATATCTCTATTCATTTTTATCATTTATTCAAAAAAACAGTTTAACGCTAATCAAGCGTCGCCGAACCTATTTAAATACACATAGCCTTATTGAAATAGTTTCCTCTATCAACTCTTATCAAAGGGACTACAAGTAAAGAACTATTAACAACGAATGACCGAATGATAAACTGCACTGTACTAAAAAAAACATAGCGAATAGTAGGAGAGAGAAAAAAGTAGTGATTGACTTTGAACGAAAATATACTGGAAAATTAAGAATACTGTTTTTATCATTACTAAAACGAGTTCTTATTTCATGAAACTTAAATTGCAATAGGCACTCTGCTAGATATTATTTACCTTTCCCGTCGTCTATAATTGTACTGCTTCTTAATATTAGTGTCACGTATTTATTGAACAGGTCAATTTAGTCTGGTTAGATTATACTTGATTTCAATGCATAGTAACACAATCAAAATGTCTATCGTTCCATCGATGGAAAAAATATGCAACCCTGTGTGTTTTTGCAAAAATGATCAGCTTGAAATCAGCATCGTCTTCCGTATCGTTTAAGTTTTCATAAAAATAGTTAATTATTTTAAGAGCTAAGAAACACACAATATCACATGAACAAACAGAGTTTTTCAGCAATTGCCTCTGACTACGTCATAGCATAATAGCTAAACAGGTGAAATTCGTTAAATAATCAATATATACTTTATCCGTGAGTTACGTCGTAATTAATCATGAACATGAAACGGACGGTATACAAATGAAAATATACGTTACTTGAATAGTTGATAGGATTTCATAACCTTTCACTTTCTATCCTAAATGTAATAATTTATTAATCTCTTCTGTTCGCACATGTAAAAATTCTAAAGTTCAGTCCGATTCAATTGAAACAAAATTGTAATGTTAACTTTTAAATAAGAAACATAAAAACTACGCTGAAAATTTCGGTACCATACACAACCAAATAGTTACTTCGCGCATAGGAAAAAAATCAGGTTAAATTTCATGCATGCTATGAAACTTTAAAAGTGTTGCAAAACAAAATGGAAGGCAGTCGGAATATTTGCAAGTTTGTTTTTAGAAATCTATCAAGCTTAAAAACTTGTAACACTAGAATCCTTGAAGAGGTCTTGAATGAGTTAGCCATTTAGGTTCCATTTGGTACCATTTTTTTCCAGTGATTGGTGTCTCTTCCTTCGGTTCAAAAAGTTTATCTCGATCTAGTCGGAGACGACGTCATTTTAATGTGTAATCAAGATTAAAATTTGCCCTACGACACGAAAGAATGATAAAAACGATTTCACTATTTTGAATAAAATTTATTATTACCATCGGCCTTAGAGTTATCTTTTCTTTTCTATAGACGCAATCATACACCAAAGAAAATGAAATTCATCCAATCACGAATATACACTTCATTCAAGAGTAATAAAGTAACTAATCATGGCAGTAAAACTTCTTGTATACAAGTAAACGTAGCCTACTTGAATGCTCATCTATAGGATATGATAAACTTTCTCTTTCGATGTCGTGTCTAATAGTGTCATAAAATCTATCAAATTACTGGCCACTTATACAATTATCATCAAGCTTTATTTTGATGGCTGATAATGGAATGTTTTACTAACAATATCATTTTGATTGAATAGAATCCCTAAGTCTGCTTACACAGATCGGATTATTGCGATCGAAACATTGAACATTTCGAGAAATGATTAAAAATGAATGTTTTCTAAGTCAAATTTGTTCGATAGAGCATTTACTGTAATGACCGAATATGACCTTTCGTAGTTCAATACAATGTTTTATATGACACATACCGCATCTTATGGGTTTTATGTTGTATTTTTAGATCAAATATGATACACAATGATGATGAATCACAAATAGAAGTGATTGGTGGTGAAAAGAAATCAATTGATTTCAATACTGATTATTATAAATTACAGAATATTTGCATTATTAATGCTGAGACACGTCAGACAATGGAAATTCCTCATCATGATAAGTCTAACAGTTCGCCACACTCAAACGACAAAAAACCTATAATATAATAATGTATCCAAATAATGTCGAACAAGTAAACCAAGGCATAGCATTTACTGATTCCAGCTTACGTTGTTGTGATCTTACGCGTTTTGAAATCAAGCGATTGTGTCAATACAATCAATTATCAGTAGCTAAGTTTGCACTCATATCAGATCTCAATCAGTACTACATCGATGATTGGAATCAACTAGTAAGGAAAATTGGTGGTTTTCCATTGCTTGTTGAATTCGAATATCACAATGATAGTAAGTTTCGACTATCTCTTTACTAAAGCAAATTATTTGCTATATCCATTATGCAAATGAAATACTTAAAGAACTAATTGTATATCTCAACATATTCTATAATATAAAATAAGACAACAGAAAACTAACGATATTGCTTGGACTACAATTACTTGTTGAAAATCCTAATCCTCATTCACTATTGGATATAGCGAGATGATACGAGACCTTATCTAAACTCTGAGGACGATTGTAGTTTCGTTTTTATTCATTCTGTTCATGGAACATATTCTTCATGTTGAAGAGTTTATCCGTAGCAGGGATTAGAAAATCTTCTTATCAACTCATATTCATGTATGACTTTCTAATATTAGATATTGAAATCAATGAAAAATCTATGATTCATGATGTTGCCAGTATGAAAGAACGTTGCTCTGTCTTGATCAATGATTTTGGTGCCGCATTGCTGTAACAGTATATTGAAGGACGTGAGTTTACTGTGTTTATCATTGGTAGTGGTCAAAATATTCATGTATTTTCTCCAGTTGAATATCAATTTTATGTCAATAAAACAGTCATAACATTTGAAGATAAATGTAGTACTAATTATGCTCGATCGAATTGGCGTCTAATGGAAGGACAACAAAATACAGAAGAACAAGAGATCATAAATGATTTCATGATCTCAGCTAGACAACTTTACGAAGCAATCGAAGGTGATGGATATGCTCGGATTGATATTTGACAAGATAGACGAACAGAGAAACTCTTTATATTAGACTATAGTTCGAACCTGAGTCTTTTCTATAGAGATTCGTACTCAATCGATTGTGTCATCGAAGCCAGTGGTTGGTTCAAGGCTCAACTAGTGAAATTTCCTTTAGAAGATGCTCTAGAACGTCAACGAAAATATCATTTGATACATTCAAATGTGGTTAAATTCTCTGAAAAATCTGGCTTTGGGCTATATTCATCATGTAGTTTGATTCCGGGCGAAATTATTTATTCACTTGAAAGTGCTTCTTTAAAATTTACCACAAAAAAGTATGCTGAAGAAACGTTCAATGACAATGACATGCTTGTTTTCAAAAATTACGGTAAGCGTCCTCGTCTGTTGAGCTTTTTTCAGATCGATGACAATGATATATATAGTAAAAAGAGCACTCCAACTACAATAGATAAAAACTGCACGTTACTTTCTATTTTAAAAAATCAAGGCAAAACATTAAATTAAGATACAGCACAGTGCTTACTTCTCCTTTAGCCATCTTCCTATGTAGAAGCGCTGAAAACCAAAGATAAATATCAGTCGCTACTATGTTTCATTTTATTTGCATTATGATAATGTTATTAAGGAGAGAGTAATTATTAGAACGCTTCACTGATAGTACCGTGGTTAATAATAGAATTTTCGTACTGCTTTTGAGTGTTAGAAAAAACTTTCTCATCTTGATGCATATTTTTCTTTTCGCTCCAAAAATTCATATCTTTTTTTGTTTTTGAAAAATCATCTTCACTGTTTAACTATTTATTCGTTCTTGCGTTCCATTTCTTGTTGCATGGCCTATCTGTAATACTTTGTACATTCTTCGGCATGCAAAAAGTGACCGATGGCAACCTTTTGAATCGCTCGTGTGACCCAAACATGTGGGTGGAGGGTCTACATCATATTGCTCGCAGATCGATCCGTACGTATCGATGGATTTACCTTTCCCACATGTAGTTACCTTTTGAGATAAGAATTAGTCACTATAATTGTTTGACTATTCAAATTGAACTCATCTGCTGGATATAATTCATTGCGATTCTCATTCACCGCGAATTTCTATTTCGGTCATATTTAGGCTTCGAATTCAATATTACTCTATATATTGATAATCGTCTAATTTTCCTGAACTGCTTGTATGCTTGTCTTGCATAGAATCGATCATCGAGTTCTTTTTTCCGTGCTAGTGAAACACTTTCTACAGGTGTTAAGAACTATTTCGATGAGGAAACAAAAAACGTAGTTCAATACACTGAAAACATACTGAATACATTGCATCTATGTGCTTTGATTTGAATTTATGATATCAAAGCAAAATAAAAACAATCTATTTGTATTGTTTTATCAACTATAGCAAGGCGTTACCGAGATTTGCTTTTGTTGCGGAATTTATTCATTGTTTCAAGATTTATTAGGATGAATAGGTCAGAAAATAATGTGATTTATTTCCAAATATATAGAAACTCATTCGACAATTCTCAACAAGTACTATTTGCTTTTGTATTTTCTCTGTCAAGTCATGTTCTTATAAACAATTTTAAAAAGACTTGAGCACTTTGAACTTTTATCAATCATGTTACGTTAACTTTTGTTTTATTTACGCCACTAGATGTCTGATGAACCATTAACTATGGATTATTCGACATTTATGAATACACCACCAGATTTCGAGTGTTGGTGTGGAGCACTAGAATGTTGTCGTCGACTCAAACCTGATGAGTACAAAGAAAAATGGTTTCAAGATCGCTATGGCTCAAACGTCAGTCCGTACATACGAATGTTGATTAATATCGAAAATATGAAAAATAACAATGAAACAAATTAATTTTATGGAAAAGCAATCGGATTTCTCATATAGACTATAGTTTCATGGAACTAGCTTTTCTAATTTTTGTTTTCAATATCTCTAATAAACGCTCAAGTTAGATAAATGACACACGTAACACGGTAAAAAGTTACTCCACATTAACACATAGTTTCTTATTACACATGCTGATAAAGTACTCTAGTAGATATATACATATATATATATTAATGAATTTTAGCATCTATGGTCTTATTTCATTTACTATTTGTATTTGTGTTTATAAGCAAACGATTTATTCAATCAATAAAACAAGTATTCGATGTTCGAGACAATGTCATGAAAACTTTGCTCATATATTTCCGTTTTTAACAATCAATAGGCTTTATCTCTTGTTTTTTTTATAGCAGAGATAATCTATACAAAAAAACATATTTATCATAATGGTCGTGAAGCAATCTTGTTATGTGCTATTTTCAATGACGTGAGTCAGGATGCATACTTTTAGAGAAGAATACATTTTCAAGAATTTTTCATCGATTAAATTTTAAAGAATATTTTTCAAAAAAAATCCTATCACGTTTTTCTTAACGGGATTGTTCAAGAATTTAACTTCAAATTACAGTAAAAATCGAAATATTGGGCACTGCTGAAAATAGTAAATCGGACAATTTCTAATAGCCCTGAAATTTGTGTCTCATAAATAACAATACTTAATTGCACTATACAGAAAGATTGTTTCCTCAAACTTCCATTAACAAAATGCAATTGATCCAAAGTCTTTGTTCTGTATTTATCAATAGACAATTTGAAACAGCTTGCTCTTCTATTTAGCTAGACCATACCCTATTTTTGTCAATCGACAATTGCCAACAATTAGTATATTATATATGGCTTTTTTTTACATAAATCGTGTTCTTTCAATACACAAGTTGACGAAAAGTATATATGGATTTTCTTTTCACAGAGTAGGCAAATATTTTACAAGCATGCGTATTATTACAGAGAAACCTTTTGTTGTAGTCACAGCTTTTGTGCTTCTAACATACACATCTCAACACAATAACGAAATAGTTAATATTAGGACAGCAAGTCGATTATTGTGGACTACGTTTTCATAGAAATCATTATCGAGCGCCAAAAAAGTTTTAAATAAAATCTATAATTATGTCAGTTATGTATGTGATGACAAAAATTGTTACAACGTGTAATTTTCGATGAAGCTGAAAAATCTATCAAGATTTAAATAGAACCGAAGATTATATTCTAGGAAATTCGTATGTTTTCAAGTAAAATATAAACTTTCATGAAATCAATATTTACGAATGAGATTCAGAGTTCAATTTGTAGGTTTCGTCATATTTTTACAGATACATTAAACTTAAAAAAACGAAAACCAATAGACAGAGTACACTTGAAATGAGTCATATACCGTTGAAGTAAAGTAAATAAATTTGTGCAAAGTTCCTTCTGAAAAATTCTAGAAAGAAAAAATATTTTATAGATTTCTACTTTTGATAATATATGCACATATTAAGAAATAAATAATCAAAGTGCATTGCTATGCATATGCACTTGGAATGTAGAAATAAACAATATGGCCGTTATTATTCATTGGATCGTTCTTTTCTTCTCGCTTTTTTTATTCATTTAGTTTTGATTCTTACTGAATATGTCGACGAATGATTCAAAATTATTTTCATCAATCAAATATTTTACAACTGGTTTTCGTGATCCAGCGATTGAAACAGAATTCAAACAAAATGGTGCCACACGTTTATTTTATTTAACTGAAAAAACGACACATGTTATTTGTGATGATTTTGAAAGTAATAAAAGTGAATTAGAACAAGCTATCGAAATTTATCAAACACCAATTGTTACGTCCGATTGGATAAAAGCATGTTTAAAATCGGATACATTACTGCCAATTGATTCATATCGTAGTGCTGATAATACTAATAATCATGACAATACCAAAGAAGGTGACAAAGATAATATTAAACGTCTTTTTCATTCGTGTACATTTGCCAATGCTAATCTATTAAATGATGATCATAATAAAATCTATGCATTAGCTACATACTATGGTGGCCGTTGGATGGCAAATTTAGATAGTAGATGCATATGAAATACAATCCGAAAGAGTTCATCTGGTAACACCTGATTGGATTATTGATTGCATAAATGAGAATCATTTATTTGATGAAGACAATTATCATCCGGATTTACTTAAAAATTCAGATGAATCAATGGATATTGATGAAAATACTGGTAGCAATGTTCATAGGCGATCAACTGATGAATCTACATCAAAAAAAGTAAGTCAATCAAGTATATCATATAGACATTTTAATTCTCATTGAAAAGATCCTTTCTCCTTTGTAAAAGAAAATTGGATTGGAATTCTTTTGAGTTTACTCATTTTAATTGTTTAATTCAATGATACGATTGAAAACCAATAATAACTAATTTTTCTAAGTCTCATAAATGCTAATTATGAAATTCACATATTTAAGTTATTATCTTTTTTCTCTTCAGGATACTCCACAAACAAAATCTTTTGTATCGAAACGACCATTAACCACAGCAAAAACTCAACGTAGTTCAAAATTTACTTTAACAAATAGTCATAACATTCAATCATCATCGACGAAAGATAATTATAGTTCTGGATTGTCATTAGAAGAAAAATTAATTCGTCCATCAGTTTCAGCTAATTTAGCAAATTATAAATCAAATTTACAATTATCACGCCATGCACCACCAGAGACAATGTCATATGAATTGAATTATTCATTACAAGATAAACATGATCGAATTCCATCATCACAATGTTTGTTAGGTTGTGTTATTTATATCGATGCACGCGAATACTCAGCAACTGTATCAAAAAATGATTTATCAACATGGTCACAAACAATAACTAAACAAGGTGCTATTATATCCAATGATGTTATGAATCCAAATTTAACACATTTTGTATGTGCTTATTCTACAAGTGATCTTTTCCGACAAGTTTCAAAACGTGGCAGTGTTCGAATGGTTACAGCACATTGGCTAAATGATGTGTTACAAAAGAAGAAACTCTTCGTTCCGAATTTAGCAATTCATTATCCATCCCTATATGAACCAAGTGAACCAGATAAATTACCGTTAGCAAAATCTTCTATTACAATCACTGGATTTGAAGGTATACAAAATATCGTATTTATTCACTTTTGAATTCTATTTGATATTTGATTCTAATGATAAACTTTATGCATTAGAAAATGCTCTTTTCTTTTTTTGGATAATCATATTGAAGTTTCAGATTAATTTTGATTCATGTAAATTATTTCTGATTTTGAATAGAATAGAGATTAGAAAGTTCAGTCACAATTTTAGTCTCGATTCGAATTAACCAGAATAACTTTGATTCTTTTCAGGAGTCTTCTCTTTCTTAGATGAAACCATTTAAATTTTCTTACTATCAAACTATATGATTCTAGTCATTTCCTAAAGTGTGTTTCTTTTTCTATAGTCACGGGTCAAATATTTTCCTTTCATGCCCCGCCTATGTATAATGAATTTTAACCGTTTCTCCTAATTTTCTTACGTTTTAGCATTTTTTTTATGGGTCTCCCTTTCGTTACCTGCTCGTACATGTATATAGGCATTGCATTGTTGTGCCAAGTATTGATATAGACAATTTTCAACTGAAGAAAAGAAAGGAAATAGGATTATTAATATTTTTTTTTGTTATTCCTAGGTCTTGAACGTGCTCGTCTACGTTATATGATACGTTCATTAGGTGGTAAATATTCGGGTCATTTAGGTCGATGGCATACACATATAATTGCACGTGAAAGTGGAACGAGTGAAAAATATTTAAAAGCTCTAGAATGGTCTATACCTGTTGTAAATGGTTTATGGTTATCTGAATTATTTTTAGGCAATACAAACGCTCTTAAAGATCCATTGGATGATCGTTTTCGGCGTCTTAGCGGTACACCAGCGATAGATCATTTTTCATTTGATCAAAGTTTTGTTCATGAATTACTTTTACCTTGGTCGCAACCAATTCGTGTATCGGATGAAATGCTTCATGCAGCTATGCGTCATCATAACGAACAAGAATGTTCATCATATGATGATGATTATATGAAGAGTTCTTATAGTGACGCAATTATTCCATCGATGGATGCAACAGCATCTAATAATGGTCCGCTATTAATTATGCTCAGTGGTTTTAATGCTAAAATGTTAAATCAATACGAAACAATAATTAAATCTTTAGGTGGCAAAATCTCAACATTACCAAATTATACAACACATTTAATAATGAATAAATTTTTGCGTACAGAAAAATTATATGAATGTATGGGTTATGTATCATTTATATTAAATAAAAAATGGCTAGATAAATGTAATGATGCGAATAAATTTTTGCCCGTTGAAGAATCAGATTGGTTGCTTGATGATGACTTGAAACCACCAAGAAATTTATTAAAACAATCAATTGATAAACGTATTTTGCGTAAAAGCAAACCATTATTTACAGGTTATACATTCTTTTTAACACCAACTGTTCAACCATCACAAATAACTTTAAAATCAATTATCTATGCACACGGTGGTAATGTGCGTCGTCAATTCCCAACAATTAAACAATTGACAACATTTGATGAACGAACCAAGATTCCCAATTGTCTAATTCTTACATGTGATATTGATAAATTATTACTAAAAGATTTACATAAACATAATAATACCGATTTTGAAATTAAACTTTTATCAATTGATTTTGTTCTTGAAAGTATTGTTCAACAAGAAATACTTAATATGGATACATTTGTTGTTAAACTATAAGTTTTCTTGTTTTCTGTTTCTATTCTATTCAATTTAGATTAGTGTGAAATCAGTTATTTGTAGTTTTAATGCAGATAATTCTCTGTCGTGATTCAATCACATTTTTCTGATATTTGTATTAGCCTTTTCTCCTACTTCTTGTGTGTCATCCTTGTCAAATATCTATTAATTGTGTAAAAGAAAACTTCGTTGGCGTACTTGTATGCTCGTTTGATTAAAAGAAAAAAGACAAAACGATGAAACATGTTTTTTCTTTCTTTTTCAGATGTTTGGTTTTCCTACAAATTTATTTGGCATGGGAGGTGGAAATAACCGTCGACCGAATAGTAATTCATTAATACCACATCAACAGTCGTTGTTTGGAAATTCTTTCATGATGCCAACTCCATTTGTTGGAGTAAATAGTTTCTTTGATAATTTCGGTATGAATTCATCACCGTTTGCAATTATGGATCGAATGATGCATGCAACAAACGATTCATTGTATCATGGAGAAAGTATCAATACAAATGCACCAATACATTCATTCACATCAACAACAGTGATGTCTTATAATGGTGCCGATGGACAACCAACAGTTTATCACGAATCAAAATCACATAGTAGAGGACCAGGAGGCATTGAGGAAATACGACAAGCTGTTCGTGACAGTGAACGTGGAATTAATAAGGTAGGTCATATGCATTTATAAAAAGAAAAAGTCTACTATAACATTTAATAAAACAATTTGATTTAAAAAAGAAATTTTCTTCGAATATTATTCAAAGAGAAAACGTAAAAGAAAAACAATAATCCGTTGTTGACAGAATAGAAAAGAAATGAACATGATAGATTGTTCGATGAAAATCACTTTCAAATAAAATTAGTGATTAAAAATTCTTGAAGTACTATTGATTAATTGAAAAAATATTTAGGTACATATTGGTCATCGAATTGGTGATCGTAAACATGTTGTTGAACGTGAAATGAATGTTGAAACGGGTCAGATATCTGAAAATGTTGAACTAGAAAATCTCGATGAAGACGAAACGGATAGTTTTAAAAGAGAATGGCGTCAGCGTTCGGCTTTAGCTGGTCTTGTTCGTCGTCCACATCATCCTTATCATCATCGTCAACTTGCGCCAAATCGTTTACATTATCCATCATCAGGGCCAGTTCAACCACAATTAGCTATCGAACAATCTACTGCAAATGGATCAGCATCTCATCGACATAATCAGAAATCTTCGAAATATATAAATAATAATTCAACACAACGATCCCAATTACATCGTTCGGATACAATAGATTTAACAGATGATACACCAAAAATTGAAGAAATTGAACAGTCTCCATTACCACATGTTTTACCAGTTAAACGTAAAGCTTCATCATCATCTTCAAATAATGATGATGTTCAACGGAAACATCGACAAAATCGTTTTTAAATTAAATAAAAAAAACACTTTAAAGAAGTATAATTTTCTTTTTGTTGTTTTTATTTCTCATTTGTACAGTTGGTTTATTATTATTCTTTAATGAAGCGAAATACAATCGCTGAAGTTCATTCTTTTGTGTTCTTCGTCGTCTTCGATGTTGTTATTGATTCAGGCAAGAGAAGAAAAATTTTCACAGCACAGCAATTATTATTGTTTGCTTTTCTCGTACCTACGTCGATGTAGATACATTGACTTTCGTGTCATTATACTCATCTTGTAAGACTAGGAAGTCATCGATGAATGGGCACAAATAATTAAGCAG
Source organism: Rotaria socialis (assembly GCA_905331475.1). Lineage (NCBI taxonomy): Eukaryota > Metazoa > Rotifera > Eurotatoria > Philodinida > Philodinidae > Rotaria > Rotaria socialis. The sequence goes on from CAJNYU010000181.1 coordinate 553,017, forward strand.
CAATAGGAAAATTTACTAGCATAAACTTATTCACTATTTATTTATTTATTTTCTCTTGCTAGAGTCTATCATTGTTCATGAATATATGCTAGAAAGAAAATGATTGACATTGTTCTTTTTTTTCTATTTGTGAATTCCTTTTTTTTTGTTTAACACATTTAAAACTCTAATAAACATTTTGGCTACTTACGTAAGATTTCTTTTATATCTACATACATATGAATATATATATATATATATATATATATATTCTTTCTTTTTTAGTATTATGCCCTCACCACCTACTACAACAGCTTATTTCACCCATTTAGTATTATTATTTGTCTACTAGCATAGAACTCTAAGGTATGTTTGATTCTTACATCATGTCCTAACAAGGTCTTATTATATTCACTGATCTGTTTTGCGTGAACTTATTTATTAAAGAAAAAAAGAGATACAGGATACTTGCCTATTTGACATCTGTTACATACGTAGACATCGTTTGTCCTTGATACATTATGAGATCTCTTCGTTCTTTTTGTCAATGCTTTTCTCGTTGTTTAGTCGCTCAAAAGTTTATAATAAATTTGCGATAGAGAAAAAAAAAAGAAAGAGAAGAGACTTCCGTTATTTGTATGTACGTATATCGATCGTGCTCAAGGCAATCGTATCACAAATTGATTGTCGAGATTAATGTCTGAATAAAAGCGACTTTTATAATCATCAAAATTAAAGTAGGTTCCCATAACCGCCTCCGCGATGTTTATTTTATTCTGTTACACATCCTACAGCGACAATGATGATGATGATGATGATTCATTCAGGATTTTTTACTTGACTGAAATGAATTATCGATAGACCGAACGCAAAAAAGAAATTCAGTACCATTCATAATACCGTTATAATTTCGATTTCATTTGCTTGAAAAGAGAGTAGGACAAAAAATAATACATCAAATTTTGCCCGTTCGTTATTCAAATCTAATCCGTAATTTACCATGTCATCTTCATCATCATCATCATCTGGTTTAGATGTTGAAAAAACTACTTGGTTTGTTAATTAAAAATATGAATGAATTAATATGAACGACAAAAAAAACCCAAACTTCTAATATGTTGTTTTTTATTTAGTATAAACATGGATTTCGGTTTATTTCGTAATTTTTTATCGAAAAAAAAACAACCACAAATATCAGAAATATCTACACCAATAAGTGTAACAAAAAATATCCATGTTTCTTATGACCCAAATACGAATACATTTCATGGTTTACCGTGTGAGTGGGAAGATCAAGTGAAAAATTTATTTGCGTATGATACATTATTTTTTGACTTATCTAATCATTGTTTACTTCACAATATAAATTATTTAGTCATTCCAAACCTGAAGACAAGGCGCGCGTTATGACTTGTGCGCTTAAAGTGATTCAGCAAACAATCCGTGAAAGTCGTTAGTATATTTAAATGGAATTATTTTTCTTTTTAGTTTTCTCTAAACTAAATTTGTATTAGGTAACCAGACAAAACATATGCGTATACAAGATACCTTTCATCCAGACGGAATATCATATGAGTCAGGTGATGAATTAAGTGAAACTGAAAGTGATCTTAGATCATCAACAGAAATACTCAATGCTAGTGGGCCATTTTCGTCACCAGCTAAAGATGCTTTTGGTATGGACAAGTATAATAGTTCTTTGTTGAAAATAAACCAAAAAACGTTAATCTTATAGGTAATCGATCTGCCTCTAAAAAATATCCTCCTGGTTTCTCATCTTCAAATGGCAACGCCACTGTAAGTGTATTCATTTTGTTTTCAACAGGAGAATTTTTATATTTTTATATTATTTTTCTTCAGCCCTCTACGAATTTTGTTGAAGAACTCAAACGTGCTACAACACGTCGTAAACAGAGTCTAGAAGTAAGCATTGAAAATAGCTGTTGACATGAATTAAAATCTAATGATTTTTCTATTAGATCTCTAATGGAAGATCTGACGAAGAAGATAACTCACCAGAATCTAGTACCTCAACTAATTCTCGCCCTACTACACCAGTTGCAAATCGACTTAGAGAAGTCGGCGTTAATAATCTTGTCTATCAAATCAATCGTGATACACTTGTCAATGAACCACATGATATCCTTCCAAGTAGCGGAAGTCCAGCGGTATCATCGATAGCAAAAGTTGTTCCTGTTCATCCTACCATTCCACCTCCTATACCAAGCCGTAATCATATTAATGATGATACTATTGCAAATAATAATAATAATAATAATAATAATAATAATAGTGGTAAATACCGTAAACAAGCAGAACAAGCGCCTGAATTACCACCAAAAACTGTTCGACTTTTGGCTACGACAGGCAAAGTTGCATCTCCTATTCATCCAATGATACTCACAACTAAAACGAATCCGATTGTTAATAAAGAAAATCATAATGTCGCAACGCCAGAATCAGAATCGCTTTCAAATCAAACCAAGCTTGTGACAAGGCATAAATCAAAAAATAATCGACGAAAAATGACCGAAGAAGAAGCTATTAAAGAACTTGGTTAGTTATTTTTATATTTATTAAAATAATATTGAAGTGTGATTGTTTTATTTTAGAACCATATGCTGCTAAGGATGATCCTATGTCAAGATTTATCATAAAGAAAAAACTTGGTTCAGGGTATGTATAAATTTATTGTTTACTTTTGGAAACTTGATCTTATACCTTGTTCTATGTTTCTCCTATTCATTAATAGAGCTGCAGGTGATGTTGACTTGGCACTCGATACTAAAACAAATACAAAAATTGCTATAAAACGAATGCTTTGGTCAAAACAACCACGAAAAGAATTGATTGTTAGTGAAATTCGTGTCATGAAAGATTGCCGATTTCGTTCTATTGTTAATTTTCTCGATTGTTATTTACGGCCGAATGAATTATGGAGTATATTATTCTATTGATTAATATAAATTTTCATTCATAAATTCCTCGTTTAGTTGTAATGGAATATATGAATGGTGGACAACTAACGCAAATGGTCGAACAGACCATACTTGACGAAGGTCAAATGGCTGCTGTTACAAAAGAATGTCTTGAAGCACTTCAATTTCTACACAGTAAAAATATTATTCATCGAGATGTTAAATCAGACAATGTTCTTGTTGGATTTGATGGTTCAGGTAAATATAGAATTTAATTTCTGCACAAAATAAATTATTATGAAGAAAAAAATAACATCAATCTATTTTATTTTTAATAGTAAAATTAACTGATTTTGGTTTTTGTGCTCAATTAGCCAATACCGAAAGTTTACGAACAACAATGGTCGGAACACCCTATTGGATGTCACCAGAAGTGATTAAAAAGTAAAATTCTTTAATTTTGTTTTAATTGCAACTAAACATTTTCCACATTTAGACTTAAATATGATCGAAAAGTTGACATATGGGTTAGTTTTCAATCTTATATTATTTACCGTAATAGTCACTTTTGTTTTTAAAATTTTATTTAGTCACTGGGGATTTTAATGATTGAAATGATTGATGGGTCACCACCATATATAAATGAACAACCATTTCGTGCTATGTGTAAAATAGCAATGCAAGAAGAGCCACCAACAATAACTGCTGAATCGCAAGCACGCATATCAGCAGATATAATGAATTTTCTCAAACGTTGTCTCACAATTGATCCTCAACAACGTGCGGATACCTATGAACTTCTTCAGCATCCTTTTATAAAACGTGCAAAACCTCTCTCATCACTTTGTCCTAATATAAAAGCTGTCTGTAAAATTGATACTGATTAAAACGAAAACGATATCATCTTTTTTTCTATTATTGTGGATATTTTTCTTGGCTTCCATATAGCCATATTTTTCTAAAGTCTATAAACATTTTCTCGTTTTTCTATGTTATGTCTATTTGTTGAATGAATGCTTTTTGTGTTTGAAAAGCTATATGCGCGCTTAATGACATCAAACTGGTTAGTTTATCGTATCATTTTTAACTTGTCATGTCTTTGTACTTATTCAATGATAAAAACGTGCTTGAAGGAACATAGCTAGAGATAGGAAAATTTTCTTTCTGTGTTTATTTCTTATTGATCTTTCGATGCTGTGATTTTTATATAACTTTTTCCTCTTTTGTCTTTATGTCATCGAGTACACTCAAGTTACATACGATTTGCATTGGAATCCTGTCCATTATACATATTTCTTCTCTCAAACACGATTCTCTGACAAAAGAGATAACAATTACATATGCACGGTTCATAGCAATTTCTTCTCTCGTTTTTTACTCTTTCTTTTGTATTCTATCTCAATGTCAAATAATGTATCTTCATTTTCCTTGATCTTTTCTTAAGAAAAATAAACTGAAAACTTCAAATACAAAAGATAGGTGACAAAAACTTTTTTAAGATTCATTTTTGTAGATGTTCAGTTTTAATTGGAATACAATTGATGAATCAACGTGAGTTCCAATATATATATTTAAACACAAGATAAATTTATTAAAATACTATATAATATGTATATGTAATTATGTGTATGTGTATATTGGTATTTATTAGATTTCAAGGACATCTGAATAAATATACAAATGCATTTAAAGGATATCAAAGTCGATATTTTGTGCTAGATTCCGAGACTAAATCTTTACTCTATTTTATGGTAAATAATAGATTATTTATTTATTTTGGCTTATCCATTCGTTATTTTCATTTTAGCCCGATGAAGTTCGAAAGAAAGGTCCAAGAGGTGTGATTGAATTAACAGATTGTTGGATATCACCATCGAATGAAGACGATGTTACTTTTACTGTACAAACAGCAAGTGATATATATAAATTTCGAGGTACATTTACAGTCTTCAAGTACATATTTTCTATAAATATATAGATTCCTTTTTCTTTAGCTAGTGATGCTAAAGATAGACAAAAATGGATTGATAAATTACGACCATGTTCTGGATTGAATGCAGCTGAAATTGTAATTGTTGATTGTTTTGTGTTATATTCGATCATAAGAAAATAATCATAACGATAATACATTTTCTCTCATTATTCTTCAGTTTGTTTCTTCGTTATCATCGTCGAAAACTAATTTAACTAATTCATCACAACCATCCAATGATGTACAAACTGATTCATTGAATCGGCGAGATTCGAAGTATAAAAAATAAAATTTAATGGTTGTACTTTTTAATGCTTTTTTTTCTACTTTGATAGAATCAATCATCATCAACAAACTCTAAAAGAAATGAAAGAAGTCATACGTTGTGTAGAAGTAAATCAAAGAGAATTTGTAGAAACCATTGATGTACAGTTTTATGCTTAATTTATGTTATGATATATACTAGTTGTTGTTTTTATTTTATAGTCAATACCAGATAAGAATCAACTGAACTCTCTATCGAAAGTATATAATCTTGAATTTTATTTATACGATTTTTATTTTTTCATATTATTAGGATATGTTATTATTGCGTTCTATATCTCAATCCTGTATTAGTTCATTACAAGACAGTTTGACAATACTGACACGAAGACGGTTTGAAATTCAACATTGAAAAGAAAGACAGGCAAATATAATTGTTTGCTTTCATTGATACAGGACACCTGATCATGAGCCACATCCGTCGTCGTTAGCCCCAACTAATGGAACACAGACATTAACAACAATGCCGAATCTATCTGGCAAACAATTGAGTCAATCATATAATAGTGGTACTAGTGGTAGATCATGTCTAAGTGCTGGCGTATCGTCGCAATCAAATTCACATTCCTCTCTTAATAAAACTGCAAGGTATGAATAAACTACTTGATGAGAATTGTTATATTTTCTAATCAATTTGATGCATAGAAATATTAGAAAATAATACTATGGAAAATAATGGTTCCTTGATCTGACTGAGATCAATATTGTTCCCTTAGTACTCTTGAAATCAGATTGAAATATAATGTCTTTTCAAACCTTTAAATCCTTTGAGAACACAAAATGAATCATTCATGTTGACTCGTATAAAATTGAATTTATTCATTCTAGTAGTGTTTACTGAATAAAGGTTGTGATGATTCATCAGTGTGAATGTGTGTGTGTGTGTTGAGAATGAATTATTATAAATACTAGCTTTTATATAACTCATTATGAGTGAGTAAAAAATGATCAAAATTTCAACGAGAAATGTAGTCGTTACATGTAAAACTAAATATTTGCTATAAAATACTCAGTAAATAACTCTTCTCCTAAGTAAAGAGAGACATACACAGGCCATGACAGATGGCATCCGTAAGCAGTTCTTTTTAATCTTTTAATCGGACGAATTGTATCAACGATTTTTTCTTGTAGAAGAAAAAGTAAAGAATAAATCTTGATAGTACTTTTATTTTTTTCTCATAGTCTCAGTGGCTTAAATCAATCATCTTCATTGAATGATCCCATATTACCAATAAAAAGTTTACGTGGTATAGTGAAAATTTTTCTTCTTTTCAATACTAATTAAAATTTTTTTTACTTTATTTCTTTACATAATAGCTGATGCTGGCACTCCAACTAGTACATCCGAGTCATCACAGTGATTTATTCTTTCTACTGTTTCTAAATGATCAATTATTTAATTAATAATTCTTACCTTAGTTCACATTGAAAACAAAATTTATTTTTTCAAAGAACGAATAAATATGTATACATTGTTTGTTTTTCATTTTTTTCTCGCAATAAACTCCAGCTAAATTGTTTTTTTACTGAATAATATGAATCCAAATTAACTGTCTTTCCTTTTTGTTTTCATCTCCTATTAGATGCCAGGAACAATGACTGAGCATGAGAATCTTTTAAGTCTTGTTTCAATTGAAGTACTCATAAATCAAGTTCATCTTGATCTCAATATAGAATGTCATTTTCCATGTATAGTTTTTCGTTTACTCGATTATCCTGCTGTATCGATACCTTATTTTGATCAATGGCAACTGGAAGAATTTAATGATTTAAAGCGTAATCATCCAAATCTAACATGGCGACAATTACTCTCGGATCAATTTTATGAACTTCGGTCAGCCAATGGAAAATTTAATTTTAAACGTGGAAAATCGTGTTTATTTAAAACTTATTTTAAAACATTATATACACATTTATTAAATGTACCACTTTTCCTTTTACTTATTGATCAAATCAATAATAAAGATGATGTAAATCCAAATACAACACAATTTATTGGTAGTTGTAATATCAAATTGAATGAATTGATTGAAAAATTAAATCAGGCAATTACAAAAAATGGCAATGATATTCCTCTTGTTGAACAAGAAACATTTAATTGTACGCTCTTCAATCTAATGGGTACGCGTATTGGTACTTGCGATGTTGCTGTTCGTTTTTGTCATTATGGTACAACTATTGTAACACATTTACCTATGCTTGATGATGGAGCTGTGGTAAAAACTGATAAAAAGTAAGATTACAAGAAGGAACCTATTTTAGATCCTACTTTATATTTTGTTTTGTTAGAGCTGTGAATGGCAATAAAGAAAAAATAAATGCACCGATATCATCACATCTGCCACCGCCACCGCCACCGCCACCGCCACCACCACCGTCATCATCATCACAACCAACAGATACGATTGTTAAACATATTCATTTTGTAAATGGAAAGAAAGATGTTGGTTTACAATTATCACGTAGTGATCTTCCATCATCATTAACTAATAATAAATCGGCTCAGACACGTTGGACAAGTACAAAATCTCATCCAACTGGTTATGATCATTCCAAAGGTCGATATTTACGTACAAAAGAAGATCCATTACTCGATGATGGATTGATTACTTCGTATCAACCGCCACCACTTTACTTTAATTCGAATTCGGATTTTCTACAAATGATGACACCAACAAACGTGAAATGTGTTGATCATGCAAAGGAAAATCGTCTATCTTATCTTGCATCAATTCCAATTGCTAGTTTTAACGATGATTATGGCTTTGATGACGAAGATGACGATAATAATGTTAAACATCAACAACAACCGAAATCAAAAACTGTGCATAATGTTCGTTTTAATTTGTCTTCATCGTCATTATCCGTGCGACCACCTCCGCCATCAGCTGTTGTTTCTCAAACTAAAATGACATCAAAAGAACGACCATTAGCAAAAGATTTCCTACATAATTTTCCACTTCTTCGTGCACTAGTTGAAGAAGCTTTAGCCTTACAAGAATATGAACAGGGTGAACCCGTATCAATCAAACGTAGTGATTCTACTGAAAGAACACATTCTGCTGAACAAAAACGACAAGAAAATTTTAAACGAAGTTCGACTCGACCTAAATCAGCAGCAAATATTCATTCAGCTCGAACAAAATCTGTTATTGTCACAAGAAATATCAATAATACTCGTCGACTCTATCCACCTCCACAAGACACACGACATTTGTTAGTAACAAAAAATGATGTAAGAAATTTAGTCGATCGACTTTCCAAACCAAAATTCAATAAACGATTGGAACGAGAAATTGCTCTAGCAGAGCATATGACAAGAGTTGATGAAACTGTTTCTACTCCACGCCTTCCAACAAAACCAGTTTATATTCAAGTATTTCGCCTTTAATCTTTTCTTTCTAATATATTAAATCATCTTTTTCTTTTGTTTTTCTTGTTAATAGCCGACCTCTACTCATAAGAGTATAGTAACACAAAAGCCACCACTGTCGTATGGCACGACACGTGCTCATCGATTGTATACCGAATTTGCTCGAGCTCGTCGTGCTGCTTATGAACTTCCAGTGGCTACGCCACCTAAATCTCCAGTATCACCACGAAAAGAATCATCATCGAATGGTCGTATTCTTCCATTGTCACCTCAATTACTGAATACTGGCACGCTTTCACATTTTTCTCTTCTAAACAAAGTTGATATAGATAGCGCAACGATCGATAGAAATAGTATGCCAAAATCATCATCATCAGATCAGTTACAACCAAGAACTGGTCCAAGTATGAAATCATCATCAACAACAAGCTATGATGCATCAAAAGAATTGAATCAATCATCATCGTCATCGGAATCAACACCATCTGAACAGGATCGTCTAAACAATGATAAAAATGATTTAGCATTTTCAATTACTGATGTTACCGATTAGTAAGTTCAATTTGATTTCTTCGATAGATTGTTTTCTGATGAAAACATTTCGTTGTAGTTTTACCGATGGTGGTAATGCTTCAAGTACTCGACCATCAACACGGCAATCGACATGATTTATCTTGTCATAATTTCTGATAATAAGAATATTACCGTCAGATGAATTTACTCAGTTTGATACATGTATCCGTCCAAATAATATACAAAATATTTGTATCCTTTTCTTCGAAACAGTATTTCAAATTTTCTTTTTGTAATGCATAGCTTTTCTGTAGTACTCAGGATTTTACTGTAATGAACGGGAATTCTTTTTTTTTCGTATAAGAAATTTTTCAATAAATTTTAACAATGCTTTCGCAATGAAATAATATTTATTTGTATTGCGTTGATGAATTCACAGTTGTCATTGTTCGATCGAAACCAGCTGCACACTATTCCATGAGTATAATGTACAATACAATTCATTTCAATTCTCAAAAGTATTCTACTAATTGCATTTATCTTGCTCGAATAATTTTTTACAAAGCATTGTTCATTTTGAAAAGAATTTAATAACTATTGTAGCTCTACATATTCACATAGTGTTATGTTTTTCTATTTGTCAATTGATGTGTTTTGCTCTTGTCGTTGTCTACAAAAGAGATATGTGCAGCACTAATATATATACATACAAATGGCTTACATACGTATATACATTAAGACAAATGATGATTGAAAATATTGTCATATATTAGAGTTTACTTGTAAGAATCGTCCGAGCTCAACAAAAGCTATGACTGTTAGAGATGCACCAAAACCGCTTTTCTGAGCACAAAGATTGTAAAGTATCGTCATGAGAACCCCTCAAAACCAGCCAATCCATTGATTTTGATGGTTTAGAAAACGTTTCATCTGTACAATAGTATTCGTTATATTTTTGTGACGATTTAGATAAGAATCGTATTCGAAGTGATTGTGAAAACTGAATATAGAGCTGTATGTCATTGATGAATATTGTTGTTGGACAGAGAGTGATAAAATTGTTGCCATGTTTATTGCACTTAAAAGTCAGCACCTGTTATAGAAGATAAAACCTTGTGATAAATATTTCTTAACAGAACTATGAAAAATTCTTTTAAAATAAACCATTTTCTTTTTATGAATCTTTTCAATCATTCTCGTCAAGTTGAAAGTATCATAATTTTTTGATCAGACTAATTCAACGATATTATTTTCAGAAGCTTTTATTATAGACAATAACATTCTGTTTTAATCATCAAATTTTAAGCCAAAAAAATACCTTATTTTTTTCAGTCGTATTGGTTGAAAATGGCACAAATAAATACTTGATAACGATAACATGAAGCGATTGAGAAAAACGAAACTAATTTAAATACTTCGAAACTCACAGAAAATGAATTTTCCAAGTTCGAAAATTGCAAACTATCAAAACTTTGTACTCATTAAAACAAATGAAAAGATGAAGGACCTTGATTGACTATTTTCGTTTCTTCTTCTTCTTCTTCTTTCGATTGTGTAACTGTTAGCTACCAAGAAAAAACATGATATATATATTGCTTATTATAGTTACGTACGTCTATTTTAAACATTTATTAGGCACTGTAGCATATTTACCAAATAACTAGAGTTGAACAAATTTTTAAGGAATATTTTATTAACATATCACGTTGGACGATGTGTGGTCGCTCAATAGTCGTCCAGTAACGGAAAAGAACAGAAAGAATCCGTCTCTTTATGTTTCTTTTTAAATGAGAAGATCGGAACGCAGAAAAACAACCCAAAAGAGTGCGTATCGGTCAAATAGGAAAAAATATACAAAAAATTTGGAAATGGCTCGTTTATTACAGTGAATAGACAACAATGATCATCTGTTACATTTTTATGTTTTTAATTTTTAGTGTACTTTTCAATTCGATGTTTCGTACGGACGAAAATAATGTGATATTATTATATGATAGCTAGTAAGCTTTTTTAATTGATTTCCATGTGAACGGATTGTTAAGTGTTATTAATAAGAAAAATATGACAATTGCAGATCATTACACAATCACGGACAACGCTCTTCGTTAACACGGACTTGTCTAGTAGTTGAACTATTATGTGTTGGATGTACACGTGAAACTATATCTGAAAATATTTCATCACCGTCAGGTACAGTATTGATATAATTTGATGTTGTACATAACCCCCACCAAATAGAACAACATGAATTATAACGAGCTATTTTATCATCAGCTAATAAATTTGGTATTAAACCATGGCGAAGACATCGACTATAAGAAAATATAAAACAATGAGCTTCTTCATATCGACCAGCTAATAAAAGAAGGCCATGCTGTGATGTGAATGTATCTCTACTTCAATTTCTTCATGTACCAGAAGAAAAATGTAAAAGATTAGTAACCAATGATAGACATAATTAAATACGTTCAAATGCCTGTTTGCTTATATTTTTTTTTTTGGGATAGACTAGGCTTCCGTAAATTTGGCGATCGTAATGATAATTGTGCATTTCAAATAATGTTTATTTGGAGAGAGGAGGAAAAAATTGACTTGCTTAAAACTTTTGTTGTGTTGGAAGTGCGATCGAAAATGAAGCCAATTAGCACAGCAGTGGCCGCAATTCGGATATAGCCAAATATTTAGAAGACGTTCAAAAATTGATTGAAATTGATGATTATTGAATCAAAGGGAGTATTGTGCCATTAGTTGATAGTTTTATTTCGTTAAAATACTTTAGATATATATTTTTAAAAGATTTTTCCTAATGATGCATTGTCAAGTGGCTATAATATAAACAGTTTCTTCTTCATGTCGACTATCTGACTATTTGTGACATCAGGTTTCTTTTATTTAAAAACAGTAAAATAGTAGTTTCAACTCTTTTGTACTCTCTTTCGAAGCTTTACAAGTTATTTTATAGTTAATAATTCTTGTATAAGAGTGACCTCTTGCTTCACTCGATCATGTCTCGCTCCAAATTCTATTGGCAAATCATATCGCTGCATTGTCTCGCAAAAGAAAGGCAACAAAAAAAGCGAAGATGAAATATTTCTTTTGTTTAATATAGAAATCGTCTAATCTGATCGGTTATTCTTCAGTAATTCATTTTGTAGAAAACAATTGAGTTGTTTATCGATATTATGAATCAAGAAAACAAACCACCTTTAAACGACTTCGATCAGGAGAGATTATCGTTTGTGACATTTCGAAAAAAGGTTTGATTTATTTATTCATTGTCTGGTTTAAAAAATCTCGTGATTGTTTATTTCTTAATCAGTTGGAAAACAATAATGATGAAGATCAATCATCGATTACACCCAAACGACCATTGCTCTCTCGAGATCGTGGTGCAGGTGTATTCATCGAAGTTTCTCCTCTATCTGATCGAAATTCTCGTCCTCAACCAACAAAAAGACCATCGTTACCAAAGTCACCTTTGGCAATAGTTAAAAATGTTCAATCACCATCAACGATATCTGTCGGTGAAAGTTGTATGTTTATTATAAGTCCTCCTAAATCAGATCGAACAACAATTATTGATAATGATGATGATTCATATGTACCAGCCTATATTAGTAGAAAAGCTAAACCAGCTCCATCATCAACTTGGAAAGCATCTTTTCCACTTCAAAGGTCATTGAAAGTAACTTCTGAAAACTTAACAGCTGCTTCGGTTATTCCGCAAAGTCAGTTTCTCTTTATTTGCCATAAAAAAAACAATAAACTAAATTCTGTTTTTCTTTTTTTGTAATTTGCTAATGCAGCTCCAGTAGTATCATTTCAACCAGGTATTCGACCACGTGTTCCATTTAATTTAACATCAACAAATACGATTGATAAACAAGCCTATGCTTATACAATATGGTTCAATAGTCTCTTTGCACCAGTTGACTTTATGAGTAGTAATACAACATCAACAACAACGAATCAAACCCTATCAAATGAAACTTCAACTATAAAAACATTAAAAACATTAGCTGAATCAAATCGTTGGTATATACTGCGAGATCGTGCTCGAGAATTATTTACACGTGATGTACAATCGATAGCGACAAAAATTAGTGCTGATATTGATATAGATCATTGCCGAATAAATCCTAAAGTTGATTTAAATTTTTCAGCAAGAACCGTTAGTCGACAATCATTATTAAATTTTATTTCTTCATACAATCGTATATGGTTTCGTCTTGCTATGGAGGTTCTTTTTCCAATAAATATTGAAAATTATCAACAAATGAAATTATCTATTGAACAATATCTTATACAATCGAATGGTAATACATCATCACCATCGAATGATTCTGCTGCAAAAAAATCAAATCATACAAATGCAAAGGTAGCATCAGCACAAATTCGTTTAACAATGAAAAATTTAATTTTAATTATTATATTTCTTGAACGGGCGAAATTATTACGTTTAATTGATAATGATCCATGTTTATATGTACGTGAATCAAAATTTAAATCAACAAAAGAATCAGTTGATATCTTATCACGTGATTTTATTAGTTCCGATACAAATCTTATGCGTCGCCTTAAATTAGCAGGTTTTGAACCAACATATCGACAAACATCATTAGACGAATATAATTATTTAATAACAAGTAATGAAAATAAATTATTTGATGATTTAAAAGATGGCATACGTTTAACACGTTGTGCACAAATATTATTATCATCAACAAATGAACAAGTTGCAAGATTTGATTTATCAACGAAATTAAAATGTCCAGTTGTCAATCTTGTGCATAAGTTACTTAACATTGATCAAGCTTTTGAATTACTTCAAACATATGGGCATGTCAATTTAACTGGAATGTAAGTTATTTCAAAATATAGATGTCTATTGTAAACAATATTAAATATTCATTTTCATACGAAATGTACGAAGACGATTGCATTTCATTTGAAAATATCTTGAAATTTTACCGTCATTCTGGATGTAGTAATTAAAATGAACGATGCCAACGCCTTCTTGGATAACGAAACATTTCTTTTCTTGCATTTGAATGTAATAATTACGACAGATAAACTCTTATCTACCCAAATCGATTATCTATGTTGTATATTTCAGCTTAGAAGTTAGAATTCTCTTTTTTTTATATTTTAATTATTTAACATTTTTATCGAATATGGTATACACTAGTCTAGGTTTCTTTTCTTGGGAGAGAAATTGAACTATATATGTAAATGATTCTTTACTAAATTAATCTTATTAACTTTTACTTTAGTTCTAATAAAGACGTCATGAATGGGAATAAACAACGTACACTTGAATTACTCTGGCGTATATTTACCGTTTGTTATTTACCAAAACATTTATCACCAGTCGTACAATTAAATGAAGAAATTTCAATTTTAACTGAAAATCTCTCAAAATTCAATTGCCGTTCGATAGAAAAACAACTCTTAACAACAGATATAAATCTATTACAAAAGCAACAAATTGAATACACACCGTTTATTCAATTGTTAATTAAATGGGCACAACTTATTTGTGCACATTATAAATTTTGGTTATATGATTTACAAGAATCATTTATTGATGGTCGTGCGTTTCTTTATATAATATCCTATTATTTACCATCGTTATGTGATTATTCTCGTGATATAAAACACTTGACAACATTAGCAACATGTCAAACACGAGATGAACATATTCAATTCAATTTAGAACTGGGACAACAACAGCAACTGATAAATACCTACGAACGAAATGTTAAATCGAACTTTCGTTTATTAGAAGAATGTATTAAACAATTTGGCACATTTTCAAATGATCTGATTAAATATGAATATTATAGTAAAGATGTGCCTGATGAACGCTATACAATTATCGTGTTATCTATGCTTGCGCATGATTTAATTTTCTCCAATAATATTGATAATGATATTGATTATCGTAATCAATCAATATTCGAAGAATTAAAAGATAAATATTCAGAAGATGATGAACCTATTGTTCCAACGAAAAAAGAGCACTATTGTAAACAACAAACAATCGATGAACAACAGATGAATAGTGTTGAGTATAGTTTAAATAATTCTTCTAATCAAACAGAAAATATTTCTCAAACAACAGATACTGTTTCTGTTTATGATGAAATAATAACGACAACGAAACATTTTGATGAAAAATCTCTTAAGCCGTCAATATCATCAACGACAATTAATTTTCCGATTGAAGAATTATCAAGTAAAATTCATTCACTACCTTTAATTCAATCTGAACCAATGCTAACAAATGAAGAAATTCAAGATCAAGATGACGATCAAGTTGAAGACCAAGAGGAAGAGGAAGAAGATACAACAAAAGTAACAATGCTATCTTCATTATCACCAGAAAAGCAAGATTGGTCATTTGTTGAACCACCAGCAGTTGTTTACGATCAAACATTATCCGATTCTTTGTATGCGTCCCTTGAAACCATGTTTACCTATCAAACACCACCACGAGCAACATCATTACATTCGAAATCAATAGTTCATACGATGAATAATGATATTCTGGATCACCTTGAACCATTACTTGAATTAAATAATGAAACTGATGTTGAATCTGAACCGGAGTCGGAACCTAAACTTGAACATGAAGATCACGATTCACTCAATACGGTACGATCAGGTTTATCAACCATGATGAATCCATCTTGTACATCGGTTGCAGCACTAACAACTACACAAGCATTTCATGATTTTGTTCAATTAGAAAAAACAATAGAAAGTGATGACACAAAAATTCAATTGGATAATACATCTCTATTTCTTGTTGATGAAACAACACCATCTGAAGTCGACAGTGTTGAAATGAACAAACTTGATGATGTAAGTTTAATAAAACAAAACAACAATTTCTTTTGAAAATGGTCTATTTCGTTTAGGCTTCATTTGCCGATCCAGTTAATACAAAAATGATTAAAGAAACATTAACACTTTTCTTGGCACATCAACAACAAACACTTGAATATGAAGAATCACTTGCAAATAACAATGAATCTCTTGGACAAACACAAAGTGAACAGCAATCTGAAATTATCGTTAAATCAGAAGCTGAACGTGAATTACATGCAGCACAAATTGTCCAGGTATTTTATTTTTCTATATCCACAAATCTGATTAGTATGAATCATCTAAATAATCATGTTTTTTTTCCCAAAAATAATATTTCCAAAATATTGAAACTTAATTTTTAATTTTATTCTGATAGGCTCATTGGCGTGGTCATCAAGTTCGTGCTGAAAATCAACGTAATAATCATCCAGTCGTTGATATTCTCGACAGAATTCGTTCACATGATCCAACAAGTAGTTCATCCGTTACACTACGCGAACGCATGATGCAAATTGTGCAAGAATATTCTGAAGCGTCATCATCATCTCTTACGGCATATTTACATTTCTTGCGAGATGTTGAGCCTATTGTTGCTTGTTGTCTTGAAATACGTTATTTAATAGCTCAACAAGGTTTATTACGATTATTTTTTATATTAATGAGATGTTGTAATCGAAGTGGACCATCAGTTGTTCTACTTAGCAAAGTATTGAGTATTTTACAGTTATTTACTGTTAAACGTGGTCTTATTATGCCATTGATTGATAAACAAGAACAAATAAAAGATTTTATTATGCTTCTACTTAAATACTATCAAAACAATCGTAGTGAATTATTCGAACAAATTTGTTCTTTACTTGAATCTATTGTCAACGATTCCTATGCTCGAAAAGTAAATATCTACTATTTGTTTTCGGTATGTTGATTTAATTTAATTTAATTTTTTTTAAATAGATCTTGCAATCAAACAAATTATTTACTGATGCCATTGAATATGTTTATAAACGTGTATTCAATAGAGCATCAGCTGAAGATGAAAAATATCGACAACAAATACGGTCAACACCTAAACAATCCACTGGACCACAAACACGTCGTGCCACTTTATTAAATCAATCATCAATTCTGTATCCAACTCCAAAGATGCTGCGTCCACCGGTGGTTCAAAATGAAAATATATTTAAAAAGAATCTTATTTCAATAGAAAAATTTATGAAAACATTTTATTGTGATTGATTCTCTGTATATGAATTATTATGTATGTATATATATATATATATATATTGTAGAGAGTATGACAATTATTTTTTCTTCGTTCCTATTTGTATCGAAGTTGAGACAAAAAAAATGGACAATCAGTTATTTTTGATATTCAATAAAGCAATCTTTTTTTCATAGTAAAATTGGGTAATTTAATACAAAAGTCAGCGCTAGTAAGAGAAATGATAATTTTTTAAATATCTAGAAAATGTATCCTTAATAATCATGGATACTGGTTTCTTTCTTCCATTAAACGCTAAGAAATTATATCAAACTATTCACTGAAGAAATAAGATTCGCAAAGTCGAACACGATTATGTAAGTAAATGATTTTCAATTCATGATATTGTCATGTGTATTCTGATGAAATATTATGTTTGAAAGGTTTCTTTTTCAATTATAAACCTCCTGATTGAAAAACGAAAAGGCAATGAAAACTATTAGCAGATGGCACGTCAAGCAACCAGAATAATCAATGTAGTAAAATCAGTAATCATATATCAAAATATCAGAGCAAGAAAGAATTATATATGAACGAAATAATTATCTTTGATTAAGTTTCTGCGCAAAACGGTGCAATCCATATTTGATTCTATCTTGTTTATATTCATCATTACTCGAATATATTGTCTGTATTAAAGGAAAAAAATGATGCTTGCGAACATGTGATAGATAAGAACGAGATATTTTTTGAAGGATTCAACTTTCATAAACAAGAGTGAAATTTGTAGAATTCATATTCATTCACTATAAGTCGAATTCAATAAAAATTTAATTTCTTTTAATATTACATATGTAATCTGATATTTTGATTTGAACATTCTCAGTTTAATAATACTTAAACTGACTATTTATCTTTCATTGAAAGGAGGATTTCGTTATGATAGCACAAGAAATTGTCTCTATTTCTTTTAGCGTTCAACATATAAGATCGAAGAAGGATTTCTACGTTCACAGTATATGTAGTTACATAAAATAAATACTACCAAGAAGAAGAAGAAGAAGAGTACTTTCACAATATATACTCGACATGGGTAAAAGTACAAAATGACGTGATAATTATCAGGATAGTATGAAACAACGATCTATGGAAACCTCTTATCTAAAACTCAAATCATTATAAAGAAATGTTGAAAAAAGATCATGTATAACTATTCAGAGAGTATAAATCAAAACGATTCGATGACTATATAGCTGCTCATACTCATAATATTTAAAAATTAATTCTTGAAAGAATTGTATCAACGGTTCATTAGAATTTTTATCCTTCAGAAAACTATTGGTTAGTCTAAAAAATTGAAATCTACACAATTCTCTATCAAAATGATTTATAGTGTGTAAAATTATTTGTTTTGTGTCAATCATGTTTTAATTTATCTAGTTTCTTGTTCTTGTCAGCAGGTCAAATAATTTAGTAAAATTTAATTCAGTATACTTGAAATATATAAAAACAAAACTTAGTCGACATCTAACGACATATTATCACTTCCATAGAAAAGAAAACAACCAATATAAACTTATATAATTTACTTTTTGAATTCAACTACGAATTTGTTTAAATGGATAAGAAAAAAGTTATTTTATCACTAGCCAAGCAAGATGATTAAGCTGTTTATTTCTCGAATAAGATCATTTATTGGTCTAATTTCAAAAATTCTATCATCTGCCTATCAGTTTTCCTTGTGGGCATATCATTCAGCTGGTCGATATAAGGACCATTACATACTATAAAATATCTCCATATGTCAAGAAAGTATATCTAAAAATAATATCGATTAAATTGAATTCACGCTGAAAATCTTACAATGTCCAATATTTTTCTTCAAAAAAGTCTTTTTTTCGTTTTATTATTTGTATTCAGATCATGAGCGAAAATTCCAATGTGAGGATGTCTGCATCTTCATCTTCTCATTTGTATAGTATGCCAAAACGAAAAGTACTACCAACTGTACTCAATTTTATGGATGGTTTTCGTATCGTATCAAATAGTAATACTAAATATAATAAATCATCAGCAGATATATTCGATTTGCTACGACGAGCGATAAACGAACGACGACGTATTGAAGTGTTGACACGTGATTGTCGAGGTATATATGGGATACTTGTGGGATGGCTCATTGTTTTCGATAAACATATGAATTTAATTATGTCTGATGTGGACGAAGTATTTCGACGGTTAACTGATGGTCACGATTATCTCGAATTAGGTTCAAAGAGACAAACTATTCCATTAATTAAACGTAAGCCATCTTAGAAAATAGTTTTTATTTTTGCTTACTCATTAATATATTTTAGCCGAAACATCGACAAAAAAGCCTACAGAAGTTACAAATGATTTTCAAACTTTTCGAGCTCAATTAGCGAATTTTTTACGTAATAAGAAAAAACAACCAGTCATTGCTAAGCCACCACGACAAACATTTATTGACGAAGACGACGAAGATGATGATGAGAACGATGACCATCAACAAACATGTGAATGCCACCCTGAAAATTTATTATCGATGGAATTGTTGAGTATTAATAATTTGACTGTACAACGTCTTAGTAATACAACTAAAAATATTGATACTTCATCAATAGAAACTGCCACCATATTACCAACATCAAAACGAGCTAAAGTTCGTTTTTTCTCTAGACATATTCCTAAATTATTTATTAAAGGCAATCAAGTGTGTCTTATTCGTCTTCTGTCTTCTTAATAAATGATTCATAGTTAGAATATAGTGTTTATTCGATGCTAATTATTGATCTATGTACATCAAGATAATCTTATTGGCATAAAAAAATAGCCTAATAATTAGTGTTCCAGTGTCTTTCTTCGATCTTGTTAACGTTTCTACGCTAACATACTGATAACTTGAATGAAGGACATCGTGATAGTAAATAGCTAATTAAATTATTGCAACTAAATCTCAAGAATGTTACAAACGAAAGCTTTGATACAATCAAAAGTTGTCTATTTATCTTCTTTTATAGTTTCTTTGTTTCTCTAAAAAAGCAAAAACTATTAAATTATTATTTTTAGAACAATTTTCAAACTATTAAGTGCTATAGAAAGAAGATATAATAATAGAAAAAATATCTATAAACGAGTTTGGTTTGTTACATAACGATTTTTTTTTAATTTTAGAAATCAATTGCAAACTATAATTTATATTATATATATATGCATAGTTCAGTGCTGAGCAACTCTTTACAATTAATCAGTAATAGATTAAACAGAATTGTTTTTACTTAATTAGCTGACTTTCTAGAATATCTATCAAAGATGAAATTGATATGTGTTATATTTTGATCATGAACAAAAGGGAATCTAATCGAGAAATAAATCGAAAATTTTCTTATCTATTCGAATGTATGTAATATATATATAGATGAATTACAAAAATATCTTCTCTCTTTTCTTTTCTCTCTATTTATATGGATCTCTTATTATTACAAATCATTGAGAAGTAGTGAACGCATCATTTATTGTGATATTTTTGATGATTGTTATGAATAACTACGATGGTATTATTCTTAGAAAAGCAATTCGATCTATAGATAATACTAGAAGAGATCAGGGTGAAAAGACAAAAGAAGAGAGAAGGACATATCAATACAGTAGATTATATTGATTGGCATAGAGTAGAGCAGATCGTCTTATCAATTCGATGACCTCGTTCCTCACAGTAGATACTCAATTTTTTCCAGCTGATGCCAAATTTATACATATATTTTATACATCGAGACGAATGTTCGATGTTGTTGTTATTTATATGTTCATTGCTAGCTCATGTTTATAAGCAATACCTTATGTGGTGGTGCTGTTAAAACATTTTCTTTTCCGTTCATACTTACTTACGTGACTACGCAATCATATCAACACATCCACATCCATCCATATGTTCGAGTAAAAGGAGAGCAAAAGTGTGTTATTTGAATCATCATTGCGAACAAATGTTTTTTGGCCTGCTGGTCATTATCTTCGTTAATACTCATTTCTGATGGGCGCAAAAGAACGAGATATGTTTAAGAGTATAGGCAATAAAGAATATGAACGAATGCATGAGAAAAAAATCCGATGATACACAACAACGATAGATAGAGATGTCTCATCTGCATGTCTGTATCGTTTTCATGCCATATCTATCTATTCATCAATATTTTTTGTATACAAATAAGTAATGAAAAGGCTTCTTCCATCTTTTGTTTCTTGTCGTCGCTCATATAAATGTTCAGTGTAAACTTTGCATACTGTGACATAATCTAGTCTTTCTCTATTTTATGTTCATCGAGTTCTATCTATCTAGCTATCTATCGATCTGTCTATGTTTAGCTAACGACAAGCAATTAGTATGTTCGCTTGCTTTTTTCCTTCTGTTAATCAATCCACAAATTTAAAGAATAATCACTCGTTTTCCCACGTACATAGATGTTATTCCACTTCATCAAATTTATTTTCAGTTTCATATGTATTTCTATAGCATTCTTTTCTTTTACTCATGAAGTCCATTGTTCTTTGTGTGTGAACAGAATTAGTTAATCATTTCCCTTCCTGTACTCGTGACACTATTAGTAGTAGCCAAAGAAAAAAAGAACGATGCATTTAGTTCTAGTATACTCTGTAAAAAAAAGCAAAAGAGCAAATTCTCATCGTCATCATGTCGTAATTCTTTATCGCTGGTCAATGATCGTGCGAAGACGGGCACTCGTCCTTTTTCCTCTTCATCGGTTCCTTTCTCTCGTCTCGCATTTTTTTCACAACTCTACAATTATATTTTTGTTGACCTAGAATAATGTAAGCTTACTTATGTTGGCTACCAGCAAAAAATCAGCACGTTTTTCTTATCATTTCTCACGAGAGAACGTCTCCAAATGATATCAACCATTCGGGTTCATATTGTACTCATAACTAGGACCCAATCAGACTAGAAAAAGTCTAAAAGATTTCGTTCCATTAAACTTTTCTTTCAAAGTTATGACCGTTTTACTAAATTTTCGACCTTGGACAAGGAATTTATAGAAAAATTCAATGAAGGAATTTCGAACTGAAATTTTTCCTAACAATAGGCCTCATCGATGTTAGAAGGTTCCAAAAGTTTCAGTGCAAATAGATACACCATTCTCGAGCTATTGAATATTGAAGAGAAGTCAATTTACGGCATTTTTTCTGAAAATGGCCGTTTTCATCAATATTCAGTATTGAAGAGAATGACGCATCTGTTTTCGCTGAAACTTTTGGAACCTAAGATCGATGAGGCCTCTTGTTAGGAAAAATTTCAGTTCGAAATTCCTTCATTGAATTTTTCTATAAATTCNACATGGTTATTCGTATTAAAAAAAAATGAATTCCAGTACTTGATACAATTGATCACATCTAATCGTATATTCTCTACTGAACAGTTGATCTAGCGTCTTATATCAATTTATATCTTTTATGAAACAACAATATATATATATATATATATATGTATATAGTAATTGTTCATATCCCTTGAGCAAAATACATATCGTTGTTGTGTAAGAAAAGAATGAAAGAAATCAAACAGAGACGCATCGATATGTGATCGATAAAATGAAATTAAAGTAGAATTTACTTCTCACTGTTTGATGTAATAGCACAATTAAAAATGAATGTGAACACTAACTATCATTATCGGTTTTCTTTTCATCTGTTCTATTTTCAAACTCATGATATTCTCAACATTCACTTCTATTCTTTTCTTTTCTTATTTGGTCCATTAGCCATTTTTAAATATATCATTTCATAAATACGCAAAAAATACGATTATAATCATAATCACAAGTGAAAATGAACACCACTATATAGACGTCAAATGAGAGACTACTAACTGAATGAAAATAACATATTTTTTTAATTAATTTTATCTAATCGACTATTTCATTTAGATGTCATTGCGTAAAAAAATAATTTTTTTGGCTTATTTGATTTTTAATTAATTATGTGTATATTCTATGTCGATCTTATTTTTAATTATTGACGTTTTTCTTATTTTTCATACAGGTAACGTTAAATATATTCTTTGATAGCATCAAATATTTTCGCATTTGATTCTAATACTTATTTTTTTACCCTTAACTAACAGTCAATGTAATATGTTTACTGTCATCGTCGTCATCCAGAAAAATAATCGATAGCCAAACAGGTAATGAAAATGTCCTTGACTGTCAAATTAATAGAACACGATGGACACTCCCCTCAATTCTTCAATGGTATCGTTCAATAAATAATTATACAATACCAATAGCTAGTCAATTTAATGATTATCCTGTTCATATCGAGGATTCATTTGTTAATAAATATAGCCTACTGTCAAACGGTTCGTTAAAAATTGAAAATATTGAATTAAATGATAATGATACATTTGAATGTCGACTGATTTTAATCGATCGTGGTTTACTTGATGTAAAAGAAAAATATTTTCTAACGCTTCGCGTGAATGGTATAGTTGAATACGCGATCGTCTAGGTTTTTGAAAGATGAAACTTTCATTATTTTTGTTTTATTTTATAGAACGTCCACGTTTTATTAATCTATCGAATTCAATACAAATTGCTGTACAATATTCAACAGTTAATTTAAATTGTCAAATTTATGGCATTCCAAACCCAACGGTTACATGGTATAAAGTTATTCAAAAACGAGAACAAACGATTGATGAAGAAAACTTACAATTACTGTTAGCAAATAGCCAATAGTATGCGTATTCTATTTCTTTCGTGTCTTTGTTTGCTTAAAGGGGTCTTTTACTTTTTATTCGCTACAGTTTTACACTTCAAAATGTAGATGATAGTATGGCTGGTAAATATAGATGTGTTGGAAAAAATCGACTTGGCTTCATACAAAATGACTTTCAACTACTCATTCGAGGTACTTATATAAAAGAATAAATGTGGAAACATCGGATTTACATTCGATTGTTATGTGTACTGCAAAAACTGAGTCGCTTTATATAAGTTGTGAATAATTCTGAGAAAAACTTTTCTGTACCCCCCTCCCCCCAGGGATGGTCTGG
The DNA here is from genome assembly GCA_905331475.1 of Rotaria socialis. NCBI lineage: Eukaryota > Metazoa > Rotifera > Eurotatoria > Philodinida > Philodinidae > Rotaria > Rotaria socialis. The sequence continues at coordinate 577,254 of CAJNYU010000181.1, forward strand.
TCAATAAGGACAATCTTTTCGATAGCTCAGCCATTTCTTGACGGATCCTTCTCATCTTCGAACTCGACCGAGATATTGATGAGATCATTCTGTGTACAAAATTTCATGACAATTGGATGAGGCTTTCAAGAGTTATCGTGTTAACGGACGGACACACTGACCGAATCTAGAGTGTACTCACTTTTTGAGTACACAAAAACGAATTCATCTTTGTTTGAACGCTAATTTTGTCTTTTATAAAACAAAACAGGATCTATTTATTGGCGACATTTTCCAGAAAATCGAACAGTTAAAATTAATGATAGTATTACTCTCAAATGTGAAGGTCAAAGTAGTGAACCATTACAATATCAATGGTAAAAATCAATTATAAATCAAAACAGTATAAACTATCACGTCCTTTTAATATAGGTTGAAAGATGAGGTTTCTCTATCGGATACGATCTCATTACAAGATCGTATACGTACCTACAGTGATGGTCTTCTGAGTATTAATAATATTGAACCTTCGGATCATGGATCATATGTATGTAAAATTAGTACATCGAATTCGACAAGTATTCGTAGTAAACAGGCTCTTATCACTGTTAAATGTGAGTAAAACTATTTTGAACATACATCTTAATTGTTATACATATTAAAAACAAAATAACGAATAATTAGATCCGCCTATTCCATCACTTAGCCGTCAAGCAACTAATATAACATTAATTGAAGGGTCATTAGGGGTATGTCCATGCTTACTTGATGCATATCCACCAATTCAGTCTGTTTCTTGGTATCGCAATGGAAGATCTATTCGTATCGAGTCGAAAGGTAAAAATAATCGAAAACAAAATTCAAAACATTCTTTTTATGAGTTATGATTTATGATTTATGTACATAAGGCGGTGCGTATACTATCAATTCTGAATATTCTTTACTTATAAAGTCAGCTGACACGCGTGATAATGGTGAATATTTTTGTCGTGCACAAAACTCAGAAGGATTCGGTCGTGACAGTACACCATTTTATGTTCTAATAAAAGGTTTGAATTTGTTTTTCTTTCCTATTCGTTCTTTCACTATAAAAATATGCCGATTTAAAAAACTTTTAGAACCAATTCAATTTATTTCAAAACCAGATTCTATTTATTATGTTAACGAAAAAAGTCAATTGATATTGCCTTGTGTGGCCGTTGGTAAACCACAGCCTACGATTAAATGGTTTAAAGTAAAAATAGTGTTTATTTCAATTCTCTTTTTCTTGTCAGAAAAATATATTTTAACTAATTAGGATTCAATTGAATTAGAGGAAATAAATGAAAATCTAACTTTGGAGTACATTGAAAAAACTGACCATGGTTTATACAGATGTCAAGCATCCAATGAGTATACAACAACAAATACTAGTACTTTTATAGTTGTTGAAAGTGAGTTATTCTTGTTAACGTAATTATAGAATGTCTTCCATAAATGAAAAGATCGTTCAAACTAATAGAACTTATTATAACTTGTTTATTTTCTGTCGCAGCTTCTTATGCCCCTCAATTAGAGTCCTGCAGGAACGACTTTTATTGTTCCCGTAGTGCTTTTATAATTTATATTACCAGTTCACTTTGTGAGACTAAAATAAACAACTTTTATGTCGCACACGAGTTTACCGTGTTAATACAGGTTTCCCAATGTGTTCTTCGATAAATTTAGAACAAATTTTGGGTTGGAGGCTCATTGGATTAACCATAAAACTAAAGATTCTCATTTTAAATATACATTCTTTTTTCGATGAATCCAGTCTATATCGATTTTCGGGAATGTCAATTTTTAACGTTGTTCCCGTTCCCGTGTCCCCGTTCCCGAAGTCGCAACGGGAATTTCGGAAAAAAGTCGTTCTCGCAGGGCTCTACTCTAAATGCCTTACATATTATAATTATTTATCGAGCTTCGTTGAAAAAGGCGAATTCTTTTGAGGAAGATGCCTGAAATTTACATCGAGCCCGTTTGCAGCAATCATATTACTATTTCTCATGGTTTCAGAAGTTTGAAAAGTTTATATTGATAAAGAATAAATATTTTGGCGCAGTGTTTGTTGTTGCTATTCGAAGTATACAACGATCGATGCAGACATAACTGAATACAACTGAAAGAAATCAAATTTTGTTTTTGTTTAAATTGAAATTAAAATCCGATAAATCTTCTAGTCTATAATGATTTTTATGATGAACATCGAGAGACATATGCCCAGATTTCATATGACATTCACAATTGTACATTTTAATGTTAACTAGATGAGACAAAGATAGTTTTTCAGAAATAATTGTGAAAAGCTATTTTTCATTCTAAATACAGTTATATGATAATAGTAACTAGATGAATGTAGAACGATTGACTATCTTCGAAATCATGAAGGTCATTTTTATTGAAACAATATGCATAAAAGAAATATTTTTTGACTGTAATATAATGCTTGCTTGACGAAATTAAGGAAAGAAAAAGAAAATATCGACGTTTTAAGAGAAACCTCTCTTGTAAATGAGACCCGTGTCAGTGTATATATCGACTATGTGATGAAAGAGATGTTATCGGTTAATGATAGCGAATTACAGAGTGTAAACAAGAATTTAACAAAATAGAAAAACAAAACGAGCAGCTACCAATGTAATTACAGTTTAGTAACCATGTACTAACCGAACAGACATTCTTCTCTTTTATATTTATATAATATCATATAAATGATTTATGATAATCTTGAAAGTTAGCATTTTCGCTCATCGTAGATCAACAGATACAAGTAGTTGCTTGAATTACCGTGTGTCAGAATTTATGAAACGTGGAACACTAAATTTAAAATGCATGATTAATATCTCTTTTTCAATATTTTTGTTCACTACTAGATATAACACCACAAGCACCTGTGAATGTTCAATATAAACAAATTTCATCGAACATTCTACTTTCTTGGGAACCTGGTTATGATGGTGGTCGAATTCAACATTTTATTATATGGTATCGTGTGATAAAAACAAAAAAAGGACATTGGAATCAAATACGTGTATTGCCCAATAATGCAACTGAATTTCTTTTATTTGATTTGACATTACAACAAACATATGAACTAACAATTGTAGGTGAAAATGATTTTGGTTTAGGGACATTCAGTCCCATAGTATCAGTTTATATAAATAATCATCAAGATCTATCTATTGGATATTTTTATTATTCAAATACAACAAATTTCGTCCGACCATTATCACCCACTGGTCTTCATTTATCATATTCAGGAACAAATCTTTATATAACATGGAATCATCCAAATCCGGTTGAATCATCCATAAAAATTGCTTATTATGTTATACAATGGCGTTCATCAATTGTTTTTAATAATCAACAATCTCAGCAATCAATTGTTATTCAATATCCTAGCCGCTCATTTACATTAAAAGATATTAAGCAATCGAAATATATCATACAAGTCATATCGTATTCACAAGAGGGAACATATAGTACTCCAATTGAATCAGATATTCAAATTCGTATGTATTTTTATTTGATAATGATGAGCATCAAATTCTTATACAGGATTTTGTTTTAATTTTGATCACAGAATTCAATGCAATTCTTGCTTATCGTGGTTCACGTCATCTATTAGTATCGATATTTTGTTTTTTGACTCTATTAACAGTTGCAACACTATGTATCTGTGCATTTTTTACCGTTAGATATTATTATTATCGACGATCTTATCCAAAAGATCTGGGCACTGGTAAATTTTAAAAAAATTAATTTTAATTATTTTCTGATACAAAATGAATTTATTTCATAGATTTGAAGTTACTATATTGGTGCTGTCCTTCAATTCAATCGAGGTATATGAGATTCGAATTGTTATAAACTTTTTCTTTTATCAGATTGATATTACACGAATAAGTAATATCTTGAGTAGAGTGTGACGATTTCTGATATAATAGATACTGTAGTAGAGTTATTATGTATATATTGTATTAATATACTAAAAAAAAGGTGCCATATGTATTTTCTCCGTTCCTTATACACTATCTCTCGTAGTATAAAATGTCCTTTAGAAATAAAGTAAACATTATAATAGAAAAATATGCGATATAGGAATAAATTGAAGATTGAGCCACAATAGTATTATGTTGCAGTGAAAGGTACATCAAAGATGCTATCACAAAGTTCATATATAAGAGTATAACAAACGGGAAGTGGTATTAAAACAATTCCTTTTATGGATATCTCGACGTATTAGAGAAGAACAAACTAAGAATGTCTTTTATTGATTTAGTTTGAGAATAAGTAACACATTATACGTTCTATTTTATTGTTATATAGAGTATTGTTAATTTATTTAGATTAAATGATTGTTCTCGTATGGAACCTGATCGATATAATACAAATCTTCTTACATCAAATGATTCTCAAACATCGCCAGTTTATATGGCTCAACAACAAATTACAAGTCAAACAATTGCTAATTCACTTCGATCATCATCACCTTCAGATAGTTTTAATGATTCGTCTGTATCTGTAGCTAAAATTTCAACAATTCCACGTTGTCGTACCTCAACATTATCAAACACAGTAGTTGAAACACCACAATTAACATATCGATTTATATCAACAGAAAATTCTAATGTGGTAGTATCATCTCCTCTTACGTTTGCTGCAGTATCAATAACTAATGAGGATAATAAAATGACTTCATTTTTTCAGCCCATCTCTGCTGGAGATCTATCCCCTGTGTCTTACGGTGAAATTGAGGGTCGTAAAAACAGTTCTCGTCTACCACTTGAAGCTGTACCTGAACTAAGTGAACTTACTCTACCCAATAGTCGATATAGTTTTACTCCATCAGTGTCGTCGACAAATAATGTTGCTAATCAATCGCATTCAGTTCAACCTAGTCCTGTTCTTATTACATTTGATTCTAGTTCTTTAAAACGTCGTTCATAAGAAACACATATTTTCTTTCATTTATCCAGATTTCATATTAGCCTCTATCTGTCAGATTCAATATTTATCACATAATCTCATTTTGTTGTTGTTTTGTATTTCACTCGAGTCTCAGTTCATTTCATTTTTCTTTTCATATAGTTCTTGTAATGCCGTATCTCATCATCATTTTATATTACACAATAATAATTGAAGATGGAAACAAATACATATATATCATATTGCAATAAATGAATCTACTGATGTCTTTTTTCCAATTCTAGATAGTTACTCATACGTTTATTGCATAATGGCCACATCGCAGTAAGTAAGAATTTTTATTAATGATATTCTTTTGTTTTTTTTCTTCTTTGTACAACGAAAGAAACAATATTTTTTCTAGTTCTCATAATAAGAAAATTTAGCAATTTCGTTAATATATTAAGCATAGCTGAATGGTAAATGGATTTTGTATAATGTGTATTGTGTTAGTTATATATATATTTTTTTTAAATACTTATTTTCAACAGACTATTCGACTAAGCTTTATTTAAAAAGTTTTTACATTTTTACTTAGTCCTGAAGAAACCGAATTGGTAACAAAGAGCATTAAATTGGTTCCAATCGCTCAGATCAAATCTGCTAAGAAGCCAATATTTTTTCCTGTCCTCTTACTTGCTCTTCAAGCAATTTTCATTGTTTTGTTGGGTGTCAATGCTGAATATGGTCATGAACCAGTGACTACTACGTCTACAACACATTTATCATCAACATTTCGATCAACTACTACTTATCCAAATGGAACTATTGTTCAAATCCACCATGAAGAACCAGCAGCACATCGTGGCATTACAGATTTTTATGCGATGTTTCAAGATATTCATGTTATGATATTTATTGGTTTTGGATTTTTAATGACATTTCTTAGACGTTATGGGTAAATATGCCTAAATTTGATTTCGTTTTTATTGAATGATAAAAGAAATAACTAATACAATCTATGCGTATTTTTAATGTTTTAGTTTCAGCGCTGTTGGCTTCAATTTTCTTGTTGCTGCATTCGTGCTTGAATGGGCATTGATTGTTCGTGGCTATATGTTTGACTATGATATGAAAACAAATAGTTTTCCTATTGATGTTGAACGAATTATTGTTGCTGATTTTGTTGCTGCATCAGTACTTATTTCGTTTGGTGCTGTTCTAGGCAAAACAAATCCAACACAATTGATTATAATGGCTTTTATTGAGGTTTTACTTCAATCAGCCAATGAATTTCTTGGGCTTCGACGTTTTTGTGCTTTTGATATTGGTGAATCGATGTTTGTTCATGTATTTGGTACAATTCATAAATAGAAATAAACAGTGTGTGTTGCACTAATTTTCTTTTCTTTTGTACAGGTGCTTATTTTGGTCTTGCTGTAGCATTCATGCTTTATGATCCAGAATTAACATCAACCGAAGCATCTGAAAGAGAAAAATCAGTGTATCATTCCGATCTGTTCTCTATGATTGGTACTATATTTCTTTTCTGCTTTTGGCCATCGTTCAATGCTGGTGTAGCCGCATCAGGTGATCCTCGTCTACGAGCTATTGTTAATACTTATATAAGCATTGCATCCAGTGTTTTACTTACTTATATATGTTCGTGTTTATTTCATAACAAGAAAAAATTTGACATGGTTCATATTCAAAATGCAACATTAGCCGGTGGTGTTGGTATGTTCGAATGAGAAAAGTTTTTTTTTCTCTAGATTAAATTTTTATTGTTTCATATAGCTGTTGGTACTGTTGCTGATAAAATTATTCGTCCAGTTGGTGCAATGATAATTGGCTCAATAGCTGGTGGTTTATCAACAATCGGTTTTTGTTTTATTAAATCTAAACTTCAAAAGTTTCGAGTCCATGATACATGCGGTGTTAACAATCTTCATGGTATGCCGGGCTTACTTGCTGGTATTTTTGGTATTGTGTTAGCTTTCTTTCCTACTTTTTCACTTCATGCCGATAATTTACTTGGCACATGTTGGCATGGAGAAAATCGATCACATTTAGCTCAAGTTTGTTATCAAGCTGCTACATTAGTCGTTACCATTGGAATTGCTATTGTTGGAGGTATAATAACAGGTGCTATACTTCGTTTACCAATTTTAAATGATGAACGCCCATCATCTTATCACAATGATCATGTGCACTGGGAAACACCAGATGATTTTTATCAAGACGCACATGCTTCTTTATTTCCAAGTCATGTAGAAGAACATATATAAGCTATCCAAGAAACATTTATTCCATACATTCATTTTAACATTGACAAATTATTCTATTTTAGTGATTAGTGAATAATAACATAGAAAGTCGTATTATGAGTTTGGATATTTCTTAATAGAAGAACTTTTTCTAACTTGCTCTAGTAGTATTAGTGGGTGATATGTGTCTATTCTATTTTTTTAATTTAATTTTTAATTCTGCCATTCTTTTTCTTTGAATAAATTATATTTATGTGATATATATATATATATTGATGGTTCAGTATATATTTTCCGAAATCAATGGTAATATAATCGAATAATTTACTGTTTTTGATGTATTCTAAAGGAAAGAAAATCAATTATTTTTTTATACGACAAACAAAGATAATCAAAGTTTATGGAAGAAGAGAACTTCATGAACATAAAGCAATTCGGAAAAAAGCAAACATTATTCAAAATATTTTCTATGAATAGTAAAACAAATGGACGTTTAAATTAATCTGTTTTCAGTATAAATCTATTAAGTTTTGTCTGTAAATTTATGTTTATTGAAACAATACGGTATCGCATTTTCATATAATTACTTGTCATTTTTCGAATGTTTTCTTGGATTACTCTCGGTTCGTCCCCAATTCGTCCCCTCCGCACTAATTGACTCTCAACTCGTCCCCCAAAAAAATTCGTACTAATTGGTGACTAATTTGATAAACAGANGAATTTTGTGGGGGACGAATTGAGAGTCAATTAAGGGGGGTGACGAGTTGAGTTAATTGGTAATGGTGACCAACCGAGAGGATCCCGTTTTCTTTGATTTTTTCTTAGGAATTTCAAATAAGATTGTGTATCAAATATAATTAATTTTTCTTTTGTTGTAACACATCGTGATTTCTCTTCATTGAATATTCAATTATTCATTAGCATTGACATTTATCTATTGATTTTCAATTATACAAATCAATGTAGTTACAGTGACAGACACGCATCAATCGAGCAATTAGTATATTACTTCCAGACAATGTCTCTATCATGTTGATCATTCTAAATCTTGCTCATAAGATACACATTGCAATTGCTTACAAAACAATTACCACCTAATGTTATATTGAATAGCATAACTCTTTTTTTAGATATTATATGACCTAGAAAGATAATTTGGGCTTGCCCATCTTATATGCCAAATATATAAACAAATGTAAATATTGTAAGCAAAGTACAAAAGAAGCAAAGCGGCGAGTTAAGTTATTTGTTCTCGAAGGATAAGAATGATTAAGTCATGTGCAGTATGTGTAATTAGTGTTAGTTATGAAAAAATGTTTCAAATTAACGATTCTAAAAGTAAACTTGAAATTTTCATATCGTATATAATACGTAAAATATGACTGTAAACTAATCGAACTTTCTATCCGTTAAATATTAACATTATCTATTTATTTCAATGCTTTTTGTCATGGACAAATTCTAAAATACTAATTACTCGAGTGAAGATTTTTTCCAGTTCGTTAAAATACAATATAAGAAGCATCTGAAAACAATTTCTCGAAGGAAGATTTATGAGTCGATACAGGCAAAAGAACTCTGACAAATGATGTAATTAAGAGGTAGTTTTCTGAACTGAAATGCTTCCAGACATCTTCAATGATTTGTGACCGTTTATTGTCAGTAGAAATCATCTTAGCGGCGTTCAAGAAAAAATAAAATCCTATATCAAAAGTCTAGAACAATAAGAATTCGGGACAATTCAATATGAAAAAAAGAGTGTTTAGAATGCAGTAGCTTTTCAATGATGGTAGCTAGTTAAAACAATAACAGAATTCTACTATATACAACTATTTTTCTTTGTTGAGAACACTCTTTGAAAGTCTGTTTGCTGAAAATAGTTTAGTTTCGATTGAATAGTGTGTTTTAAAATTACTAATTTTAAGTTTTTATGCAACTTTTTAGGAGAGATTTTCTTCTTGTTTTGTAAATATGCACGTGAAATTATATTTGATGAACTATTAAGTAGAATTAATATGAAATCTTCAACAAAATTTTGTCGGCGAACATTTTCTTCAACTAGGCAACGTAACTCGATAGTTCAATTAACATATATGTGTTGATAAATGAAATGTACAACAATAAATCAAGTTAAAAAGTCGACTGATAGATTAATCTTCTTACGAAAACTCTCGAGAAAATTAGAGTTCAAACTATCATGCAAGATAAGTCTGAGAAAAGGTGCATGTGAAACGCTACAGGAAAATAATTACTAACAACACGGAAACTTGTTCTTTGGCATCTGCAATCAACAAACTTATAACATTACACTAGTGTATTTACATAGACGTCTTGATCACTTAGTCTTAATCACTTGTTACACACGAAGTAAGAAATTCTATGAATAGGAATGATAATTCAAAAGAATGCATTATTTTTTTTTCTGTAATACACCAAATTGCACTATACTATAATTTCTAGATAAGTAATGTTAAACTTAAGTGTTTATTTAGCGAACAATTAATCAATACATGGACGATTTTAAAATTCACCATGTTATTAAGAAGATCTTTACATCGATTGATTCTGACAAAAAAAACAATCCTAATAAAAAGAAATACTGATGTTCATGAATATCTAAATAATGATCGACGCAAAAATATTCATAGGTCGTATGTGTAAATGATAGAGAGAGAGAGAGAGAGAGAGAGAAAAACATAGTCAAAATATACGAGATATCTCTTGAATTTTATTGTACTGAGAAATTAAGCATTAAATGAAAGAGATTTGTTGTAGGAAATTATCACTAAATTCAATAAGGTTACTATGAAATTTATCGTAATGCCATAAAAAAGAATTCATTTTTATTATTCGATTTATGTTAGACTATGCTTTTTTTGAATTTCACAGTTAATTATATTAGTCTATTTCTGAGATTATGATATTCTATTCTATTGAACAAATCATGTAATCAAGTACTAGCAATAACTTGCACGAGCTATTTCAGAGTAGCACATTCATTTTTTAAGTAGAACTATTTAAAAAAAATGACATTCACGTTAGACTTTTTCTATTGCAGTTTATCTGAAAATCTATAATTTTCTCTCTATGAATGCCGTACGTACCTTTCTCTATACATCTGTTACATCTTTTTTGTGAGTTTCCGCTTAAAGGACGTAAGAATATCTAACCAATCATGCTGCTCTACTTAGTTCTGAGCAATTGTGAGAACGAGAGAGAAGAAGAAACTTGGTAGCATTGTGCTCGTTTACTTTACATCGTTTTTTTTTCTTTCACTAGTTAGATGTAAAATGAAGCACTACGCTTAGAACACATATTAAGACTGATTGTCTTGCTTATTTTCTTCCTTTTTCTTCTTCTTCTTCTTCTGGGCATAGCACGCACATAGATGAAAGACGAGAACGAGTATTCTCTCTATTCTTTTTTCAGTGGCCGATAGAATACACACAAGTGGCTACAATAGCGATGACTTTTTCAAGAAAAAGAAGTCTGCTGCCAATGTGCCATGATCAATTACTAGAGGACTAGTTATTCTGCTTGTTTTCTATTATAAAATATTTGAAGGGTAACAAATAAATATCATACAGATTTAAATTAAATTATTTCTTTTTTTAAAATTTCAGATCAACTAATGGATATCAATTCACTCATGGGTCGAGCCTCGACTATGATGTCAGGCAAACGAAACGACGATAGTATGTGTGATCGACTTAATTATCGATACACAGTTGCAATTTTGATTATTTTTGCTATCATCAATATGAATCGTTTATACACAGATCAGATAAAATGTTGGGTAAATAAAAAAAGATCTCTAACTGCAATTTATTATATTTATTAATCTATCAGTGCATTTGATTTTTATTTGAAAATAGGTACCAGCATTTTTTACGCCTAACTATGATGAATATGTTCGATCGGTATGTTTTGTTCAAAATACCTATTATGTTAAACATACGGATAAAATACCAGCAATTTATAGTAGTAAAAAAGAAAATGAAATATTATTCTATCAATGGATTCCATTTCTTTTACTTATCAAAGCATTCTTATTCTATGTACCACGCATGTCATGGAATACATTTGGTTTAAAAAGTGGTGTACAAATATCTGATCTTGTTGAATCATCTTTTGATTATAAACTACCGACAACAGATGCAAAATATCGGCAAACCTGTTTGAAATATGTTGTAGATACGATTGATGATTATTGCAATGATCATCGTCGGCAAGTTAATGCACGAAAAAGTTTAAATAAACTTCAACGAAAGTTAGCAACTGGTTGGTGTCTATCAGGAATGTATCTTGGCAATTATCTTGTTGTTCTATATACAACAACAAAATTAATGTATATTAGTATATCTCTATTACAAATATTTATATTGAGTTTATTGTTAGGATCTAATTTTGCGTCTTATGGTATACGAGTTATTGATCGTTTATTTCGGGGTAAGTTTCGTTTTATTTTTTTATCAGCTGATTCGAATAAGAAAACCAAAATTTCTCTTATTATTTGTTTTTAGGTATTAGTTGGGACTCAGAAACACGTTTATTTCCTAAAACAACATTATGTGATTTTACAGTACGTGAATTCGGTCATCCAAAGCAAGCTCATGAATATACTGTTCCGTGCGTTTTACCACAAAATTTATTTAATCAACAAATGTTCACAACACTTTATTTTTGGTATGCTATTATTATTCTACTGAATATTGGTGATTTTTTCCTATGGTTATATACGATATCTCCAAATAATCGTCGTGCTTTCATTTCTAAACGTCTTCATTCAAAAAAATATCCATTAACAGACAACACAAGTGATCAAGAAAAACTAAAAATTTTTGTTAATGATTATCTTGAAGCTGATGGTTTCTTTATGTTAACATTAATTAAAGAAAATAGTTCAGATTTTGTTGCAACAGAAATTGTTTATCGTTTATATACAGAAAAATTTCTTGAAAACTATTTCAAAGAATCAACTACTATGTATGATGCAATAGATACGAAACTAGTAGATGATTCTATTAATAATACTAAACGGCGTCATCATCTATCTTCAATGCTTTGTTAATTTGAAGTTTTTTTTGTTTTGTTTTGTAGAATTTTATTTATATTCATATACATATCTATGTTGTTTTCATGAAAAAATTTTATTTTCTATTCACTGAATCAAAATTGAAATTTCTTCTTAGTCAACAGGAGACGATCCAAAGGCCAACAGACAGACAGACAGACAGACAGACACTTAAAGCAGCAGTAAACATTGCTATTTCATAAGTTTTATTATTAAATGTCATTTAGAAGTGTCAATTCGGGTGGAATAGCGATCGTACTCTTATTGATATTCGCATCTCAAAGCAAACAACTACATATCAGATGCAAATTATGCACTCTAGATTAGAACTGAAGCAAGTCAAATGACTTGGGATTTGATACTATCTAATTATGATTTTTGATTAGATGTGAGTGTAGACTCAGTCTCAAGTAACCGAAATCTCAAAGGACTTTGTAAAATCAGATACAATCAACAACAGTCTGCTGAAATAGAAACGAAAAATAACTAAAAAAACCCTATTGTTAGTTTAGATGAAATTCTTACTGTTTTAATATAGTCTTCGAAAAATAGTAGAAATATTTTGCATTTCTATTATCACTATCGACTCTTCAACTACTCGTATGGATTAGATGTAAAATCTACGCCGTTCTTCAAACAAAAATTTAAACACAGCACTCTTGACTTGAAATTCCAGTGAAGGTTTAATTCTTTCCATGGTTCAACGAGAAATTATATTTTTCGTTGGAAATATTTTTTTTCTGAAAACGAAAAGAATACTCCTTTTTGTCGAATACGAACAAAAAATGTTAATTACAAGAAGAAAAAAAATGGCAACCGAAATAATAATACTCGTTTGACAAAGAACACTAATTATAAGAAAGAATTTGCATTCGATATGATACTTGTTTGTAAAAGAACAATAAATACAAGAAAAAATGTTATGCTAATAAAAATGATTGTGCCCGGCCGAATAGTTATTCCAAATAATTTCACACGTAATTCAGCTTTAGAAAGAAATAGTAGAAAACCATCAAGTTCACCGGGTGTAGCATTATGATATCCATAGACACGCATTGAAAGGCTGATACGATAAAACTTATCACATTTAGATGTTACTCGAGCTGCCTAAAATGAAAATTTCACAGTATGAAATATAATTATACAAAAAAATCCAATAATCTACTTGTGCAAGACAAAAAGCAAGAATAGATAACCAAACCAAAGTATAAAAAGATCGATAAATCCACATGTCAACTTGAAAGATTTGATTGACTACCAATAAGATGAACCCTTTGACACAAATAAAATAGTATATAGTAATATTCTAATGATGTTTCTTTTAAATCTTCTTAAAATTATATTGCACATTCAAGTAGAAAAACCATGAACTACATATCCAAATAAATCTGTTCTATTTCCTCTAAATACATCAAAGTTTATGAAGAAAATGCAAGCATGTTATTACTTCATGCAATTATAAATTAGTTGATACTTTTAGCAGAAAAACAATCAAGAATTTTTTTCTCATTATTTACTCGTTTGAAATTTTTCTCTCGAAATATATTACTGGCACATAAATTAACTTATGAACCTTTCAATATTACATCGAGATTTTACAAATGTAATAATGATGACCTTACAAAATTGATATTTTCTAAGGTAAGATATTCATTCGAAATAAGATGAGTTATTAATTTTTGTCTCTCACGAGGGAACATTCCCAAGTGATTCGCACCGTTTGGTCTCATATTTTGCTCATTAGATCCTTCCTATGAGAAAAATATGACACCAAACGGTGCGAATCACTTGGGAATGTTCCCTTGTCAGGCTTATTGAAAATTTATAGCTTCATACCGAGTATAGAGCGTTCAAGAAAGAAAATAATTAGTATCGACATCATTCTGGATGCTGAACTATTCAATTGACTGATTGATGTTGCAAGATCAAGAATTCGTTTCATAGCTTCAAGAAGATGTATTGAGTTTTCTTCTAAACGTATTCGAATCGCTTTACAATAAAATAGAATCATTTCACAGTGACACGCATAATTCATAGCAACAGCCATATGAATACAATTCGAAATTAGAAGACAAATAATATCAATTGTAAAAAGTGCATATCGCATCGGTTTTCTAAATAATCACAAACAAAATGAAACATAGAAAATCGAATAAATTCCGTCAAGATAAGCTCACTCTGTTACGATCTGAAGTGTTGTTTCACGAAAAATAAGCGTATGGGCAAAGTCATTCATAGCATTTGAAAGAGCATGTGTGGCTACAGATACGATCACCCATATACAACCAATCAATAAAAATAACCTAGTCAAACAAAAGTATAGAAAAGTTAAATTTCATTTTTTCACAAGTCAATCTTAGCTTAGGTATATCGAAATTGCATGTATTTTTCAAGCTATATTAGATTTCTAGTAAAAAGACTCGCATAATCTTCATTCCTATATCAAGATGTTTTTCAGAGATATTCAATTGATAAGATAAAAACCTAATTCATGTCACCAAAGAAAAATTGTCTGTAAGCCATCGTATTTTATAGTTTTATCTTATTTTTATTTCAAAAAAGCATGCCATGCTTCAGGGCATGACCGAAACCTTGCAATTTCTAATTTTTATCCAAAGTAAAAATAGGACAGGTTCGATGCCTTGAAAGGCACTCAAATATTCCTCATCTATTTATAGCATGTGTTTTTATTAAGTAAATATAAAAATGCTTAATTCTAGAATAGACTATGTCAGTTACTGAAATTGTGACATGTTCCCTCATTTTCAATTAATTCATTGCAATAAAGATCTCTCGAGAATTCTCAGTTGTGCATGTACAAGTAGAAAACTATAAGCAGAAATGAGTTCGAAAATGTTTAGGTTGTCCTAAAAGAAAAACAGCATATCTCGTTAAACAAAATGCGGCGTAAGTCTTCAAAATATTTGGTAATCAAACAGGCGTTGAATAATAGAAAACAAATCAAGCCTCGGGTTATCTTCTCATGCATGTGTTTTTCTGATTTTTTTTGTAAATGTAGGTTTTCTTTTGAGTACGATCGGAGTTGCTGACTTCATATAATTATATATACATAGATAGATGTAATTATCAAATGTTATACTTTAATCGTCGAATAGCTCGATTTGTACCAGAGAGACGAACATTTTGATCGGCATGAATAAAAACCTTTTCAAGGTAACAAAAAAAAAGAATAAATAGATACAATACAAGTGTTGTAGAAGTGAATGATTATAATGTAAATGAATCTTACTTTTTCCATCAGAGAGTACATAGGTTCGCCTTCAGTAACACGAAAATGAATAAAACCAATAATGAAAGCAACACAGTGAAAGATATCAGGTAAAATGTAAGTAGTAAATATATGACCACATTCTGCATGTGCATGTATCAAAGTCAGACTAGCATTTGTTGTATGTGGTCTAGTTATGCCAGGTTGCAATGTAGCCCAGGTACCTGCTGACTGATTTTTGTGTAAACTTGTTGTTAGGTCATGTTCTGTTGGTGAACTAGTCACAGTAGTAGTTGTAGTTGTTGTCTTCTATTTAAAAAATATGCTAAGGAATTTAATCAAAAACACACGAATAAGAAATTTATACTTGTGTGTCTGTTCTGACATTGAGTTTTCCTTGGCAAATTATGATTTCATAAGTATAATTAAACAAAAGTAATAATAATATAAAAATCGGATAAATAATATTGATAATACGAAAGAAAACTGATGAACGTTGCCAACTGTCAGCACCAAATGGTCTCCAACCAATCTAACGATAATAATAAAAGAGAACAGAGAACATGATTTGATAATTGTTTAAATGTGATATAAGACTAACAAAGCACAGCAACTTTCGAAATGGATGAAGTATTTGTGTTTTACATCTCATTAAACTAAGTGTTGTTGAATTTGAGCAATTGTTATCAAGATCCGAAATCTTAACAAAATTAAAATATATAATCATTATAAAAAGCATACAAATGCACATAGTTCTATGTAATATGGAATAAAATATTTTCTGTTTTTTTTAATTATTTATTCAAATCTTTTATAGTCTAGATCAAATTAGAAATATGTGACGTAATA
Organism: Rotaria socialis; assembly: GCA_905331475.1. NCBI lineage: Eukaryota > Metazoa > Rotifera > Eurotatoria > Philodinida > Philodinidae > Rotaria > Rotaria socialis. The sequence goes on from CAJNYU010000181.1 coordinate 593,581, forward strand.
ATTGACTTACTTCAACTTTGACACAGTCAAAATCATCGTCAACATTTGTTGTTTTATTTACATTATTGTACGAATAATTATTTATCGACACCACCAATGGCTACAATAAAAGGAATATAAATAAGTATAAAATGTTTATCGCTATTTTTAATTTGTTAATAACTTTTGAAGAGCAGACGGAGCTTGTAGCCATGTTTTTGACAAGTTATTGTATATTTTTATTTTAATAGAATTGTTCTCGATTTAGCTCACTTTATCTTCGACTATTTAATGAATAGAGTTGTCTTATCATATCGTTCGCAGCAGCAAACGAAAACAATACGAAGAAGAAGAAGAAGAAAATGAAATATAAGTAAGACACGTTTGTTACTCAAACAAACAAACAAAAAGAATTGTTTTATAAGAGAAATGATGATGAGGTTTGCACACAAATCGACGTGTTGCTTTCATATTGACCTTGAATTTGGCCCTATTCCCTGTTTTATTCGTTCTTATCTACATCAACGCTTAGAAATAGATAATATTCGTCACACATTTACAGTGCACTGTATAACTGTATATTGTCTTTTATTTTCATTTATTTATTTAATTCATAAATAAATAATATACATATATATATATTCTTAAAAACCATAGTAAAAAGAAAAGTAAAGAAATTCTTAAGTTAATCATTCAATGATGCCAAATAGCGATTACAAATTGAGTAAAATCTTTTTTTATGTGCCTGAAATATCTCATTCGCGCAGAGATTTATTCATTTACTCGAACGATTTATCAATTTATTATTGTTATTACAAGAAGATACGACAGACGGTGTTGAGATGTTGCTATCAAATGACTAAACGAAAAAAAAAAGAAAGAGAGAGAGAAACGCTATTCCATCCGTATATATCTAGATTAATAATATTTTCTAAAGCTTAAGAAGTCATGTTCGCTATCTCATCTGTTAATCCATTTTTACGGTGGAGGACATATATAAGTCTATCTGCAAATGCATGAGCTAATGTTATATCCTTGTTTAACCATAACAAGAAAAACAAGCAATCAAGCATAAATAAAAATAACATTGACATATTCTAGTATGTACTTATTTTCTTTTTGTTAAGAAGACAACACTCATAATGCTTTTTTCTGACACTTATATTGTATCAACTAAAAGTAATAAAATTTTGGATCATCACATCGAGTAACATTACGTACAACTCATTGACGTCATAACCGTAATCAAAACTTCTCGTTTCTTTGTTGCATATAAATATCTTTCAGCACCAATTAGTAGACCAGTAGAAAACAAACTTATCTTCATACCATATTACTTTTTGTATAGACTTTTTCCTGTCATTTTCTGTCAATCAGGCGGTATGCATGTATATAAAGTTGCTTGGATTCATAAAACTTAGCCTTCATTTGTTGATGAGCAGAGAATTGAATTATTTGTTAGATGTGCAAAGACAGAAGTTGCCTAGATCAGGGTCGTGTGCATGCATGTACGTAAACAAAAGGACGAGAAAGAGAGGCCGACAAGCATATAGAATAATCAGTAACGGATCTGTTAGCAGCATAAAAAGATAGAGAGAAAAGAACTAGACAGAATATAGGAAATAGTTTCATAATTACAAAACTATCATCGCATTTCTCTCTTCTTTTTTTAGTAGTTTGACATCTTTGGATTTCGTTGACAGGCTTTTAGATTGGCAGAAAATAGAAGTTTATATTTGGCGTCGAATTTCGAAATGGTGAATGGTGATTGTCAGAGCATTAGTCGTGCTCTTCTTGATAATGATTCACAACATTTAAACAACGGTATCATAAAACAATCAACGTCATCGTTGTCTACTAAATCATCAACTAACAATGTCCAAAGAATATTGCGAAGTACGATGTCAAATGCCAGTTTAAGTCGATATCGATCATCTTTTCGTCGAGGTAGAATAAACTCTGGACCTGTTAATTCACAATGTATATCTCCATCTTCATTTCCATTATTCCGTCATTTTTATCTTATGCGAAATGCGTTCACAAGAAGACGAACACGTGAGTTACCTAATAAAACTAACGAATCGGATGGATTAGAATCTACTAAGAAAATACACTCATCATCACGTATAGAAATTAGTCACGTACTTACAACGATTTTTATTACTATTGCAAGTGCTGGTCTTCTTATATTCATGATTTTTCTTGATTTGGCCTATTTAAATGATGCCATGCCAAATCCTAGTAATCAACCAATCATTAGTCCCAGTACTAAAAATAACACTTCAGTTTGCTTTCGCCATCCGAAGGTTTGCGTAATGAAAGGTTTAGTAATTATTGTATTTATTGGCATTACTGTAACATTATGTTATACCATATTGACGTTATATATTCGTGCAAGACGTCATTCACGTTTATTAGAACGTAAAACAGATGAACTAGAAAAAGAAAAATGTTTGACAGAAAAATTACTTCATGAAATATTGCCACCCTGTGTAGCCAAGGATTTAATAAATGGGCGGAAAGCGCCTGCAGAATACTATGAATCAGTGACTGTTTATTTTTCAGATATTGTGGGTTTTACCATTATAGCAAGGTAAAGATAATATTATAATAGTATGTTTTTAAAAAAAAAGAAATTTTGTCTCTAATTAATACAGTATGTGTTCGCCAAATGAGACTTGTGATATGTTAAATCGACTTTATTCTATATTTGATTCTCTATTGGAAAATTTTGATGTTTATAAAGTTGAAACTATTGGAGATGCTTATATGGTTGTTTCGGGAGCACCGAAACGAAATGGTGATAAAGTAAGTTTGTTGTTTATTCAAGAAGAGATAATTACATAACTATGAACTTCTGTTGTTTGATTTATTTAAGCATCCTAATGAAATTGCAAACATGTCATTAGCATTGCTACGTTGTAAACAACAAGTACGTGTACCTCGTACATCTGCTCAACTTCAATTACGTATTGGAATTCATACGGGTATGTTAATATTGTCTACAAAATTCATAGATTATTTGGAAATTATTTTAAAAAGCTTGTTCTCTGCTATTTTTGTTTTGATAAAAATTTAATCAAGATACATTAGAGCTGTAGGAAAGTTTTCGTGTATCTAAATGTAAATCAAATAGCAAATATTGTGGTAAAATCAAACTAGAAAATCTTTAATAGTAATGCGAATGTGAGTATTTTTAGTGTGTTATTATATTCGCGAATATGAGATTTAAATAAGATTTTGCATTACCGTTCTTCTTTTTTTTATTATAAAGTCTATATACGGAGAAAAAAGGTGTAATTACTTGGTATACATTTCTTAATAATCTAATGAAAAGTAGAAGAAAAATACTGCTATGATAAATTTGTAATTTGATATTGATATTTTTCTTGTCCACATCATACTGTTGATCGGTCTCGCTACTTTCTTGTAATACCCTAGTCGTCGTAAGCGATATCCTTGTATCGGAATGGCAGCTTGAATGGCTTGTCATTCATCACAAATATAGATATGAGAAAGTGTTTTAGTTATTATGACTTGAGAAATTCTTTTTTAATAATACATTATATAATAAGAACAGCTTTTTTTGGCATTCACACTTACATTACAGTTACACATGTCTACAGATTTATAGGCGGTGAAATTACTTGCCCGAGTGCAAATATTTTACAGTTATTGAGAAACATAATATGACATAAATGATATTTAATCGCTAACAAAACATCGTCAGAAATGATGATTCAAACAACCATCTAGTTTTTCATTAATATTGTAAAATATATCTTTTTCCTTGTTTATAATTCATAGGACCTGTATGTGCCGCAGTGATTGGATCTAAAATGCCTCGATATTGTATGTTTGGGGATACTGTAAATGTAGCTAATCGAATGGAATCAAGTGGACTACCTGAAAGAATTCATTTGAGTAGCGATACATACGCATGTTTGATTAATCGTGATCAATATACATTTGAAGATAGAGGTGAAATCGCAGTCAAAGGGAAAGGCCACATGCGTACTTATTTTCTCTTAGATAGAAAACCAATTCAACATGTATCAAAGTCACGTTCAAATACATTAACTAAACCTGAACGCGAATCTCTATGACGTTTTGTTTTGTTGTGATACGAAATTTTATATTTTCTTGTATCTATGTACTATTGTTCACTTTGGTCTTTCCACTTATTGTATATGTTCACAAACGTTTGCTTTTTCGTGAATATTTAATCAGTTCATATTAGAAAAGGTGAAATCTCAATGTTGAACGCTTTGTCAAATTATTTAATTAAAATACTTGAGGTAATTTCTGTCTATGAACTCACAAGGATTGATATTTTATAATGATAGTTCGCGTATAACTTGTATAAAGAAAGTTTTCGCATAAAAATGTTGTTAAAGAAAATGAAAACTAACCAATCAGTATGCGATTTTGTATACCTTGTAAACATACAATTGATATTTGCCATTTTGAACGAGTCTCGATCCGATGAAGTACTTTTCATTGCGAATAATTTTTCCATAGATAGCTCTATCTGCGTGCTTAACTTTTTAGATCGAAACGCAAAAATTCTTTTTTTGTATCTTCTTTTGAAAATCTCTGATTAAAGCATTAAAAAAGTACTATGCATTATTTATATAATTGTATATATATATATATATATATATATTAGAAAAACTAGCAGTACCACAATACTATCTTGCATTACATTTTTTTTGAAAGTCGTCCATAGAAGTTCATTTAAATGCAACCAAGAAAAATAAAATATTTGAAGCTTAGCTTTGTCTAACATTTGACAACAGATAAACTCAACACGTTTGATTAAATAACATCTGATGAACATACTTCAGGATATACAACAGTAATTCAAGACTTTGTAGAATAAAGTTCAACTTTCTATTAATAAATATTCTAATGAGATCAGCTGAATAACATAGGCGATGATCTCTGATTATTTAAAAACTTGAAAAGAAGCTTATGTTCTAAAAATTCTTTTCGTTTCACATCAATAAATATGTATATATATGATATCTTTCATCGATGAACAATTCTCAATAGTGAATACTTTCTTTTTGGAAGTACCGACAGTATTTATTTAATTAAAAGAGATTTTCCTTGGCATGCAAATATGTTTTCTTTTGGCTTAAAACTAATTTATTTGTTGCACCAAAATTGACGGTAGAAAACGAATAGAAAGTTTTTAGAAAATAACAAGTTCAATATATCGATTATTATGATTGTTCGTCTTTCTTCACAATTAATCTGTTATATATGCCTTTTCTGTTATTCTTAAATTTGTCGAATGATATTTTCAAGTAGTTTGGAGTTTGATTGATTGTAGAACGTTTAATATCATACTATATTAGACTTCATTGACTAGACTAGAAATCATATGAACTATTAACTAGAGCGATTTCTCAAACAATTTCTTATTACATGTAATAACATGCTTACAGAATAGCGAAGCTGTTAGTTGTTCGAATCTTGATAATTGAAAAGATCGTTCGTAGTACTGTTGAAAAATATAAGTCAATATGACATTTCTTAGAATCGAACTTTACTCTGCAGATTCGTGTTAAACAACACTTCATTTTTGTTTGGATTGAGTGAATTATAGTGCAAATATTAATATTTGCTACATGAAACTTTCTGTGATCTAGATATTAACTTTTGATTCTGATGCGTATCAAAGATATACTCTAAATGAAAGAATATAAATGAAAAATAAATGAACTCAAGAATCTATGAGTGCATCTCTTAAAGAAAGAATTTTAAATTTTCTTTAATGACTCCATAAAATAAGTCATTTTAAATTAGATGGTTTAATAAATTCATAATAGAATGATTTAGCTTTAATAATGAATTCATTTCCTAGCTACGAAAATACAATTATACTACATGCGACAAATATTTTAAAAAAATCAAAAGAATACTCATCCAAAGAACATGAAAGGTGATCTTGTTGATAAAAAAATCTTTTTTCTTTTCATTGAAAGGACATGGAAATAGTTTTCTTCGACTAGACAAACAATATCATTCACAGTTTCATTCTATTGTGGAATGCTTTCTTTTCGATTCAAAATTGCTTTTTCTCTATACATAGAACATACTCGGCATCACTTCATCAAATACCTGAATGTTTTCTAAATTGTTCTTTTTCGAATAGCCAAGACAATATTCTATTTAGGTAAAATCTCTTTGTTGTTCATCGTAAACGAAGAATGGAAATAAGCGTATACATCATAGTCTTTCTAGTCTATTTATCATCGGTGTAGGAAGAACAAAACCTCGCTTGTTACATTTATACAACAGAAACATGTTTTCTGATAGATGCAAAAATACATCTCGTCACTAGTTTTATTGATTTCATGGTCTGAAGTTGATTTGTGAAAGCGTATTGAGAAGTTCAAATAATCTTCATGATCATTTTTCACAAGATTAATAGACCGTCTTGATATGAAAAAATAATACTGTCGAAAATAACTTCATCGTTTTCTCGTAAACAATTGGTTAACAAATTGATATTTAACTTTTAATGTCAAGATTCAAGTAATTACATGCACTAATAAAATAAACACCAATGATAACAATTAGAAAAAACAGGTATTAGCCTCAAAAATATTTTTAACATATGCGCGTAGTGTAAATAGTATTTGTTTTTGCTTCACACAAGATGAAGCCTCGACGAATTCCCTCCGATCCTTCTTGATTGATCGTGCACTAGTAACATTTCAATACTATGAAGTTTTCTGAATATGTTGAAGCAGTATTGAAGAACCTGAGGTTAATTTTGCTGTCAGCACTATTTATGACCACCCCTTCGGGAAATGATAAATAAGCAAAGATAAAAATACATTATCTTACAGTCACAGAATGTCTTGAAGTTTTCATGATCGAGATCTAGTCAAAAATGAATGTTTTAATCTTAGCATTACTCTTGTGCTTATTAGCAACTAAGTTTAATTCAGAAACCAGACCTCGTTAAATTCTGCTTCTTGATATAGTCTTTCAAGTAAACAAACGATAAAATGTGTCAGTAATAAATGCAGACAGAGAAATCTACTTTACGCGATGGAAGACGCGTAAGCACCAAAGCAACATACAGATTTCCTTTTTCCTCGAAAAACAACATTGCTTTTCTAAACGACGTAATGAAGGAAACCATCAAAGATTTTCATACACGTCATGGAAATACCAAATAAAGAATTAGATCGTTTATATGAAAGAACAGGCCTGGGAATATCGTTTCAAATATTGATCCAACTTTTGAAAGTTCAGACAATAATAATTTTTTATTAAACAGTTTCAATACATAGAGAAGCTATTTCAGTAATAATGGAATTAAAGTTCACGATGACTTTTACTTTGATAAAAATTCCAAGTTTATACAGTTTTCAATAGTAACTAGTTGATTGGCTGCAATCGATTCAGAGAATGTTATTAAATTGATCGCAATCGTATCTATTTCTTTATACACTACATCGCTTAGATTCTTTCTATTTTCTGAGAAAGACGAGAAACATAAAACTTGCTTGACGCACACATAATTATCGACATACATGAAGCAATTTTTTTTATCAATAACCTTCTCAATAAGGGACACAATGGGAAGAGAATAAAGATTTCAACATTAAGATACACCCAAATTGTCGCAGCAGCTGTCTACATCGATAAAGAGTATATGAGTAAATTAGACATTTTTTCAGCAAATGTGTAGTCATTTGTCAGTATTATATGGTAAGTCAGTAGGCAACAATAGCTAACTAAAGATTCAGATTTGTTCATTGAATTCTTTGGATTTAAGTTACACGTCATAAGAATATTTTCGATTAGATTCAATTATAGATCTTTGCCACCAATAAAAGTATTTTCAAAACGTATTTTGTTTTTTTCAACAACGATAGACTGCATTTTTTTCGTATGGCTTGATTATTATTAAAATAATAAAGGTTGGACAGTTGAAAGAAATTGAAATCAGACCGACTGTGAATGAGCTGTAGACTAAATAAAGTTCAAAGCGATATCGTATAAAATTAGCAAATACACGGTTTTTCTCTCTATAGAGACACGAAAAAGTAAATATCTCTACACGAGTGCATTGCTTGAAAATATTTTCTACTATGTGGCATATTAGTTTTCTATGCCAGCTTTTTGTCATATGTAGGAGTGGACGTTGTTTATTTTTGTCGTAGCACATAGAAAAGGAAACAGTAGTTGTCATAAAATGTCGGGAACAAAAGTATACAAACGGCTAGATATATGGACTAGTGAATCACACGATTTGATATAGTGACATCAGCTTTACGACAAGGTCTATTTTACACGTTCTCTGCTATCGTTCTCTCGTGTCTATAGAACATTTTCTTTGCATATGTTTCAGTAGAAAGCGATATTTTCTTCTTATTGTACATCTTGGAATATAAGAACGATACAAGACAGATACATAGAATTCAATATCAGCGGGTTAACCTAGAAATACAATAGGAATCAACAAGCTAGTTTAAAGTCATTCTAATACAAGTAAAGCTGTAGCGTAGATATTTCAAAGCAATAATTGTACAAAACAAAACCATTTTTAATCCACTCGTATACATCAACATATATAGGGAACATGAAATAGTATTTCATTTTCTATCACATTGTTTTACTTTAAAATAGTCTGTATTGAACTTGATCTATTTCAAGAGTTTTCAGTGCATTTCTCTTTTTTCTTAATGAAGCCTTTTATCATTTTTTCTATTGTGAGTTATCTTTTTCTCTAACGTACCGTGCTTTGTCTAACTTCATTCGATTGAATTATTTTCTTACCCATGTAAAAAAGAATTGGATTAATAATCAGATTAAAATCTATTATAATCGTACTATCATAATTTTATTTTAATCAGTTTTTTCAGCGTTAAAAGTCTGATTTGTTTGAATTTTAATCGATTATTATAGTTTCGTAGGTAATCAATTAAAATCGATTAAAATAAAATCAAAATAATCTGTCTTTCAAGGCTGGAAAATCTGATTGAACTGAGATTGTTATAGTGCCATGCCATTAAAAGAGATTTCTAATCGCATAAAAATCACTTATAATTAGATTTTTTGTGATTTCTTTTTACATCGGTAATGAAGAAAGCTGCTCATTCGGCGGAAATATTAGTGAGCAGGCTTGTGATCAGTTTAATAGATAAATAGGTAAATCAGTAGAAAAATAGAACACAAAGTAATTTCCTTCGGTATTTTTAGAAGTTTTTTTTTCATTGAATACTAATAATACATTCCACAATATTGGTTTACTCTTATTTTTATTGGTGAAAAACTTTTACTTGAGTACGCGATAGAACTATAGACATCGTTGATTTCTATCTTTTGTCAAACAGCTGGAGAAGTCAAAAATCTATTCACAATTTTCCCTTGCATATGCTTTAAGATTTTTTATTCTCTATTCTGTTTATCATATTTGACGGAAACATCTATTGAATAATTTCAACCAGCGTGCCACCCATTAAAAAAAGAAGAAGTAATGAGCACTTAAATAGACTACAAACTAACGACTAATATGATGAATTGTCTATTAAATAGATTTTAAATGAATACTGAAGAGTAGTATTAAATTAATCAAGCATAACGCTTGAAGGTGAAAACACTTTGACATTCGTTCGTACTTTTTGCGATCCTAAATACATATAAGTGTATGATTCGATATGTGTTGTAGTATCATTTTATTCAATTCTAGAAAACATGTTTTACCACCGTAGAAAAGAATTCATTTAATAGAAAGACTAAGAAAAGTTGAAAAGTAATGTAAAATAGTCATTGAAGATCTTACATAGTGAATCTGAGGAAAAAAAGAATTCCTATCTGTACAATAGTCACTATAAGGTTAATGAATAAATAATGTGCATTTGTCATGTTGTTTACATATGCAAATTGAAAGATATTATCAATTAGAGTTCGTTTCGACTTTCAAACCTAAGATTTGATCAGTCTCATACATGAATAAAAACAAATCAAAATTCAAATACATACTAATTGTCACCAACACACAAAACATGCAAAGCTTCGATAAATTTTTATTTAGCATTAATAAGAAAAAAAAACTCCGCTTGATTTATGTTTCTCGCGCTGTCAATAATGTGCAACTTTTACAATAGCATTCGTAACAATGAATTTCGTTCGCATTCTTTTTCATGCATCGTAGTTAACAGTAGTAATTATATAACGATCATAGTTGTACGTTATATGCATTATAAATAAGACCACTACTTGCATGCATAACTCAGCTTAGCAGAAAAGCATTCTGCATGAAATTCTAAACGATCTATTGACAATAGATTATTATTAGACGAGTGTGTGTACGATACTCATTAATCTATAGTAATATCTAACGATTGCGGCTGCATGTGTTCGACTTAATCAAACTAATGAATCATATTTGAGTAACATTTATGAATAGAGATCAATCATTTTGTCTTTATTTTGAACAAATCCTAATAATCTAGATCTAAGATATTACTTCTTTGTTTTTGAAGATATTTTCCAGCAGAACATATGGTATTATCACTAAATTTCTTTTTAAAAAATCATATCAGTGTAAATAATGAAAAAAGCATGTATGTCTGGAACGAACGTGATGTTTTTATTTGTCAACTATAGTTCTAGGGTTTTAATTAGATTTATTTATTATCGATCTAAGTACGTCATCTTATTTTTATGTGTCCCGCATGCTTTTATCATAAATAATTTTCATCTTTGAAGATATTTATTTTAATAAGCAAACTCATTTATTCTATAATATTCTATCAGAATTAAAGTCTATATTTGTCTAATGACTTTAAAGCATATTTTTATTCTTTGACTTTATTTATCACATTCTGATCGTAAAGATTAAATTCTCTAAATCAGAAAATATTACAACAGGCATTTTGATAAACTCGATATTTCATAGTAATAGATAAATAGAATGTACAGCTTATCAGGTAGTATACAAATGTTATCAGCGGTATTTTCCGTATGTTAGTCTCACTAGTTGTATCAGAAAAAAAGCTAGATATGTTTATCGCGGACCGTAGTTTCTTTTCTTTTCTCTTTTATAATATAGAGATCGTTTTGCTAGCTTTCTTTTATGTGGAAGAAGACATACGTCCTCAATACGATCATTACTTTTCTCTCTCTTTTTCTAATACCCTAAAACAACATGAGAGAGAAATATTTTATCCGTATATATGTATAGTTTCTATAACATCAGAATAACTAACATTTTCAGTAGACAAAAATAAAAACGTCCAGCTAATGAAAAATAGCGATCAGTATAGTATATTCTAAAAACCGTTTTCAATTATTATTCAAAGTTCATGGAATGAATGGTTATTTCGTATTGTTTATTTATTTAAGGTACTATTCGCTGATTTTACTCCTACGCAAAAACTACATACAAATAAACATATGAAATATGTGCGATGATCTAGTGCTATAATCTTTACTTGCATGCTGATAAATAAGTCATATTTGGATTACTACAATTCTTATTATATCTGGAAAGACAGACTTAGTATCGTTGAAAAATCGCGTATTCTAATCAGAATTTATCGATGTCATAATCTATAATCGTTACAATAATATTACTATGATCACCACAATGACAGACACCTCGGCTGCAAAGAAAGCATCTATTGAACGAAAAACAAAAATTTTACGTATCACAATTGCTCTTACTGCGCTTTCATTTATTATTTTTTTAATAACACTAACATCAAGCTATTGGATAATTATTAGTTATCCATCGGAATTTTTATCTACAAGACAAAATATGTACGTGAGCCGATCTAGATATGGTATTATTTGGGAATGTATAATCGGTAGATCAAAACTGAATTCTACCTATGGTGAGTACCAATAGATTTCGATACATCGCTCGCAGTCTCGTTCTGATGTAACTATTAATAGATTCGAAAGATTGTAATGCATCATTAACAGCTGCGTCATTTATTATTAAGAGAAAAGAAAACTTTCTATTAATTAAGTGTTGTCTAACATATTATTATTCTATTTAGAAACTAGATGCTATTATCATCAAAGTCAAGTTCAAAATGCCTCCGTACCAGCCGAACAAACACTTGTCGGTATGATATCGTTCATATTTATTCAAAGTCAATTTCACGAAAAAATTGATACGTAACACGATATTTTTTAATTCTGTTTTTCTTTTTCATTGTAGGAATGATTCGTACAATGCTTTCATTTAGTATTATTTATATGTTGCTTGCAATCATAACATTTATTTGTGGTTTGTATAGCATTCGTGATTATCGATATACCTATAAAAGATTGACAGCCATGATTTATATCCTAACCGGTAATAATTCTCTTAATCATATGACTGGTTTTTACTTTAAAATAACCATTTCCTTCTACTGTTTTTTTAGCTGCATCGCTTGTTGTTTGCATCGAGGTATTAACTACAATATATCGTCATTCAAATCAACATTTACATTATGTTTATCCCCCGGGTACAAAATATTCATATGGAGCTTGCTTCATATTTGCTTGGATCATTTTTATCCAATTGCTTGTATCGTCCTGTATCTTTTTTGCTTGTAGCAGAAAACGAAAAGGTACATTCGATGAAGCTACTGAAGAAGAAGCGCTAGCCAATCAACCTGTGAATCTTGGTCGATAAGTTTACTCTTAGCATTTCATGTCATTCAATTAAGAATTGATCATTGAAAATTATACAAAGCACGAGTTGCATTCTGTCTTCTGTTCAATAATATGTTTTTTTACAGAGTGAAAACTGTGACATAAATAATCTGAATAAATCTACTAATCTTTTCGTTTTTTTGGTTTTTGGATAATCTTGGTCTTTAAATATTGTTGTGTTTATTCAAAAAGTGCTCAACATAATTGATTCTCTGATTGTTTTTGACATATAGAAATTGAGGGAGCAAGAAATAAGCTACAACTAATTGTATTACTTGTACAATTTAAAATTTTTATAAAACTGTCCTGTGATGAGCTCACAAATTTTCAAGTCAAACGTTATCAAGCTATTTTATTGACAAAAAAACGACGGCCACCGATCTAATAAATAGGTTATTTGACACATTAAAATGAATTCTTTTTTTTTGACTATTCTGTTTATTCACTCGAAATCAAATGTTATTCAGGTTTGTGTAATAGAAAATTATGATATGAGATTTTGTCTCCATAATTAACAATTTGCAATTTACATTCAATATCAAACTGATACATGAAAAATAAAATTTACAATAGTTTGAATGACGATTATTTCACTGAAAACTAATCAGTATCTTGCTTCATTCAAAGTCGATGCTATCTAGCAGATATAGTATCTGTATATTTAAGTAATAATATAACAATGTTATGTCATATTTTCCACTACAAAAAAAATTATACAAAGTGACATTATATTGTATGAAAGACTGCCTTGATTATGAATGGCGATATTGGTATGTGTAATAATTTTTCTGAGTCTTACTGTCACAAGTTAACTATTGCGAGATAATCATTTAATGATCTAAAATAAATAAATAAGTATTTAATTTAAACATGTTCGATGTTCATTCATTTGTTGTAAGTACACCTATCGAAATATTACCAGGCAATGATCACTATTACTGTTAGATAATACTATACGATTTCAAATCTATCGGGCTTTCTGTTTCCCATTATATTATCCAGAACGTGTTTGAACAGAATAACGAATCCATTTATTTGCCAGTGACAATTTGATACATTTTGGATTGTTTTTATTTGATTATTTTTTCGTCAGACATTCTCTATCCATAACCGAATGATTTAGTTTTGATTGACGATAAATTATACATATGCCATTACTTTTCCCTATTAAGAGGAATACTGGTATTTAAATATAACAATAACCTTACAGCATTATAATAAGCATGACTTTAGATTACAGACAGATTCTCTAATAGCGTACATATTAATAGCGCCCAGCGGCAATTATTTTAATCAAAAAGGATAAAGCTAAAAAGTACCTGTGCTCTGAAAAAAAGCAATTATTATTTAATATTAGGTGAACCGTAAATTATCTTTGACTTCAGAAACAATCCATAGGCAACAAAATAGATCGAAAGGCATGACATTATAAAAGTCTCAGGTAGTAAAAAAAATAGTAACACAATCTCTACAGTATTAAATCTTGATCGTTTTTTTTTCAACATAATCAATGTCATAACGTCATAGTTGGCATCGAAAGTGATTGTAATTAATTTCCATTGTTTGATTATCCGAAATAATTAATCTCACAGTGAAATGATTCATGATATGTTTCAACAGATTTAGCATATGAAACTATAAAGAAATTTATATGATGAATCAAAATGTACAATAAATTGTTGATAAATGAAAGAATAGAATATGACAGATCTTCGGATAAGACGCATCATAGATTCAAAGAAAACATATGAAAGATTGCTTAACCACTTAGATACAAAAATAAACTGATAGATAATCAACATGCTGAGCATGCTGCGATAAGTTGACGATTATAGACGAGCTTTACCGAGAAAAACAATTCATCAAGAATCTCAAGCGCGTATCGTCTCGACACTAATGTAACCTCATTGTCACCTCAGGCAACTGGCTTTTTTTTTCTTTTTCATTATTTATATATATAATAAAATAGTTCTCTAATATAGAGCAGCCAATGCGTTGCGATACGTGAACTATGCTTTTTTCTATGTATGAAAAAAAAAATAAAGCCTGTACTTTTGTCATAATTCATTAGACAATAAATAAAGACTTATGAAAATGAAATTATATTAAACAAATGGTTACTAATTATCCATTAGTTTGTCAGTAAAGGTCAGCTACAACACTGTATATAATAAACTATCCTTCAGAATATTTAGAAAAATAGAAGATACAAATATACACAAGGTTCGGTAGATTGAGTATTTGAAGTGTAAGAGAAAAAAAATGCATTGAATGTCTTAATATTCATGGTTTACATCTGTCTTTCAATAAGGTATAATATCAATCTTTTGATTTTAGTATGTTATATTTCTAAAAAGAAAAAAGTATGATATTTCGATATCATCTGATAATCTTCTAGTTATTTGACACATCTTCGAATAGATCACAATTATTTACTTGCTTGTCCAGTCAAATTTATCTTGGAGATCAATATATTGTCTATGTGTAAAGTAAATATGATGAATACTTAGTTTATGATCATTTTGATGAGGAATTCATATATCTCATTGAAAGAAATATAATGTTCATATTTATATATATATGTACCTATTGGATTGATTCATCTACATTGCAGGAGAATTTACAAGTCATTCATTGATGAACTTTTTTTTGTATATATTCAATAATAATACTACGAATCATTTGTTCTGTATAGAACAATAATAGACTTAGAAAAAAAGCTACATATAATGACCATCGGCGGCTTCATTCAAAGAAATATTCTGAGTGAATATTTTTTTCTTTCCCTTTCGCTCTCAATTGATTATTGTCTTATGCATACATAGCTCATTCCGACAGATGTGAGAAAGTAATGATCACTATAATAACAGACTCCTATGGTACAAATATAGGAGTATGACATTTAAGCATGTATAAAGAAGGCATGTTCCATCGAGACGTACTCTTGTATATAATATTTAGTTTGAATTCTTTTTCAAAATCTTTATATCTATCAAAACTTGACATTCAACACGAGAATACTATTAGACTTGGTATCATATTCTTCAAACGATAGGTTATGTAATATATTAAACTATTCATGCATTAAAAGTCTTCTTTTTTCCTCACTCTCTCTCTCTCTCTCTAATTTATTGATATGTATTCTGAGAATGAAATCTAATATTTAAAATAAAATTGACTGATAGTCTACGATGAATTCGATATAGAAGTTGATGCACTACTAGACAGTCGTATCTTAAAAATTCAATACATTCCGTAATGCACATGTGATTGTTTAAAGTTAACGTTGAACGAGTGCTAATTGTATTTTGGCCGGAATCGATCCGAACAACTTGATTAGGTTATTCAATTTACTATTGTTGCTGCATAGACGATCGATATCTTTGCGCATACACATTCCGAATGATAACATCCATTTCTTTTTATGACGATGATAATTTCCATTTATTTTTCGCTCAGTTTATATTATGACTTTCTCCAGTTCTTTCTATATTAACCATTATGTTGCATACACCGATGAATGAACAAATGTAAACATAATCTTGGATTATGACTATGATTATCTAGCATTCATAGGAAAGACGAGGTAAGATTCAACAATTGTAACCGTAACTGTTTGGTGAGCGACAATACGATAAAGGGGGAAAATTATAACATTTACAAAAGAATATCTTTACAATGCTTGATTGAATAAATCTTTTTCCTGTTCGACATCAACAATCATCATACTTTCTTCTCTCGTGTGGTACCACCATTGAGAAATAAATATAAGAGTTTTTTTTCTTCTTCTTTTCTACTCTCTTTCTTCATACGTATGGTATTGATGGATCCATATACGTGACCTCATTCTCGTCTATTCTACTATGATAAGCTTACACAAAGAAGTAACGTTGATCGATATTGAACATAAGATAGAATTTAATTACGCAAATTTATTTTATTAAATCGTTTGCATCCTTGTAGTTGCTTATTTAACTGGATTACGCTGAATTATTATTGTGGTGAGTATATGTAATAGTACTCTTTAGATCTACATCAGTTTAATAATTATACTAGCAAATCAAACATACATACTAATTATACAGACGAAAAAAAAAGACGACGACATTGAAAGTCAGGCAAGCAACACTTATATCCTTCAATGCCATCAATGACGGCAAACAAATACATGTGAGAAGAGAGAACACCGCAAATGATCTAGTGTATATAAATATAAATATAAATATAAATATACGTAAGTACGTATGTATGTATGTACAAATCTTAGTAGTCTTCTTTGATGCTTCCAATATTCTATTCTGACAAGGTCATAAGGTGATATTGAATGACAATGGATAACTCGGTAACATACGTTAAAAGATCGTCTTGTACTATTTTGTATGCTAGCATGTCAAGGTTGATTGGGATGAGGCGAATACAATTGGGCTAATTTTTTTTATTATTATATTTGTAAAAATTGCATCATCCATTTCTAGGATCGACAACAGAATGTTTAAACAAAATAATGATGCTCGTTTTGTCGTTGTCCAGCTGAGTACTTATTTTCTATCTACTTCCCATATGTTGAGTGACCTGCAGTCTATTCATATCTTATTTACATTATTTGCGTTTTTGCGATGTATATATGAGTTTCTTTTCTTTCTTAATTTGGTCGATTGACTGAACTTCATTGACCAAAAGTTCTTTCTTTGTTTTTTTTGCGTAATTTTATTCTATAAAAGTAAGTAAAATCAATCAGTCGAAGTGGTTGGAATACTGCAACAAGACAAAATAAAGAGGTTCAGATATCCTGTCATGATATGATTGAATAGATAGTCATCTCAATTTGTCTTTTCTCTTCTTAACTCGTGCATTTGTAGTGCATCATGAAAAAAAAGTGGCAGATAAAGAACACGAACAGAATAGAGGATGCCGTCATTGTCGTCTTCATTAAGTATTGATGCCATATATTTTTGAGCTACGCATTCTGCATTTGTTCAGACACAAGGGAAAAAATACAATAGCTATGTTAGTGTTAAATAGTGCATGCATCAACAACTACCGTTCATATAGAAATTTATTGAACAAAAAACGATTATCAAAATCTGTCATACTTATGCAAATTAATTCGTTTTTTCCTACCCTTTCTTTTCCTTTCTCTCTCTCTCTTTCTCTCTTTCTCTCCTTTTCTCTCCTTTTCTCTTTCTCTCTTTCTCATATGACACGTACATTGAACTTCTGTAATGTTTTGTGTGCCGTTCATGATCTTGGTGTTGTAAACATAGTTTGTATTTAATGACATGTTACACATGTGCGCTTCAACACAACGAATACTCATGCTTGTCGTTGTCTAATCTATTGCTCACACATACATAAATATACATATGTAAGATGCATTGCCTACGAAGCTTTTCATTTTTATTGATTATCATGATGACGATGATGAGAGGTTTAAAGAAATGATGTGCATACTCATTTTGCCTAATTTATAGTAGGATAAATTTATTCGATTTTTCTAATAGATTTATATAATTTATTGTACTATTCATTTTCTATTGTATTTTAGCTAATTTATATGTAAATCGGCCATTCTCGCGAGAAATATTACTCACTATAACAATGAATTCCTACTAGTGGCAGGTGAACAATGTATGATAAGTCTCGCGTGCCTTCATACAATAATGTGCCATCTCATCCGTACCGTGTACAATACAGTCATTGGTCACCGGACACACCAACTATCCAGACAGCCATTACTCCTACATTATTGCAAACTACGGGAACACTCTCTTCTACTTCCTATTTCTCTCAACCACAACGAGCCAAACAAGTAACCACACCGAACTATGTTAATTATACTCCACCTTCACCACTGCTACCATTAAAGCTACCGTTATCATCATCATCACCATCACCATCATCATCATCATCATCATCACGTTTACATCATTTTCAACGTCCTAAATCATCAATCGTTTGGAATGTTGAATCAATAAATCAAGCAGTACTTAATGGAAATAGTCTCCGACAACGTTCTGAATCAAAAGCTATAATTGGTATTGTTAAACCTATGGTTCATCAACGTTCATTCACTCAATTAAACAATACTAATAATGAAAGTAAATTTCCGGAGTTAATGACGGGTTCTTATGGTCAGATTTTAAAACGTTCATTATATCCATCATCATCATCAATAATGTCACATGCACCATCTGAAACGTCTGCAGTCGTTTATCGATCTCGTCCTATTTCATCATATAACAATTTAAATAGTCATCCACCTATGGTTCCCCGACGACACTCATCAATCAATAATAGTAAATCTTTTTCTTCTCATCGTTCATCAAGAACAACATCAAGAACCTCATCTATTCTTGGTTTTAATGAGTTCTTAGCAACACCACCATCATCGAATGAAACTGAACAACAACAACAACAACAGCACGAGCAAGAACAACAAGAAAATGAGGATAGAATTACTATTGATGTTAAGCGTCTTGAAATGTTTTATGGAAGCGTTGGTACAATAATTAAATCAGCTTGTTCAATAGCTCGTCTGTATACGGCTACCACACGACAATTAGTCAATTTTAAAAATTGGTCATATCAACAACGTGGTGTACCTGTTTGGATATATAATACGGTTCGTATTCTTACCTGCGAGATATTTATTTTAAGATTTTCATGCATTCTATTTTTATTTCTACGATAGGGAGCTAATTTAAAACGAGCACAACAAGTTCGATTATTATTAGCTCAACATGAAAGTTGTTTTGGCATCTGGTCAAGTTTAGTTTCAGATAAAGCTGAATTACATTTACTAAAAGATAATTACATGACATGTTGGTTGCCAGAATCTAATTTATTTGTTGTATTTCTATTCGAATGTAATGATGCATGTCGATTATTTTTTCGATATTATTATGAAATATTAGAACATGAAAGACGTATGAATTTAGCAAATCAATCGTCATTAATACCCGAAATAATGATACAACAACAGACAACGAAAACGAGCAGTAATAATAAAGAAGTTCCACGCCGTTATTCACGATTACGAACAATATCAAATAAACATGATCAAGAAAAAGAGCAACAAGAATCTAATACGCGTCGTTGTCGTAGCTTATCAAGAATTCGAACAGTTAAAAAGTCAGCTATATCAGGACCGATTAATTTTGAACATGTAAATCATATAAGTAGTGGTTGTAATCAAGAGCGTCCATTATCAAACACAGTGACTTTGCGTTCTTTACATGCATCAATGTCACATTTACCGACTAATGGCACATTAATTGATCGATATTCTAAGCAAACTAAAAACCGCGCTTCTACTTTATTTGAACCACGAACAACAGCAGTCTAAGTGATTTTCCTTTTATATTGCCAAGTATTAGGGTTTTTTCATTTTTGAAACAAGTTCAACACAGGAAAATTTTTCTAATGCTTATTTTTTTCTCAATAAAAAGTAAAAAGAGTTCGCCTGTTAACAAAAAAAATATATAAATATTCTACTTCATGACTGATAACGATGATTTCTGTTTTGGATAATTTAATAATCATCTATCTATTTTTTAATTAATTCAGACATACGTATGATAAGAACCTATTTTTCTCTCATCTTTTAGTTGTATTTAATCGATCAAAGCTATTCTTTTCATCTTAAGTTCATTTTTATTATGTTTCTTTCTACTCAATTCTTAATTAAGTCGATTTCTATTTCGAAAAAGTTCCAAAAATTACTTTATTGACAAATGATTACATAAGTAAATAAATCTGCACGAGTTGTCAACATTCAAAATGAATCTAATAGAAGATAGAAAAAAAAAGAGAACATTTCTGTAGTCTATATTAAAAGTCATTTTTGTGGTGGGACTAAAAATATGATTCAAATGAATTGTTTGGTTTCATGGTACGCAAAACTTTCGCTGGATTAAAATCTTTTGTGGCATTGCATGAAATATTTGGAACGATAAAAGATAAGTGTACCTATGCTTGGTTGAACAAATACTAATGGAGATTCTCAGCGTGAAAAGTATCTATTGATGGATCACGTAAAAGTAATAAATGTAACCAAAACGATCCGAATTCATTAACGTTGATTTGAAAAAGAAAATTATTCTAAAATAAAATATTAATTCACGTAAAGAGCTTGAAGAATCGAAAATATCAACAAACCTGTAAACATGATAGTTTTCTAGTTTATTAAAACCATAAAAGGAAAGTTTGGTTAGATGTCAATGACTGTTCTTATATCATGAATAGACAGATCAACAATGAAAAAAGTTTATTGACTAAACATTAAATATTTCTCACATCATTGTCATTATTGTCTTTCACACATGTTTTTCATCGAATTAAGGAGCATTTATTTATTCATGTTTATTCAATCGTACTTTAGATTGATATCATCGATCAGATTTTTTCATATATTTTCTCATGCTAACTATTCCTATAGCTACTAGAGAATCACTGTGGTGATTGTTCTGCGTTTAAATTTATTATACTAAAAATGCATTGACCCGAATAGTTATATATCTTGATCTATGTGAAACAGCTGCGCTATAATCAATGACTTCCTTTATGCCATATGAATGTCACATTATATGGTTGACATAACAAAGCACTCAAGAATCTATGCATTTAACAGCCAGTATATCTATCTATGTATATTTGGAGAAAATGATGCGTATGATAAAAAAATTTTAAATTTCCTTTCACGCTCGAACGGTAACCATATCAGTTTTATATGTTGATTCGTTTATGTATTTTACCACGTTGTTTTCATTGAGTATGATCGATGTATTCGAAAATAATCATAAACAAATAAAGCATGTTAAACTTCTTCAGATTTTCATGTATCGACGATCTACACAGGACGAAATTGTGTATTCATCTCTTCGTAGAGATTGTATGAATTAATTCACTATAAAATTCAATTTTGATTAAAATTTTCCATGTTAAATTTATCATATCACTCAAAATCATAAAAATAAATTGACATCAATAAAACTAAAGTAATCTTACTAATGTGAGAACAATCGGATACTAGCATCAATAGTTATAACAAAGCAGACGGAGATATTTACAGTGTACGAAATGAACTTCCGACTAAATATTAAAGATTTTATTTTAAAGATTTTATACCAATTAGAAGTAATTTATTTCTTTTTAAAGTTTTCTATTTATTTGGTATCAGTTTGTTAATTACTTTTTTGCAATTACAAAATTGAAATATGAATGATCTTGTCAAACAGCGTCATCTATTAACCTTGTATATATGTGGATAAATCCTTGAGTTCAATCAATAGATCTGTTATAGAACATGATGATGATAGGACAGTTTTACACATATTTCAAGAAGTTCTTTTATGAATTCTCTACTCCGTTTTCATTTTTTTTCGATAATTTTCTCATATTTACTGTCAGTCAGGTATTAAAAAGGCATATTTGAAAGTGGGGATATTTAAAATTTCATCTGAAATAAACAAAACTTAATCTATATCAATAGTAAGAAAATCCTAAATTGCCAAGCTGTTAAAAAATGTCAATGAAGTTATTTTAGATTTAAACTAAAAAGAATTAGTGATTAAATCTAGTACACAATCAAACTCAACAATGATAGACCGACAAGAACGAATTGAAATGCATTAATAATTTTGTTAGGTATTAGTTTTACTAACCCTCATTAACAAAGAGTTTAAATAAATTAAATATTTATGTCTTATATTCAAACATACACAAGCACATATAAGCAATAGAGCAACTTCTTACTAAATATGCATAATGAGTGTAATTGTTTGTTTTTCAATGATATTTTATACGTTATTCTGAGATCCATAAATTTTTAATGGTTATCTGCCTTTAGATATTGAAAATAAAAATAAAAATGTAATTGAAAAAATCTTTACATTTACTACTACAAATATTATTGTTTAATTATACAATTTAGATTCGATGTATTTTGAGCGCAATTGTAGACATAAGTAAAAGAATTTCTTTTTATCACCGATTATTCGAATACGATTGATTGATTATTTGTGTGAAATAATTTTTTATTCATAAGAGAAATTTTCAAAAATTCTAATCAGTATTATAATGATAGTGTGGTTTGCTATTACTTTGCCTAAATCTAATGATCTTGAATTGTACATCATCATGTTTATGTTCATTTTTTAGATTAACAATTCATTGTAGATACGTATGAACTATTAATATTGAAGATGATGAAACCTATCAAAATTATTGATTTAATTAACTTTTGAGGTAATCTTCGTTATCTTCTATGATTGATTATTGCATTTCATTTCTTCTATTGAGATTAAAAATTCATGTTTATGATGATGTCATATGATGCTAGTGTGTGTTCTTTGTTGATAATCATTCGAACGGACAATGGTTCTCTTAGATCATAGTTTTGTTGCATATAATTGCATGCACACACTCAATTTGATTGTCTATTATGGATAGAATCATTTGAAATAATGGTCAATATTGAATAGAGGAAGAGGGAGAGAGAGAGAGAAAGAACAAACTTATTAAAGAAAAAAGAATTTGTGCCCTTGACTCGACCTGCATATAGCCACATGGTGTCGACATTTGTTCACTCTCATTTTCTTTCTTTTTTTTCTCTTTTGTACTCAAGAGTAATCGACACCGACAGGCTGCTGTTCTATCCTGTTCTACTTTTAACTTATGAAAGACCATTGATGTTCAATCCAATATCCGCACCACTGCGTTTGCATTCACATAGATTACATCATCACCTTGCTTCTGTCTTTCTTCTCCTATTTCGTCTAATACTTGAATGTATTTGTGTTTGTTGAGTTGTCCTTCGCATTTTTGTGTCAACGTCGGCTAAGTAGATCCGTGCAAAAAGGAAAAACCCAAGAAAAAAAAGTTCCGTTCGTCCGCTACGGCTTAGGTTTTCCGAGCGTTCAAGTCACTGGGCGACTAGTGTAATGTAATGAGTTTATGCGCGTGTGTTGTCGCTTGACATTGAAGACAGAACAGTAGTAGATGAGGTAAAGAAAAGAAAAGAGAGAAAAACCGAGACAGACAGACATGAAAACAAGACTATAGAAGGTGTCCCAACCGTGCACACGCGTACTATTCGCTCTTGATCTTTCTCTTTTATTTTCCTTCGTTTGTCTTGGTCGAGTCTTCCCTTTTTCTTTCCCCTCCAGCTCATGTTGATTTAATCTACGCGGATTACTTCATCATTACCATCGACCATCCGCATGTTGAAAGCAACAGAGAGAGAGGCAAAGCTAGAAGAAAAAGAGTACGAGTTGCACACATAAAAGGCCAAGTAGATCGGGCAACAAGGATAATCAAAGAATGAATAGAACAAGAACACGATTTCTCCTTCATCATCGTCATCATGGTCGTTGATGCATCTATGGTTTTTTTGCTTATAAACAACAAACAGGTGTTCTTCATCGAGAATCGTATAGATACAGTATTATTATTTTAATATATTATACTACAGCAGGGTCATTTTTAATCTTAGAGATTTTTTTTTGACAAATATTTCTGACAAGAAAAATGAACATGACAGATGTACCTCTATATGTATGATATATAAATTATATCGATCTAATACGTATTCGGCACGATTTAAGTGGACGTGTTGTATGCTCGTGGAATTCAGATGATGAGGATGAAGAAAAAAATAAGTTGTTATTTTATCGTGTGCCGTCATTAATGGTCTTTTTTGTAGAGAGAGACAGAGAGACAGAGAGAGAGAGAGAGAAAAAAGGCAGAACAAGGAAAACGGGGCATAGGCAAGAAGAGTAAGCAACGCCGAGTGGCTGGACAAACCAGATGTTACATACTACGTAAAAGAGTGCGAGCGAGAAATACGATGAGGGAAGAATAGAAGAGAATGTCGTCACCATCACCAACCTACACTCGAATGGCGGCCAACGGTAAACCATCAAATATACGTCCGTTCGATTGTAATGCATTTTTTTTTGCGTTCTTTTCATCCTTGTGAAGTCCTGTCCTTTTTTGCTCTCTCTCGCACGCGCGTGCTTACTCGCCTCTCACTTTGCCTTCGCCTGTTCGCTACTCTCGACTTGCACTTCGTCTCTCTCTCTCGACACACACAAGCACACGATCATTGTACAAGGACATCGCAAAAAGAAAGAAAAGGACAGAAGAGAGAGAGCGAGAAGAGCGTCGTCATTAACGGTCATTTCATCCACTAACATATATACATTGCGTTGACAACGAAGACAACGATTACACCATTTGAATACATGTGCGCCGAGTATGTAATACACACATGTTTCTATAAAATATATCAATATCTGACCCTTCGATTCCGATTTATATATATGCACAAATTTGAACCTAAAATATTGTACTACGCCAACACTATTGTCATTGAATGTTCTATAATATTGAATTCAATCGTATAGGTATTCAATGAGTACATTATTATTCATTTTTGGACGTATAGTACTATGAGAATCGTTCAACATATCTTTTTATTACTGTTTTCTAGCGAAATAACGAGTATGTGAGAGAAAAAAAGAATAGATTGAAGAAAATTGAGACCGGATGGGTAGCGCTCGCCTGCGGACTCTAGTTTCATCAACGAATGACTATTGCAACGGATGATGATAGTAGTGTGGGGTTGAATACCAACGCCCGAGCGATTTCTTCCTTTCTCACACTCTTTCTTTTTCTTCATTCTTTTTTTTTGTTCCCTTCCTCATCGTCCTTTTTCTCCTTCTCTTTTATTTCCATATGGCGGACATACGAGTCCAAGACGGGAGACGATAATGTCGACGGCGGGCGAGAACGAAGGAGAGTAAGAGAACGCAAGTAAAAGATGATTGCATGTCTAATTTACGTCATGGCGACTTAGACTATATAACATTCATTCTCGTCCTTTCTCTCTTTTCTTCTCACAACTATCATCTAATCCAATGCGAAGGACAAGGCTATTTCTCTTTTGTATGCGCATATTATGTGTATGCGTGTATGAGAGAGAGCGAGAGACACACACACACATACAGAGCAAGACAGAACATTTATTCTTTCACCATTATCTATAACATTGAACTCGTAGCTTTCTCATGTCTTGTCTATAGTCTTCTTTCATAGTATTACTTACTAATATAAAGTCTTATTGCGCGTAATACAAGATAATTCCATAGAACACAATCGAATGTTTTCGTGTATGACAAAAGCATACTTTTTTTCTCTCTTACACTTGATCCTTCTTTTTTATTTTACTACTTTTATTAATGTTGTTGTTCTGCTATATTTAGCTTATAAGCAAGATGTTCATGTATGTGTCTTGATACTAAAATTGTCTTCTAATTTTTTTTCTTCTCATCATGTAATATGATTCATTCACACGATTCAATAATTAATTATTTCTAGAGTGAATGGTCAACAATAATGTTGAGCCACTGCTGGCATTGAACAGCAGTAGTAATCCATTAATGTCAATAATGATGACCAATGGCGATGCCAACAGTACTAATCACGAACTATCATCAAAACGATCGGCAATGAAAGCCTCATCATTATCACATGTGAAATCTTCAATGAACAGTAATAATAATAATTCACCATTAAACAATGACAATCGCATTAAATTTATTGATATGCTTGTATGTGGTTGTTGTCAACAAGATTTTCAATTATCGGATATTCTGAAATTTATTGAACATAAAGCTAAGTGTGGAAATAAAGAAAATAAACAAAATATACCGTATCATTTTCCTCAACGACATCGACATCGTAGAGAAGGTTACAATGATGATTGTGATGATGATGATGGCGATGATGATGATGACAGAGATGATAAAAGTCAACATAGTGTCAATTCAAGTGAAAGTGACAATGAGCATAATATTCAACATCATGAATCGAATCGTCAAACATCATCCGAAAAGCGAACCAAATTTTCTAAAGTTCTTGTTGATGCAAGTGCCAATACATTGAATAATAATAGTAAATATTATATTTTACAAGAATCTTTTATATTATGTTCATATAAATATTTTTATATTTCAGGTGAACCTTATAATTTAGAATGTAATGAATGTGGTGATGTGTATAGTACAGGTAATGATATCCAAAAATAATAATTCTTCTAATCAATTATATTGATGATCTTTTAGCTTGGTTTCTCATACAACATTATCAACGTTTGCATGGTCTGAAAATGTACAGAAATTGTCTAAATGAAAATGCTTCTTCGAATCCTAATAAAAGTAATAATAACAATGCCACAGCAGCAACATTGATAAATAGCGGATTATTGGCAAAAGACCCATCGACGCTTAATATAGATCTTGCTATGTTTGAAACTGCATTTAAACAAGCTGCACCAACAAGTCGTTCTCTGACATCGTCAACAACATTCGCTTCAAATCAATTAATCGCTGCGGCTAATGTTGCTCGATCAGTGCAGCAGCAGCAGCAGCAACAACAACAACAACAACAACAACAACAACATTCGCTATCGATCCGAACAGCAGCCGATAGTGACTGTAATCCACGCGGTAGCATTTCAGCAGGTGCTAACCCGAAGGCAAATGTATCATTTTCAGCACTTTCTACTGCAACATATCCAAGTTTATTGCAAGAAACTGCTCGATCAAATTCCATCGTCCAATTATTGAAAGAAGTAGCTAAACAGCAAACTTCTAAAATATATGACAAAAATAAATCAAGTAATAATACAGATTCACAATTTCTTACACCAAAATCTTTCGATGTTACGACTGCAGAAGTAAATTTTTCTTTATCAATCGAAATAAAATGTTATTTGCATTTTCTGTTTAAATTCTAGGTTGAAAATGAATCAAATAACAATGTATATAGTCAACATAGTAATTTTAGTTCTTTTAATTTATATATAAATATTATTATTTATTACTTGTAGAAGGATTGAATCATCATGCTCGACAGCAAAAAAGAACACGGCCAGCAGATTCTGATCAAAACGATGAATATGAACAAAAACGTACAATATCATCACTATCACTTTCCAATTCATCCAATCGAGTTTCAACGGGTCCAATGCGTCGTCTTTCAGTTTCATCAACACCTTCAATATCTTTATCATCATCCGAAGATGAACCAACACTATCAATGACATATCCAGGAACAAATGAAGACAAAACGACTCTAAATGATACGCCTATACAATCACTACCACCATCGTCTATAGTTATCGATCAATCACAAGAACGAAAACGTAATCAACGTAAACCAACACGACAAAAATCAACACAATTATTAAATGGTATTAATAAATCTCAACAAGCAATAACAAAATCAATAAAAGCTGAACCATGTGATACTGATAATAACAGTGTTAGTTTAAATATTGTCAGTGATGAGAATCAATCATTAGCATGGAAAAAACCTGGATTATTATTAAAAACCGGTGGAAATCTTTCTAATGAATCGACCAATGACAATCGAACATCATTAAATAATTCATCAACTTACAAATGGCTTCATCAAGCATTTCGTTCATTAATACCAGGCCAATTACAAATCAATGATATCGATATAACAATGCAACATTCACCACAATCAAGTAGATATAAAATTTCTTCCACTGATAGGTGTCTATATCTATTTTTGTTTTAGTTTCAATGATTGATAGCGGCGGTGGTGGTGGTGGTCATGCATCTACACGTTCATCTCCGCCTCGGTCTACATCATCACCATGTTCAACATCTGTACTAAATTTATCAGCTACAAATGGAAACAATATGAATGATCAAAATTCTCCATCTCAGTCGAATATGATTGATCATTCTTTAACATCACCTGATGGTATCTATCATCATCAATCACGGATATTACATCAAACAAATCGAAATGAAAATAATTCAAAGGCATCAGCATCAACATTATTTGCAAATAATGCTATAAATTTAAATCATATATCTAATAACAATAATCAACGATTAATAAAACGTGATCGACGTAATGATACATGCGAATATTGCGGAAAAGTATTCAAAAATTGTTCAAATTTAACCGTTCATCGTCGAAGTCATACAGGTTATTATTATTTTATTTTAATCAATCTTTTTTTTCATACGTTCTTCCTATTTTAGGTGAAAAACCTTATAAATGTGAATTATGTGCGTATGCATGTGCACAATCATCTAAATTAACACGTCATATGAAAACGCATGGCCGTGCAGGGAATGAAGCATTTCGTTGTCGTTATTGTTCAATGCCATTTTCAGTTGCAAGTACATTAGAAAAACATATGCGTCGTTGTGATCGTAATCCTCAAATTCTTGCTGTATTTAAACAACAACAGCAATTATCATCATCATCACCATCACCATCACCATCAATAAATGATAATAATCGAAAGTCAAGATCGAATTCAAAAAATGGATTTTTTATTGGTGAAATCGATGACAATGATGAAACAAATGCTGATGACTATCCCTCATTTGCTGAAATTGTTGATGAACAAAATGACGCTAGTGCAGATGAAGATATTGATGATATTGATTTCGCTGAACAAACATCAAATGAGCAATCTTGAGTTTCTTTTTTTTTCTTAATCAGATAAGATGGTCAATCTTTATATGTCGTATGTTTCCCTTTGATTCATTTGTCTTCATCCTCTTTTAAATTATGATTTCTATATGTAAATAGTTCTTTCTATTTTCATCACTCATGATTAGCCCAACTTTTTTCTTTATCTACTTTCATTGTGTTCGGGTTATTTCTATTATTTTTTTTTTCTTCTAAAACTGGCTCTTGTGTATTCCCGGTTGGTTGGTATTTCTTTTATTCAACTAAACAGACACAGAACAGTTTCTCTCTATCTATATTCTTCGCTTTTGTTTTTTGATAGAGTACATGTGTATGTTATTATTTGATGAATCTATTGAACAGTCTCTTCTATTTATGATCTCTACCTTGATATACGTATATAAAAAGGTTTTCTTTCTTTTTGTCTTTATGTCGATTAGTTATTTTCGAAAAAAAAACCAAATCCTTCAGTGTTCCTATTACCAGTGTGTGTGTGTGTGTGTGTGTGTGTGTGTGTATTGAGGAAGGAAAAGAATACCTATATTTGTTTTGTTCTGTTTTCTATTTCTGTATTTGTTTTTCGTGTAAACGACGAAATGATTGAATGACTTTTGATTTCTTCTTATATAATATTCTCACAATCGAGTTCTACTCGGTTTTTGTTGTTGTTGCGTGTATGTGTGTATTAGTATTTAAAGGCGAGGCAAACGAACAGTAGTTGAAAAGACGATTTATGAACTTGGTTTCATATACGTGCTTTTTATTTCATGTTATGTGTCTGTGTTATCTGTTGTTTTGTTCATCTATATTGCACATTTCTTTTCCTTCTTTTGCTTGTTCTTCTTTCTATCTTTTTTTCTACATATAATTGATAATTAAGAATTAAAACAAAAAAAGGCACACACGTATACAATCACTTAATTTCATTCCTAAAAATAACATTTAGATCTGTGGATTGAGAAGTATGGCCGAATTTATTATATTTCTGTTCCTCTTCAGATATGGCTAACGATCCAGCACTATCGCCGATAAAGCCATACCAACAAATTATTGCGTCGGGTTCTGGCGCCGTACTAACAGCACTTTTCATGACGTTAGATATCAAACATACAGAAGCTTGAAAGATTATTTGTTTATAACCTTTCTATTCAGGTTGACATTGTTTTCCCCATTTGAAAACCAATTAAACTAAATCCTTTCATTAAAATAAATCATACACTTAGAATACCTTGTAGTCTATAGTTTGTTCTTTTATTCAATTTGATGTAATTATTAAATTATCGAATAGAAAGAAACAAATAATTTTTGTACTTTGCTGTATTTTTTTACTCATCTTAAATTTATCTAATATATTCTGTTTTATATTCTAGGCCTTTCGATGTCATCAGTATGTATATATTTTTAAAAAGAATCTAAACCTATCCTAAGCATGTCAGATTAGTGTTTACACAAAGAAAAACGCTAATGCTTACATATTAGAATGAAAAGTAAGATTAAGATTTTGGCATTAGTTTCCATTAGACTTAATTAATAATAAGGTCTAAGATTAAATTAATATTTTTTTTAAACACTCAAATAGAGATGTTATCGACAAGTCTACCATGGATAATTTAAAATTAAATTTTCTCACTTATGAAAGGCGATGCTTGTCCACTGTATGAAAAGTTTTTTCTAGTACAAAGCACTGTTGTCATGCTATTAGAAGTTTTAATGTTTAAACTATCCGAGATCTAATCACAAGGAGCTTATCTCCTTGATTGAAATATCTAAGCTAAATATCTATTTAAGACAGTACTAATGCATAGATGTTGTAATTGTGCATACGAATATGAATTCTACTGTCAAATGCATTATTTATAACTTAATGTTAAAAATATTTTTATTTGCAAATGAGCAGAAGTTCGATTACAATCACAAACATCAGATGCTGTTCGACATTTTCCTACTAAATCTTCGCATTTACCAGCAAATGCAATGTCATCATCATTGTTGTCACCCACTACATCTTGTCAACACTATATGACACATCAACCAACAATTCATTATACGGGTACACTAGATACATTATCTAAATTAATTCGAGCCGAAGGAGTTCCTGTACTTTGGTCGGGTTTAACACCAGCTTTATGTGTATCAATACCAACCGTTATTATCTATTTTACATCGTACATGAAAGCAAAACAATTACTTGGATATAATGAACTAAGTCCTAATCCGATATTACCAGTTATCGCTGGTTTGTGTGAAAGACAAAAACTAGAAACAAGCGTAATCGATCTATTCTATCTTATAATTTTTAGGCGCAAGTTCACGTATATTTGCTGTGACGGTTGTTTCTCCATTTGAATTAATTCGAACTAAGGTGCAGTCGGAAAAAGTCCTCTATCGTCAATTGTTTCTTTTACTTCGTAAATCTTTATCAGAAGAAGGACCTCGTATTCTATGGAAAGGTCTAATACCTACCATATGGCGTGATATACCATTTTCAATGATCTATTGGTTCCATTATGAAACATTCAGAGGTAAAAATTCTTTTCAAATCATCTTCTTTATTTCGTTTTCTTGTAATTTGTTTTTGTATAGCGTATCTTGTGCGATCTAAAATAAATGTTGATACTTATGGAACATTCATTTGTGGCGCATTAGCCGGTACTATAGCAGCAACATTAACAACACCTGCCGATGTTGCTAAAACATTCCGACAAATAGAACTTGGACGAATTGAAAAATCACCAAATTCTGGATGCAAACACAGCTCCTCAATCAATAGTAATCAACCCGTGCAATCAACTAAAACTCTTTCTATATTGATACGTATATTTCGAGCTGAAGGTCCAAAAGGCTTATTCACCGGTATGTCATACATTTATTTATTTGTCGAAATACTTACTTCAGAATTAATTATATTTTAGGACTTGTACCTCGGTTACTAAAAGTAGCACCAGGTGACAAGAAAAAATATTTATTCAGTTATTTATTCAGTTATTTTTTATTTGTTTAGCCTGTGCCATTATGATTACAAGTTTTGAAACATTGAAAAAATTTTTCCAACGTATGAATGCTTCGAATATTTGATAAAATCTTAATTTTTTTTACATACTATTGATTTTGCTGAATAAATGAAAAGAAACGAGAAAAGAATACATTTTATATAATATTTTGCTTACTAGAGAAAACATTATTATTATGACAAAAAAAAGCTTTTTGAGAAATTTTTCAAATAAAAAACTTTTAGCGCAACTGGTACATGATCTTACTTTCATCCATAATAATTTATAGAATATTATATAAGGTGCCGACAAGTCGAAATTTCCACAAAATTTGTTTTCGCGGAATTTTTAGCATGGTTGCCCAGGACAATGATTCCTGAAGCAGTATTCCGCGAATTTCTGGCGAAAACCTGCAAGAAACTCGCTGCTTCCGTCCGGAACCTACCGGGAACTGCCAGGAATTCGATGCAGGAATCCGGAAACCGTATCCAGCTACCAGTTTTTGGCAGGTTCCTGTCGATTCCGGCCGGAACCGGATCCTTTCACCGGAATACTGCTTCCATGAAATCTGCGAAATACCACAGAACCGGCCGTTTCCGGGACCGGAATGTTCGACCTGGGTGGATAGAGCTCGTCGAGTTACTTATGTGTATATAATAAAATAATTTCCACTGAGTTTTTAAGAAAAAAAATTTGATATACGTTTTTACCAAAAATTGCCTTAAAATACAATCATTTTAAAATATGTGTGATATATTGTTATTTTATTACATCTAGCATTGTTCTTACCCTCCCAAAATAATTTTTTTCTAACACGAGGAACAGTTTGGAGGGTATAGAAGAGTACAATTAAACTGACCGATAAAGTAAAATCGGGTTAATTATCAGCCACACATGAAGAACACTATCGATAGCTTTTTTGGCCTCCAGTGGGGTAACTTCCGAACACATCAACTTCTCACAAGAACATATTTGAGTGATTGTTTTTCTTTGATTCTACGCGCCACAGATGTACCAAAAAATCTATGCACCGATTTTAGAATAGGTTTTTCCATTCTCGAGAAATTCATATTTTACTGAGATAAATCTCAATACGTTAAGAAAAAACATGAAACAATCGTTTGTATTTCTGAAATTTCACTATCATATATTGATCTGTGAGTAAAACAAATAGCATATTCAGAATCAGACGGACAAATTACACCTAGAAAACCGAGTTTCTAGGGAAAACAAGTCTTGCCAAAATTTACCTCTACTCTCCCTCAGCAGTTTTTGTCAGAATATTTGCCTGTGGTCCCCTAGGGGTCAATTTTGGTAAAAACTTTCTTTTTCTTGAAATATGGTTTTCTATATGTAATTTGCCCGTTTGATACATAGATTTTTTGGTACATCT